>JAPDVR010000017.1:40996957-41571957 GCA_026230005.1 Gila orcuttii | reverse complement strand
AGTACAGCTTTTACTTTTGGGAGTAAGTAGCAATGAACATGAAATCAGACCATTTTTTAATAATGTGCTGGAATGTATTGACCAAATGCAAAGAGAAGCAGATTATTTTGTGCATGATAGGCTGCATAGAGAACTGTGATCACATTCAAACCCTATGTGGATTTCTGTCAGTCTCAAGATTTGTTGAGGATTCAAGAAATAGAGCAGCAGTAAATACACTGGAGTCCTTATATGGATGTCTAAATTTAGTGTAGACTGCTTATGAATCCAGACAAAGAATCAGGTCTGAGAACAGTTATGTCCTGTTGCCTCCACCTGTCATTACTGGACATCAGGGCAGACCTCGATACAGCATTTAAGGAGAGCAAATTTCTCATTTGGTATCCCTGGGAATTAGTTGGCAAAGCATTGCAATGTGCTTAGCTGTCGGACTCTGTACAGACACAGACAGCAGCTGGGTGTTCAGCCACTTGATAGTTTTAGTTTTCTTCCATTTCATGGATCTTTGCTGTGTATGGGATCCTTTATCAATGTGGTTAGTTTATAACGAAAATAACGTTTACATTTATCAGCCGATTTCAGTGGTTTGTACACCCGTGGTGTACAAAAAGTTCCATCTCAAGTTTTTTAATATCTCGATAGTTAGACTTATAAAATATTTTTTAATAAGGAATTGTCTTAGTTTAGGCTTGTCATGTATTTGGGTTTTTATTTTTGGATAAGAATTGTGAATACTGAGAATACCCCCATACTGAAAAAATTATTTAATTTTTCACATTAAATGAAATAAAGTTTTTTTATTGTGGAAAACCCGATTTTAGCTTTTCTTGAGCTTAGAATGGACCGCCATTGAGAAAATGAAACAAATCACACTGGCAGGCTGTTTTCTAGATATTTACAGATATATACTCCAAATACACAATAACAAAGATATCTGATGGACCCTTTATGGTAATACATAAGATATGGTACAACTACAGTGCAATGCAAATAGTAAATATAAGATAAAGTGAGAAGTAAAAGTAAATAGTTTAGTGTATAGTCAATAAAATAAACAAACAGTATAACGTTACAGCAAATAAAATAGTAACGAATAGTATAATTTTATAATATCATAAGTATATAATAATATTGATAATAGCATATAGTTTATGTATAATAGTATAATAATAGCAATAGAATATGAAATAACAATTACAGAATATAGAAAATAAAAAACATTAAGTTAAATAAGGACTAGTGAATAGTACAATCATTTAACAGCATATAATAGATTGATAATAGCAAGTGGTATAATAATAATAATAATAATAATAATAATAATAATAATAGCAAATACAACGTAATATCAATTGCAGAATAATATAGACAATAATAAAAATAGTAAATGAAATAGTGACTAGTACCTACTCGAAACGTGTACTTGTCATAAAAGTCGGTTTTAAGAAAATATAGATGAACATTTAGATTTCAGGAAATGTACTTTATAATATAAAATATAATATAAGCTAAAACTATAATACAAATCATGTCAACTCATGTCTCAACTTTCACAGCTAAGTTAAAGGGATAGTTCACCCAAAAATGTAAATTCTGTCAGTAATTACTCTCCCTCATGTTGTTCAACCCCACCTTCGTTCATCTTCTGAACACGAATTAAGATATTTTTGATGAAATCTGAGAGCTGGATCACTCCTCCATAGGCTTCTTCAGGGATTGACACTTGCCGGCCCCAAAAAGTTATTAAAGACATCGTTAAAATAGTCCAAGTGACTACAGTGGCTCAATCTTAAGTTTATCAAGCGACGAGAATACTTTTTGTGCGCAAAAACGAACAAAAATAACGACTTTATTATTTTACTATTCATTTCCTTCTCTGTGGGCCTCGAGTCAGTTAGCGTAGTGTGATAGCGTAGAGCTACATCACACGAAGGCTCACTATTGGCCGAACGCTGGTCATGTGTGTGATGCGTGTGACGTACAACACAGAAGCGCTGCGCTGTTACACTAGTGAACTCACTCGAGGCCCACAGAGAAGGAAATTAATAGTTGAAATAAAGTCGTTATTTTTGTTTTTTTTGCGCACAAAAAGTATTCTCGTCGCTTGATAAACTTAAGATTGAGCCACTGTAGTCGCTTGGACTATTTTAACGATGTATTTAATAACTTTTCGGGGAACAAGTGTCAATCCCTTAGAAGCCTATGGAGGAGTGATCCAGCTCTCAGATTTAATCAAAAATATCTTAATTCGTGTTCTGAAGATGAACGAAGGTCTTACGGGGTTGAACAACATGAGGGAGAGTAATTACTGACAGAATTATCATTTTTGGGTGAACTATCCCTTTAACTAACGACATCGTTAGCTATTTTAGTCTGACTGGCCGGTGGCCAACTAACATTACTATTACTAATTATATAATGATCAAATACAACCAGAATCAAATGTTCAGTCTTGCTTGTGAAAGGTAATTCCCAGAGACCTGTTTTCAATTGTGCGGTGATTTGTACAGCCCCAAGCAGCACACGAAACAGGCATTTTTCTCAATTCCCGTTGTGAGAGTTATGGGAAAGTTGCCCTCCGCAATATATTGACGTACGATCCAGCGGCCAATAGGCCGTCTGTGTATTTATTTTGTCTATGGTTCTTACCTTTTCCTTGACCTGGGGCTCCAGTTGCCAAAGTCTGATATCGCAAAGATTGCCACAATCCTCCAGTTTGGCCTTGAGTTGCAGCTTGACCTGTCGTCTCACTTTCCACTGTGCTGTATGTAGTATTACGTGTGGATGAGCCTGTCCTTGGTCGCTCAAGGGACGAGACCAAAGATGTAACCGTTTCAGGAGATGATAAAATATTTCTCAAACTCCAATAGCTTGCTGGAGTGCACCTGCGGCTGCCTCATCTACCTCAGCCATGCTGATCAGGACCTGTCCCGGTGACCCCGATCGCGCCAGACCTGACTTCTGTTTCCATTATACTATCTCTCACACATACATGCATTATTCTCTTACATACACATATTTTTTAAGACATACATGCATTTTCTTCTTACATACATTTATTATTTATAATATTTAATGTATATTTTGAATACATTTGCTTTAGAGTAAAAAGTATAAATGTGTGCGTAAAAATATATACGAGTACAAAATGTAGGCTGTGAATGTGCGTTAAAAATATATGAATATAAGAGTAACATTTAAGAATGTGTGCGTTATAAAATATGGGAACATGAGAGCAAAAATGTAAGTAGAAAGGAGAATGTAAGTGTGTGTGTGTGTGTGTGTGTGTGTGTGTGTGTGTGTGTGTGTGTGTGTGTGTGTGTGTGTGTGTGTGTGTGTGTGTGAGAGAGAGTAGAAATGTATGAGTGTGGGAGTAGAAATGTATGTATGTGAAAGGAGAATGTATGAGTGTGAGAGTAGAAGAATGACTTTTGGCTTGTTTGGCTCTTCATAATACACAGTAGCACAACACACTATTTTGCATAATGCGAGAAGTGGAGTAGGCTACCATAATTATCACATATAAACAGGTTCCACCACATTTCTCTCCAAAATGCTCACATTCGATAGAAACTTGAAATGTCCTATTTTAGTGGCGCACTTACTCTTTAATAATGTATTAATGCATCTGGCATGACAGAAAAAGTGGTAAAAAAATATGAAATTCCCAATTATTATAATCTCTACGGTAATAGCAATTTGGATTTTGCCTCAGTTCTCAGCAGTCGCTCATAATAACAAGTCGTCTAACACATCAATGTTATTTTAAATTAAATTAAACAAAATAATAATACAGAGATTAAAGTAAAGTTGTGGTAGAAATTACATCCAAACAGTATATTTCGGGAGCCGTAAAAGTAAATATATGTTCTGACTAAAATTTAAAGTAAAAATCTAAGCAGTCTGTAGCCATGATTTTTGTTTTTTTCATATCCACCTTATTCCTGACAAGCTTAGATTTGAATTATGGGCGGCACTTCCGGTTTGGGGAACTTCCATTCAAAAAGACTGAAACGAATCATTTCAAATCATAAGGTTGCCCTACAAATAAAGCTGATCCGTCAGTTTGACTCAATGAGCTATCAGTTTTCTTTCATGTTTTATCTAAGAATAACATGAGAATAACGTGACACTTGGTATAAACAACACCAGATGCGCGCGCATACAGGGGGCAAAAAAACGCTATCTGTTATGCCGAGTTCTGTAAAAGAACATTGTAATTAACGTAGATTTCGCATTGTTTGTAATTTCTTGTTGACTCAATAATAAACTGCAATTTCAGAGTTGGATCTGATTGTTTGTGTTTCATATTAATATAACTTTATGTAAAACGTCCAACTGTTTACGAATCAAAATCCGGACATACTGTGATGCATGTATGAATTATCATGTTAGACTAAGTTAGTAATGTAATAGAGCCCAAATTTGCTTTTATATAAGTTAACCTTGTTTACCTTACTTTACGACCTGCAACGACTGCACACATAACGTTACTTTACTGTAAATCAAAGATTTGACGATGGATTATGTGGGAAGTAGTACCTCCGACCGTGGCGATTATATTACAAAACTTACTCTCAGCAATGGTGAGATCTTGCCGGATCCCTACGCAATACCTGACGATCTTTGGATTGTGGATGACAAGAAGTGGCCGGCAATTGTATGGCCTGATATATATAATTATCTAATTCAGATACCAAGTGTGTATACAAGAGAAATGATTAGAGCGTACAAATCCCTTGATGCATACAACTACGTGCTATGTGGTCATGTGCAGCTCGTCAAATACTTTGATGCTGCACCGGATTTTTGCGTGTTGAGGTCAGATGTGCTCCCTAGTCAAAGGCAAGGCATTAAAGCCAAGCCTTATGATGCCTGGGTGTATGTCCATAAGGGCCTTGGTTAAATCCTTACGGCTAACTGCAAATGCATGGCAGGGTACGTCTATCAAATTGTATCTGCCATCAGAAACCCTTTACTCCGGTACGAAGACCGCGGGTCTTTTGCCTCCTGGCTGCGTGCGCAAGCAGTGATGACGTCGCCGAGAAATCCATGTATAGTAAGAGCTCTGCATTCTTTTCCTCATGATTATTTTCTTTTTTCCTTTTGAATTCCGCTGTAATAGTATGACAAGGTCAACACATACTGCACATTTGTGGTCTGTTCTCCCGATTTAATTTACGATGTATACCATTAATAATTCACTGGAATCCTCCCCAAATCCTCACTTCTCTTTCCAGGTTTGGTTTCACAGGTAAATACAATTTATTATCTGTCAAAATGACTGAAATCACTTTAAAATAGTATCACGCAATGCTGAAGTAAAACACTTTTTTATTAAGGCAACGTATGTTACATAATACAGATTACCACAGTGATATTTAACCGACCGATTTTGCTGTGGAAAGATGCTTTTGAGATTATTCATGGTCTGTTGAAAGTTACCTTGTTGATGCTTTTACACTTTTAAATGTCCTTTTAATGTTCAATGGTTGAAGGGTGAGTAGAATAATGTAATGTCATCGTATAGCCTACACGGTTTAAAATATAGGGAGAGCAGGGGCGAATTACCGAAATACCATTTTTCAGGAAAACATAATTTTAAAAGATATTGTTTTAGACAGAGATATATTTTTGCTGTGGTTAATAACTCACAAGTGTGTTCTATCAATACCAGGTGGTATTTTGTACAAATGTCGAATGACTTCAGTATAATTTCACTTTGAACATAAGTTGCACATTGTTACTTTCGACCCCGTCAGTTGGGACGAAAGTAACACACAGTTGGGTCAAAAGTAACAACAATACATTTACAACAATACATCTATATTTTAATTTTGTGTTCCTCTGATTTTCATTAACTATGACTCTGTTCAAATAACTGCAAACATATTTTGTCATTTATCTTTGCAAAAAAATTAACATTACATTTTAATTTTAAATTTCAGTTTCATCAAATGTTTCAAAAATAACCAGACAGTACAAACTTGATTTGCTTAAAATATTTTTGTATTGTCAATGTCAATCCATTTTATAAAACATTCAACATAATGAACAATATGACAATTAAACTAAATTTTAAATTTTTAACAATTTTGTTAAACTAAATAAGATAAATTCATGAATTATCAAAATAATCTAACTGTAGTCATGTTTCCATCCAGCTGTTTCTATGCGTAAACATAGCAGCGGGACAAAAGTAACAAGTGTTACTTTCGTATCGACTGGAACTCCTGACACTTAAACCTGAATTACTTGTATACCGAAAAACTCTGGCAAGGCTAACTTTATCATGTGTTGCAGTACTAAATAACGTAGATGTGGATTGATCATTACTGTGACACATGAAACGAGAAACACAACTTGTAAATAGAAAAAAAGTACGCTTCAGTAATTTACTTGCCGTACTCGAAAATAGCTTTCCGGACCTAACCGCGGGAAACGATGATGAAATCATGTGATATTTAGCAGCTCTGTCACTGGCTGCATGCTGAACATGCTGTCATAGCTTGAAACGCAAATGTAGTCAGGGCTCAGAGAAAATCGCTTTGTTACTTTCGTCCCGTGTTACTTTCGCCCCGGTTCTCCCCCTAGTATTGCGTCCATAGAGCTTAGTCTTTCACTGATTGTTTACAGTTTAACGGAAGTTACACCCATAATTCGCGCAAAGCGTCATGGGGCGCAGGAATAACTGTGGATATTATTTGTATTTTAATTTATTTATTCGTGTTTCATGCATGTATAGGCTAGTAATTTTTTTTTAAACTCACTTGCAATCTATAGCCTATATATCTAATAATAAGCGAGTATTAACATAACACATTAATTAAACAACAAAAAATATCAGGGGTTAAATAAACAACTCAATTTACTGGGTAAAATTAGCACAGCATGTGTTCTGTCCTAAAAACAACCCAAATTGTGTTGTCCTTTAACAGGTATTGTGAGTTTGAATATTTCACATATGTTGACTGTTATACATTTTCATGATCTCGCCTAGGGCCACACAACCCCAGGGGCCAGCACAGCCTGGTAGACTTGTTCTCAACCCGCCACTTGTTTTGTGTTTGCAAATTAGGCAAGAGCATTGTCAAAAAATTTTACATTGGTCGTTGCTCAAGATAACAACTTATCATTTGTGGATAGCAAGGCATTCTGCATATTTCCATCTACTCTAAAGAATTAAAGACACCTTGTGGAGAAAATTAAGTTTTTTTTATGTTGTTTAGGGGAGAGCGGGTCACAATCTAACACATTTTGGTTTTGCCTCAATTATTTAAAAAATAATTTAGTTAGATTCATCTTTTTTTTACACAAGCAACATACACATCTCTGCTACAAATGAGCACTTAAAGTTTTATTTCTAGGACCTACCATTTTCGTACAGTTGCACTGAAAGTGACAGAAGTGCAAATGTTACAACTTACCCCATATGCGGGGTTAGTTGTAACAGACAGAGGGTTAGTTGTAACACTTGTGTGTAATGCATAATTCAGTACTATTTTATCTGTATAGTTTGATATTGTTTGTGCATCTGTATATATAGATATCCATACATCCATCCCTCATCCAATCATCCTTCTATTATGGATCAATATCATGGATAAAGATATAGGAAAGGGCTGCACAGTTTTGCAATATAAAAATAAAAAAATAAAAACATTGCATATTGTAATTGCAATTGAATTATGTTTGTGTGGCAGCTGCATGCAAAATTATTATTATTATTATTAATAATAATAACAGTAATAATAATACAAACAAGCTTAAAATCACATTTTAAAGGGTTTATTGCATGAAAAACAGGCTATATTTAAATAAATAAACAAGTGATCAATGCATAGTAAAATAAATAAATAAAATAAATTCCAACATTGTTTGTGAAAGTCCAACAAAGTTAAATATATAAATAAATACTCAAACCTGAAAAGTTGTGTGGCTCCCTGTTTTCATTTAATGTTGTAACACTGTGTTACAACTAACCCTACTGTGTAAAACATATTTTAAAAGCCTAGCTAACAGTTGCTAGAAGTTGCTGATATGTTTCAAAAGGGTGCTATATTTTAGCCAACAAGACAGTGATTAAGGTAATATAAAGTTAGATTTGGTGACGTACACACTAGGGCAGTCACTTTACGTTCGAAAATCGATTGCACAATCGATCGGACCAACCAACACAAGTTTCGAAAACGAAAATAGGGAATCGATTTTAACTGCCTTTTTTTTAACCAAAAATGTGTTTTAGTTAGACAGATCAATACAGTACACAGAACATGTAGGATGTTGGAAAATAACAATGTCTTTTCTGTTAACCAAATGCTTTTTAATATTCGCTATTACTTCAGTGCAAGTGAACAAGGGCACCGTTATTTGTTGCTTAGTGACGTGTGTGTTCAAGCCAGCCAGAAATGTGCAGATTCTGCGCAATACGCTGTATTTAATATATCATTAGGACTCACGAGTTGCGTATCTGCGCTAAATCCACGCAGATTTGGCTTACCCGAACTTCCCCAGCAAAGTGAGTAAACATAGAAACACGCCAAATTGGCTCGTGATATGACAGCGTTACCCGCCAAAGTTCATTTTTATCCGAATTTGGCGGGTGTTAATTTCAATCCTTGAATGTTGCACTCCTGTTTGTCATTGTGCACAAAACTTCACGCCAATAAATCATCAGAAATATTGCTGACTTGTGCGCGTCTCAAGCACCCTCTTTACGTTCGTCCTAATGCCTGTTAGTTGTCTGTGGATTTGCCAATATTTGGTGTTGAAAATGGAAACGTCTTTAGACATGGAAAAATCGATTTTACAATCGATTCAATGAACACATATGTCTCAAAAATCGAACAGGATTTGTTCACAAAAGTGACAGCCCTAGTACACAACCAACCCAGAAACCGTAAAAAAAAAATATGATGAAACATTTTACTTGCATGGTGTCAAAACACTCTTTGTCCAGTATCTTCACGAAATCTTATCAAAATTTTCCACAAATTTGCGGGAGACCGTCTTCTGGCAGGGAGAGAAAAAGAGCGGAAACACAATCTGCTTGATCCTGACTAACTAGCCTATGTAAAAGGTCCGTGTTACATTTAACCCCGCGTTAGGTTGTGCCCTGCGCTCCCCTATATGTGTTTGTGCAGTTTTTAATATGCTTTCCACAAGTTCCTTTGCCCATATAATCTTTAAGCAAATAAGGTTAAGCATATTTGGCTTGCTGTCCGCAATGGAGGGGCTCAAGGAAGCAGCTTCAACTCGAGCTTTGATATACTCCCCATCAGTGGGACTACTAATGCTTGGATGATGAGTAGATAAGTATGGTAGCAAGATGCCTAAATTATGTTGGTGGATTTGGGGAGGTGGAGGGATGCCAAAACAGCTGATACCAGAGCAATGTGAGCGGCTGCTTTTATGCTCCGGCGGTTAATTGAAAGATTAGATGGGTTCACTCCTCCCGAAATTACGTTGTGAACTTCACTAAGACAAACCATGTGTAAATTCATAAGTCAACACCATTGCAGAGTATTTTGTCTTAAAATTGCAGTGAAAAAAAGACAAATGACCTTGTAACCAATCACGTCAACCTGCCGACAGGCTTTAACATACCATTAACTATGACCATCCTGAAGCAGGAGAGTCTCAAGAGAAGCTAAGTTATCCCGGTATATTTTTCAACTGATATGAAAATTGGGGTATGTAAAGAGTGAGACTTGATCTGGCGGCAGGATGGCACTGGCTCTGACACACACACACACACACACACACACACACACACACACACACACACACACACACACACACACACACACACACACACACACAGACACACACACAGACACACACAGACACACACACACACACACACACACACACACACACACACACACTCACCGAATGACAACGATCACATGTGAGTTTATTCTCACATGCACCTTTAGTTCCACTAAAGCTCACAAATCAGTTTTTTTATAACAGTAAACACTCTTTTCATGTAGTCGCAATCAGGGCCGGCCCAAGCCTTTATGGGGCCCTAAGCAGAATTTTATTTGGGGGCCCATGGTGCCGCCAATATGATTGACTATAGTCAATGCTTGATTATTCGCAGACTACAAAACATACCCATATCAATTTGATTAGTTGTAGCTGTGTTGCTAATATCAGTGTGTGCCTGGCATGTTTTTACCCTTATACGGTTTCAAATTGTAACAGGAGCAAACCCACAAGAGTGGACAGGTCTTATTTTGCACTTTAATATTCAAAGTCTTACAGTACTAAGTGGTATACTCAAAATACTAAATAAACCAGCAAACCTGCTTTTGGTAATAAAAAAAAAAATTGTAAGCAAATGTGCAGAACAATTAACTAAATAACTTTAGATAAACAGCATATTCTTATATATATATAAAAAAAATAATAATTTAATTACAAAACAGACAATATTAAATTAAATACTTCAATAAGACATTAAATGAACAGATCAGAATCATGGACCTGTAACAAGATAACAATAATAAATGTATTAACATAGGGGTAGTTCACCCATGAAAATTCTGTCATTATGTGCTCTCTCCAAGTATCAATTTCTTTCTTCTGCTGAACACTAAAAAATATATTTTGACGAATGTGTTTAACCAAACAGTTGTTAGACCCCATTGATTTCCATAGTATTTTTTTCCTACATGGAAGTCAATGGGGACCTGCAATTGTTTGGTTACCCATGTGCACATTCTTCAAAATATCCTATTTTGTGTTCATCAGAAGAAAGAAATTGATACATGGAAAGTGAGTAAATAATATAATTTTTGGGTGAACTATCCCTTTAACTATCCATGTATACTATAGGCTGCTGTCCCGCTTAACAAAGTGACAGAAGCTGATTACTTTCACTTTAGACATAACCAACTGTGTTTATGTAAACCCTGAGAGTATTTGACAGTATTTGCACAACCAGAAGCAATTTAGATAAAGTCCAGTAATCGGGCGCTGTTTGACAGGTTTTTAGTGTGCGAGCGCTTAGTGTATACGCGCACAGAAAAAAAAACGCATGTCAGAACAGCACGCGAATGAAATGTTTCACCGGCAACGTTTTAAAGCAAATGCAAATAATAAACATTTGTGATTGTGAATAAGTGCAGTGTCCCTTGAGGAACTCTACCGCTGTGTTAACATGTGATGCGAATTTACGTCAAGTTACAGGTCACGCTCAGGGTCTATGTTTGGACCATAGTTTGGGGGTCCCCTAGTGGCGGCGGGGCCCTAAGCAACCGCTTAGTTTGCTTATAGGGAGGGCCGGCTCTGGTCGCAATGTGTTATTGTGTCATGTTTATTAAAATAAAACTGATTAAAAAGCGTTGATTACTTTTTGTAGTGCAGAGAATGAGTATGTATCATCACATGTCTGTCTGTTATTTGTTTGTCTTATTTCTCTCAGAACCTACAACTTCCAGCTCTGATCCATGCTATGATTATAACACTCTTGATGAATCCTGGAGAGACATACGGCAAAAGCGATATCAGTACTCTGGATATGATGACACCCTTGTAGAATGGAGTGGCTGGTATCGGCTGTATTTGAATGGAGAAAGTGCCCAGATGTCTGAGTGGTGTCTGAGTGATGTAGGATGTGGTGGAGAAACTGGACTGTATCTCAGCAGTTCTCATCCAACACTTGAGGATGGAGTAGTGACCCGTGAAGTTGTGGGAACTAATTGGAACGGCGATTGTGGCAGCTACAGATCTAATTCCATCCGAGTCAAAGCCTGTCCAGGAGATTATTACATCTATGAATTTGTCAAACCCATCATATCATCCCTCTTGCCCATGTACTGTGCAGGTACAATTTTAAAAACTAAATAAACTGCTTGTCCTCTATAAGGTAACAGGGATGCTGGAGCCTAATCCAGTGTCTCTGCAGTCAGGGCTAAAACTAAATTGTCAGCATTTTAACATTATTTTACAAAGATATATTTTGTCTATGACAGTTGCTTTCCAAAGCATCAGCAGTGATCCCTGCTACAACTATGAGTCTCTGGATCGTCCCTGGAGAGCCAACAATGAAAGTGGAGATAACATTTGTGATGAACGTTTCTCCTGGAATGGCTGGTACCGGCTTTTCTACTATGGAATGGACATCCGGATGTCAGAGACCTGTGTTAGTTCATTCACCTGTAACACAGAAGTCAATCTGTGGCTCAATGATCCTCACCCTCAGATAGAGGATGGAGTGGTGATCAGGGAAGTCTGTGGTAGTTATCATTTGGGAGGCTGCTGTGATTACAAGACAAAACCCATCAGAGTAAAAGCGTGCCCAGGCAATTACTATGTATATGAACTTGTGAATCCACAATTTGGGTGTTCGGGATACTGCACAGGTACTGTGATTTTCCCAGAGACCTTAAAACCTTTCAAAATGATTTCATTCATGTTTTGAATTTCCTTCTTTATAGATGTCAGCACTATTTCACAGGCGTTTTTTACTACGAGTCAAGATATAATCTCTGAATCCAACATCACATTGAGTAAGTTGTATATAGTAAATATAATCTCATATATAATATTTGACTACCCTGATACTATCGGATGAGAACTTATCGGTTACTAACGTAACCTCGGTTCCCTGAGAGTAAGGAACGAGTACTGTGTAAGTTAACTTACGCTATGGGAAAAATCCTTTTCTCGAGTTGGGGTCTCCGTCAACTCGGAGAACCATGACTGGTTCTTCCAGAGCGTGGGCTACCAAGAGAACTGCACACTTGCTCTCCCTGATCCGTTCGATGACCTGAGGTAGCATTGTGACCGGCAGGAATGCGTACAGCAGGCGGTGTGGCCAGTTCTGGGCCAGCGTGTCCCTGTCTTTGGAGAAAAATGTTTGGCAAAAAGCGTTGTCTTTTGAGGCGAAGAGGTCGACCTCTGCCTCACCGAAGATGCTCCATATCATCTGAACCATTTGCGGGTGAAGAGACCATTCCCCTGGGAGGATATTGTCTCTGGATAGCATATGTGACCGATCATGGAAAGTAGGGACCCAAGTCGGTTCTGGGGCATTTTGAGTTATTCATATATTCTGAAAGTGTAGTCTCCAAGCTTTCCAACGATGTGTAACACGTGGAAATCTGATAATATTTGGAGAAGTTGTGGCCATTTGAAGGTAGGCACTTAAAAAAGCTAAAAGGTTAGATAACGGCCTCTAAAGATTGTGTAGTTCTCACCTCTCTCTGCTGCTAGGAGTGACAATAGGGCTCATTTACATCTCATTTAGATAAGCCATACCCCCTGTAAAGCTCCCCCCTGTGCTTTACAGCTTTTTTTTCTTTCCTGAGCTTGCTAATAACAATAGGTAGGTATGGGAAGGTCTAAACATAGACTAAACATGAGATAACGTGTACGTGTTCTTAGAATGAACACAAAATGACAAACTTTGAGGTTTATGGAAACTCATCCCCAGGACCGGCGAATGCACTTCTGCCGCTCTAGGTGAAAAACAATTGTGCTGCCCCTCTATTTGCAACGTATACCAGCAACAACACACAAAGACCAATATTCCATATACATATAACCACAAACCAGCAACAACACACAAAGACCAATAAGCCATAGGCCTACATATAACGCAAATAGTGCGCAACGCGCGTGTGCCCAAAATGTCAACAATATTAAAGTTTATGCAGGAGGCAAATGCCTGCTGGCATTTTTCTTTAAGCAGTCATGACAGGAATTTAACTCAAATTACTGTTGCAAATCTCTTTACACCACTTTCTTATGTGCGTATACACACACAAATGAAATGTCCGCAAGCACATTATATCATCAGCAGGTTCAGCATCTTAAATAACGACTAAAGAGCAAATGAAGCTTAACTTACGTTTCAGAAGCGTGCACGGCAGGCCTTCATCGCAGCAAAGGTCTTAACTGCATCCTCTATTTCGATTCTCTGTGCCAGTTCATGTTCTATGGAGATTGTTGCCAGTCCATTAAGTCTGTTCCCTGTTCACAAAACGTTCTCCATTCAAAGCAATCGGGACGTCACATATGAAACAGCCAGTCACCGCTGTCAGCGAGCCGAGCCACCGTATTCAAGCACTGAGGGCGCGCGCGCCGCGCCCATACCTACGGTTCAGTTTCCCGAGCCCACGAAGTGCGGCGAAAACATTTTCGGTGTAACTGCCACGGTTTAGCTCGTCTGCGACAATCTTTGCGGCGTCCATCTTCACTGAATTTTTATATCAGATAGAGCCGGCCAGAGCGCAGCATAATAAGTAGCCATGCTGTTCACTTGGAGGGCAGGGTATCCAGTATGGAAATACACACAGACAATGACACGCCACGCCCCTACTGAATGCTAGAATCTCCGAAAACAAGCCGATTTCAACCTCAAAATGTAAGCTTTTAAATATACCAATACTGATATCTCAAACATGGAGAGGCTTCTTCGTGATTTCAACAAACAGATTCTGCAAAAAATTTAAATTCACCAATTTTGAAACAAAACTCTTCTTTCTCATTTTGCTCGAAAGTTGTGCTGCCGACTTGTGTCCCTGGTTTCTGTGATCGGTCACATATCTGCACCATGGTTCAGAATGCCTGGCACGTGTGCCGCTCTTAGTGAGCGCAGGTTGAGCTGAGCCCATAGCAAGAGGTGTTTGGCCAGTAGCGTTTTTTGGCACGGGCGAACCGGGCAGTTGCCCGGGGCAGCAATTTTTCATGTCACATGGGGGGCGGCACAAGCAGTTAAAAAAAAAAAATCCTCTGCGCCACGAAGCGGTTTTCTATTATCAATCATTTCACTGTGTAGGGAATTGGCAAATTCCCTGCTTGCTGAGAAGGTGCCGTGTGTGAGAAGGGGGAGGGGGAGGGGGAAGGGGAAGGGGGTGCAGCAGGGGATAGTTCACCTCTGGGTGACTGGGTCTTTCCTAAATGAAATTGAATGGACACGGGGGGTGGGATCCACTGTATAGAGGAATACTCTAATGGAATTAGTGGGCTAAAGTCAGTCACACCTCCTCGACTTTCTTCCAAAATAACGCACATTTCATTCATAATATTATAAATACAGGCCTATAGTTCCTGCACATTTTTGTTTTTCTGAATTGTGTGAAATGGCTAATAAAAATAAGTAATACAAAACGATTATATGGGTCACCTCACCAAGGTGAATTGGTTTAGTCTTGACTTCTGGCCGTGACTCGTGACGTGAGTGACAGTGTTGGGGGGGGGGGGGGGGGGGGGGGATGGGAAAACTGTTGATTGTCGAGTGCCAAATAAACAGAGATGGACAGGAAAAGGTCAAAGCCATCAGGTGCACAATTTAGAAAAAAAAGAAAAGAAGAAGAGGAGAAACGAGCAAAAGATAAAGGTATGCAACTATGTTCTCTCTGTGGTATGATTACGTATGTTGTCATGAATGAAGGGCTAATGTTAATTGTGGGTAACTCGTCTTACGTTTGTTAGCCTTTTTGCTATGATGCTTGTTATGCTTATACAACAATAATTCTGTTTTTTTGGGGGTCTCGAAGGTGGTCTAGCCCAGGGTATAATTCAATGTAGAACCGCCACTGTGTTTGGCCATGGTGTGCAGGTTGCTCGACCTGAGACCGACTTGGCAATTTATATTGGAAAGCCACTGACATGTTGTCCGACCAGACCAAGACGTGGTGACTGCTCTCGACTGCTCTCATCTCTAGACAGTTTATGTGTAGGCACCTCTCCGGGCTCGACCAACGGCTGGAGATGGGCCTACCCTCGTATAAGGCCCACCAACCTCTGTTGGAAGCATCTGTCGAGATCACTTTCCTGCTCGAAATCACGCCCATACTCACGCCAGACTGATCCCAGTCGGCTGCTTTCCATGGAGCCAGGGCTCTGACACAGCTTTGTCAGGTTCACTTTGACGTGTAAGTGGCCAGATCGCCACACGTGAGCTGGTACACGGGATTTTAACCAGCGCTGGAGGGGACGCATATACAGTAGACCCAACTGGAGTACTGATGATGCTGAGGCCATGAGGCCTAACATCCTCTGAAATCTCTTGAGAGGAGCGCAAGGGCCTGCTCTGAATGATGCCGCTAGGCGCTGAATGGCGAGCGTGCGCTCTGACGTCAGCCGCGCTCCCATCTGTATAGAATTTATGACTGTTCCCAGAAAAGGTATACTCTGGCTGGGAGACAGTGCGCTTTTTGAAGCATTGATCCTGAGACCTAGGCATTCTAGATGGCTGAGGAGCCAGGATCTGTGAGTTATTAACTGCGCCACTGATTGGGCTATTGCCAGCCAATCGTCGAGTTAGTTCAACACTCGCACTCCCCGTTGTCTCAGGGGGGTGAGAGCTGCGTCCTAACCCGAATGTTAGGACTGTGTACTGATAAGCCTGCCCCTCGAAGGCGAATCTCAAGAATGACCTGTGATGGGGTGTTATCTGAATGTGAAAGTAAGCATCTTTCAGATCCACTGAGAAAAACCAATCTCCCGGGAGAATCTGCACGAGGATTTGTTTGGTTGTCAGGATTCTGAACTGGCGTGTTATAAGCACTTTGTTCACGTGTCTGAGATCTAAAATGGGCCTGAGGCCACCATCTCTCTTTGGAACGAGGAAATATTGACTGTAAAAGCTAGACTTGCTTAGTGATAAGGGCTCTACAGCCCCTTTCACTAACAGTTTTGACACTTCGGTGCGAAGGATGTGAGCTGCGTCGCTTCTCACCGATGTCTCGACCACAGCTAGAAAGTGCGGGGGTCTGCGAACAAACTGTAGCGAGTAGCCTCATTTTGTAATGACTCTCCTCTACAGTTTAAAATGGCACATTTTATGCATGAACATACCATTTATCATACAACACAATCATTTAATGGCTAAAATACATAATGATTATTACTATATTTGACTAGATCAAATTAGGCCTCACAAAGTTCCTTGTTTTGATCTCTCACAAACACAGATTATGACCCATGCAATAACTACAGCATACTCGACAACTACTGGAGAGGCACAATCATTTACTGGTATACAAGTGAATATGTAAATAGACATGATGACACTTGTGTAGAATGGGATGGCTGGTATCGACTCTTCATTAATGGATCAAGTGCTCAGATGCCTGAGTGGTGTATGTCTTACATGTCATGTGGAGGTTATAGTGCTCTGTATCTTGGTGACTCTCATCCTCAGCTAGAAGATGGAGTTGTTACTCGTGAAATTTATGGCTCTCGTAATGATCAGTGCAGTCGATACAGATCCGACCCAATCCAAGTCAAAGCTTGTCCTGGAAATTATTATGTCTACAAATTTACCAGACCAACTCTTTCAATCCCAGCTCCTGTATATTGTGCAGGTACATTCATCTTTTTATTTTACATGTTTATCATGAATTGTGTTGTAGATTTTCACATGATTACCTGTGCAGACCTTTTAAAGTTTATCTTCTACTTGGATGCATTTAATATTCAGTATACAATGCTCTTTTTCTAATTTTTCATAGTACCTTTCACCACCCCAAGTGTCGACCCCTGCTACAACTATACCAGTCTGGATGAGCCTTGGAGAGCCACTGACCATCATAACTTAGGCATGTGTGATTATAATGTGGACTGGAATGGCTGGTACAGGCTGTTCAACAATGGTCAAAATGCTCAGATGCCAGAATCATGTGTTAATCAGTACACGTGTGGCACTAGTGACCCACTGTGGCTCAACGGCTCTCACCCACAGCTGGAGGATGGAGTGGTCACCCGTCAGGTCTGTGTCTCCTCATGGAGCGGCTGCTGTACTTACAAATCCCACGCTATAAGAGTCAAAGCCTGTCCAGGAAATTACTATGTATATGAGTTTGTCAAGCCAATATTTTGTGGAGCTTACTGTTTAGGTAGGAAAGAATTTACTCATATGTATTTAAGTCCTTTATTTTAAAAAAAATCCTGTTGATATAAAATGTTTCTAATAACAGAATATGCAAACCAGTCCATCCCATCTGCATTTACAACAACAGAGACAATCTTACCCACAGAATCCATTACTCCACCAACCACTGGTAAAGTATTGTCTTGACTCCTTTATAAACCCTCCTTTTGTTGACCCATTACACAAGGGTATAGAAAAAGCAAATAGCAAAACTTAAAGGGCCCATATTATGCTATTTTAAATGTTCCTAAGTTTGTTTTGGAGGTCTCCTATACTAGGTTTACATGCTTTTGTAATGTACAGTAACAGTTTGTAACAGAGTGCAACATCTGTCAGAGGGTTTGAAGTCTGCCCAGATGAAAACAGAAAAACAGGTGGCAAACCAACGGATAGTCCCATGAGTCTTTATAGATGGTTCGCTCAATAAGCATACTCTTCACATACATGTAAAAGATTAAGTATAAACAGGGAAAAGAAAGCACTCTGATAAAAGCGACAAATCAAAGTGGAAATGAACACATTAGTATAATCTAACAGCAGTCAGCGGTAGAGCGGCCATCTCTCTCTTCACTCAAGTATTCTCTCTACCTGTGCGCGTGCATGCTCACATAAGAACAGCGTACAGCATACAATAATGTACACCATAGAAGAAGTCTTTTTAAAGCCACATCCACATTCATGTCATGAATAGTATTTAACATTTGGTAGCCGTTACAAGAGCCAACAATATTCAGTATACAATGCCCGGTTTATTAGAAAGCTACATTAGGAAACAAGCTAGAGCAGAGGCGAGGTGAGAAAAATAAAAATAAGATATTTTTTGGGCTGAAGTCTTACATTTAATATTTTTTTTATATTCACTTATATTTTTTATATACTCACTTAACCTGTTAATTGGACTGCTGTCTATTTTTTTTAAATGATCTATCTATTTATCTTTCTATCTTTCTATCTATCTATCTATCTATCTATCTATCTATCTATCTATCTATCTATCTTTATTAATTTATTATATTATTCTTTTTTTAAATGTTTTTTTTTCTTTTTTCTCACTGTAAAATAAGTTTGGTTTCACTGTTAATAGTAAGTGAACAACTTTCCAGCATTGTAATTTCCTTAGGGATTAATCATGTTTTATCTCATATCTCATCTCTCTCAGATGCTAGGGCATGACTCAGTGTGTCTTTGTGTTAAATTTAATCTATCTGTGCTTTTCTTAGATGCGAGAGATCTCTATTCTGAGCTCTTATGTAAAAAGGACCATCATACACCACAAGCACATTCTGACTCTTTTGGTTGGTATCATTCCACATCAAAATGTGAAACATACTTTTTTTCAGTCAGTAAGTATCTTTATTTGTATTTCTCTCTCAGATTTATCAGAAATCTGTGAAAGCAGCTCTGGCTCCATATCTGTGTCTCGCTGTCAGCTCTTTGAGGCTGGTTTTCCAGCTGATGTCTTACACCTCAATGATCCCAGCTGCAAAGGAACAGTCCGGAATGGCAGAGTGGAATTCCTCTTTGATAACGATGAACACATCTGTGGTACAAATCTTCTGGTAGGTTTAACTATGTATGATCTATTGAAATACAGTGCTGGTCAGAATTATTTGCCCCCTTGGTAAATATGATCAAAGATGGCTGTAAAAAATAAATCTGCATTGTTAATCCTTTTGATTTACTTTTTAAATACTTTTTGCAACCTCCTTTTTCCAAGATAACAGCTCTGAGTCTTCTCCTATAATGCCTGCTGAGTTTGGAGAACACCTGACAAGAGATCCTCCATACAGAATCTTTCCAGATCCTTCAGATTCCCAGGTCCATGTTGACGCTTCTTTTCAGTTCAGCCCACTCATTTACTTTAGGACCTGTGGCAGAAAATTAGGCCCACAGCATTAAAGAAGCAGCAGAGTATTTAATTTTAAACATGGGGTACTTTTTTAATCCCTGTAGGAACTAAACCCATATTAAGTGTTTGCTGCCAAAAAGCTCTTTTTTGTTTTGTGTCATCCGTCCATAGAACGTTTAAAAAGTAACTGACACTACTGGAACTTCAAACAGGACAGGTTCTATAGTCAGATGAAACAAAAAAAAAAATGCTTTTTTTGGCAGCAAACACTTAAGATGAGTTTGGTGCACACAGGGATAAAAAAGTACCTCATGTGTAAAATTAAATACTCTGCTGTATCTTTAATGCTGTGGTCCTAATTTTTTGCCAGAGGTGCTGGACATCTTGTTCAGATACATGGCATCATGGATTCGATCAAATACCAACAGATAAAAAATAAAAACCTGACAGCCTCTGCTAGAAATATTATTACGGGCCATGTTTCGATCTTCCAACAGCACAGTGATCAAAAAACAAACATCAAAACAAAAATGGGTCACTGAGCACAAAACCAAGCATCTGCAATGGCCATCCCAGTCCCTGACCTGAACCCTATACAAAATGAGTGGGCTGAACTGAAGAGAAGTAACACCAACATGTATCTGGGAATCTGAAGGATCTGGAAAGATTTTGTATGGAGGAATGGTCTCTGATCTCTTGTCAGGCGTTCTCCAAACTCAGCAGGCATTATAGGAGAAGACTCAGAGCTGTTATATTGGAAAAAGGAGGTTGCAAAAAGTATTTAAAAAAATCAAAAGGATTAAATGCAGATTTTTTTTTACAGCCATCTTTGATCATATTTACCAAGGGGGCAAAAAAAAATCTGACCAGCACTGTACACCATCCACAGATTTTTAGTGCCTATAGTACCAGCAAAGTTTGATCTGACCATTTGGGGAATCTCTGTGAGACTTTGCGAAGTCTGTAGGGACGTCTGCAAGGGTACGGAAGAATCAATCTGTAACAACCATAGGAAGGGCCCAAACAGACCTCCCTAGAAATTCAAAGTCTCAGAGAGATTCAGTGGGGAAGGGTGAAAAACACCATGCCTCAAAAGAGACTGGAACTTGTGCATTTACATTTAATAATTTACATTTAATAATTCATAAATAGTTTAATAAATTAGACTTTCAAATGAGGAGAGCAATAGAAGCAATCAAACCAACAATAGGGCAACAAAGTGCTGCGACTAGCCCCACTTATTCAGCACAGTACAGATAGTTTTTTTTTTCTTTTTTTATTAAATAGATATATGGAATAGTAAATGTTAGTATTAATGGTCAAGTGTGGACGAAAAATAAGCGTTTATATGCCCTTTCTTGAAAATGGCTTGACTCAGCAGCTCGGTGTGAAAATGTGCAATGGCTGCCGTCCAAAAACCATAAAATTAATGTAAAATATCCTAATTTAAGTAAGTGCAAAAGACTTTTACAGATATCTTCATTAAACTTTTTAACAGAAACACAGTTATTTCACATATTTCCTGATTTTTACTAAAAAACACATTTTTTACTAAATTCACTAAAAAGTGAATCTCTTGCAGTGAACTACATGCATGATTTACTGTGACTATACATCACTGCACTACACACTTACTGTCAGTTACAGCAACACACAGTGTAACATCAGTGTTTCTCTGCTCATCCTGGACTGAAGCACAGGCTCTACTCTTCAGCTCAATGGTGACCCACAAAACACACCATACAGAAACACTTTAACAGAACATTAAACACTAACAGATCTCTCAAGATCTCAGCATCTTCACTTATTACAAACCAGACTTTATTTCTTTCATACTAACATTCTTATTGATAATTTCAGAGGTTTAGAAATTGATGTTTTATTAAAAATAATAAAGTTTGATGTCACCATTTTGATGATCAGTGTTTACTTTAGTTGGTGTCTGACCCTACCATTTTTAACATTATTTTTTCTCTGGTTGCTTTAACTGTGTCTCTGATACATTTTTGTTATTGTAGGAAACAAGGAAGAGAAACTCAGATCAGATGATCTTGGTCACTTTTTAGTCATTGTGTAGTGGACTGATTTATTGATACCACCTGAACTCTAATATATGATTAAGTCATTCAATATTAGTTGTTAATATTGCATGTCAATAGTGGTGCAGAAAATCGTGCAGTGCTGTGATACTAAAGTCACAAGAAAGCTTTGTTGATAGTCACCATTGTTGAGATTCATATGTTGATTCCTCATGTCTTACTCCTAAATAAATAAATCAGCTCAAAAACTTTTTCTGATATATATATATATATACAGGTCCGTCTCAAAAAATTAGCATATTTTGATAAAGTTCATTATTTTCCATAATGTAATGATAAAAATTAAACTTTCATATATTTTAGATTCATTGCACACCAACTGAAATATTTCAGGTCTTTTATGTGTTTTAATACTGATGATTTGGGCATACAGCTCATGAAAACCCAAAATTCCTATCTCAAAAAATTAGCATATTTCATCCGACCAATAAAAGAAGTGTTTTTAATACAGAAAAAGTCAACCTTCAAATAATTATGTTCAGTTATGCACTCAATACTTGGTCGGGAATCCTTTTGCAGAAATGACTGCTTCAATGCAGCGTGGCATGGAGGCAATCAGCCTGTGGCACTGCTGAGGTGTTATGGAGGCCCAGGATGCTTCGATAGCGGCCTTAAGCTCATCCAGAGTGTTGGGTCTTGCGTCTCTCAACTTTCTCTTCACAATATCCCACAGATTCTCTATGGGGTTCAGGTCAGGAGAGTTGGCAGGCCAATTGAGCACAGTAATACCATGGTCAGTAAACCATTTACCAGTGGTTTTGGCACTGTGAGCAGGAGCCAGGTCGTGCTGAAAAATGAAATCAGATGGAAGCATGAAGTGCTCCAAAATCTCCTGATAGCTAGCTGCATTGACCCTGCCCTTGATAAAACACAGTGGACCAACACCAGCAGCTGACATGGCACCCCAGACCATCACTGACTGTGGGTACTTGACACTGGACTTCAGGCATTTTGGCATTTCCTTCTCCCCAGTCTTCCTCCAGACTCTGGCACCTTGATTTCCAAATGACATGCAAAATTTGCTTTCATCCGAAAAAAGTACTTTGGACCACTGAGCAACAGTCCAGTGCGGCTTCTCTGTAGCCCAGGTCAGGCGCTTCTGCCGCTGTTTCTGGTTCAAAAGTGGCTTGACCTGGGGAATGCGGCACCTGTAGCCCATTTTCTGCACACGCCTGTGCACGGTGGCTCTGGATGTTTCTACTCCAGACTCAGTCCACTGCTTCCGCAGGACCCCAAGGTCTGGAATCGGTCCTTCTCCACAATCTTCCTCAGGGTCCGGTCACCTCTTCTCGTTGTGCAGCGTTTTTTGCCACACTTTTTCCTTCCCACAGACTTCCCACTGAGGTGCCTTGATACAGCACTCTGGGAACAGCCTATTTGTTCAGAAATTTCTTTCTGTGTCTTACCCTCTTGCTTGAGGGTGTCAATGATGGCCTTCTGGACAGCAGTCAGGTCGGCAGTCTTACCCATGATTGCGGTTTTGAGTAATGAAACAGGCTGGGAGTTTTTAAAAGCCTCAGGAATCTTTTGCAGGTGTTTAGAGTTAATTAGTTGATTCAGATGATTAGGTTAATAGCTCGTTTAGAGAACCTTTTCATGATATGCTAATTTTTTGAGATAGGAATTTTGGGTTTTCATGAGCTGTATGCCAAAATCATCAGTATTAAAACAATAAAAGACCTGAAATATTTCAGTTGGTGTGCAATGAATCTAAAATATATGAAAGTTTAATTTTTATCATTACATTATGGAAAATAATGAACTTTATCACAATATGCAATTTTTTTGAGAAGGACCTGTATATATATATATATATATATATATATATATATATATATATATATACACACACACATTTAAATTTCAGAATATCAGATTGTTATAATACTAATGCCAGAATAATACAAGGGTCATGTGAAAAATCATGACATTAATCATAGACGTGGTATAAAACAAAGGTCTCTTTATATTATGTAACCTCAGCTTATATATTCAAAGATTTGACTCAAATCATATCAGTGAATCAGATCGCCATGACCTTAACGGAACCAATAAAACTTATGGTAAAAACTCAAGGACCAAGGACCAAACTAAAGAAAATACTGATCTCAATCATGGTGACATCAAATTTCTGTTTTTTCGGTTTATTTAAATTAGAATATTTTACTGTAAATTTACGTTTTTTTTTTTTGTTCATGAATGTAGGCAACGCATTTTGTTAGGATTGCGCTGCCTTCAACATGTGACACATGATTTATGAGTGTTAGTAGCCTAATAGTAGGGATTTGGAAACAAAGTTACCTACCTAATCAGAGTGTTACCTTAATCAAAAATGTTCATTAACTTCAGCATTACTATTTCAAAGTAATTTCCGTCATTTTGACGGTTATAAATTGCATTTACCTGTGAAAACAAACCTGGAAAGAGATGTGAGGATATGAGGAGAATAACGAGAGAATAATCTTCATGCATTCCAGTAAATTATTAATGGAATATATCGTAAATTAAATTCGGGAGAACAGACCACAAATGTGCAGTATATGTTGTCCTTTTTCATGCTTTTACAGCGGATTGCAAAGGGAAAAAAAGAAAATGAGGAAAAGAAAGCAGCAACTGAAAGGAGCTCTTGCCATAGACATTCTTGTTATAACGTGTCACGTTAAAATACCAAGTATAACGTTATTCTCATGATGTCTGAAAATAAATCATTAAGGAAAATTTACAGTTCATCCAGTCAAACTGACGGATCAGCTTTTTTTGTAGGACAACCTTATGACTTGAAATCATTAGTTTCAGCCTTTTTGAATGGAAGTTCCCCCAAACCGGAAGTGCCGCCCATAATTCAAAACGCAGTAAGGTCGTCAGGAATAAGGTGGATAAGAGGAAGGAAAAAAGAGCACTACTTAAGTGCCTTGTCGGTGTCCTTGCTTGGTGAACTCGCACAGGTAGAATCGCTGGTCTTTACACACTTCACACGAGGGCTGCCACATCCGCTGCCATGGCATACTAATCAATTATAGACGTGCCTGACACGTCGTTATTGAATTCAGCTGGTCACACCTTAGTATGAAACAGAACAAAACTGAAAATACATGCAACTTGGCACGAGAACATACGTGGCTTCAGCACGCAAATTCACGAAGGTAAACACAGTAAACAAAACATTGTTTCCTAGCAACGACAACTGCAATAAAATCAAATGAGAAAAGAAACAAATACACATACTGGATGCTGTCCACTTCTGTTGCTTGACTGCTTCTCCTGTGTCCACATTCTCCAGCATTAAGGTCACCTACCATTATTTTACTTGACTGATGCAACTTTTTGTAGTTTCTAATGTTGTTTTAATACATTTTTCAAATACCTTGAATTTAATCTAGGCTAAATAACAAAACATTATATTTATTGTCCACAGGCTAACGGCACCCATTTCATCTATGATAACTTTATTCTGAGGACACCGAGGTCAGAGAAATTCCTTAAGCTTTCTTTCAGCTGTGTTTATCCTCAAACACCAACATTTTCATTGAATGTGGAAATCAACCCACTGGAGAGGTGCGAGTCAATTTTAAATTCAGACTTCTTTATCAGCCTTATTTATTAAAGCACTAGTTCAACTAAAATATGGAAATTTCACCTTAATGTCTTTATTTGTTTTGTAGAAGAATAAAACATTGTAATGCAATTAGTCCTCATGGAGACTTTTAGGCTTAAAAAAAGATGCAAGGGTGTGTTGTTTTACAAGTCATCTGAATTATGCCATAGCTTTGCGTAAGGATCTTAAGAAGCAGATTAGTCGGACTCATTAACGAATCATTATTTTTTTAATGAACCAAGGGCCTCATGTACAAAGACTTGCGTTGAATTCATACTAAAACATTGCGTACGGACAAAGCTGTAAATGTGCGTACGCACAAAAAAAAACAGATGTATGAATCTCTGCGTACGAAGGATCCCACGCATATTCTCTTTGTACATCCCAATTAACGTAAAAATAAGCGCACATGCACGAGCACAACGCCCAACCCAGTCTCCTCCCTTAATTAAATACATTTAAATATGGTAATGAGTCCACTTTGGCAAAAGAGAGGAGTAAGAAAATGGCTAAAGCAAGCGGCAAGAAGCGAAACTTTACAGAAAGTGAATCGGAGGTGCTACTATCGGAGGTAGAAACGAGAAAAAAAAAATATTTGGAACTTTGTCCTCCGGAATTAATAACAAAAGGAAAAAATATGAGTGGGAGAGTTTGGCTGATGCCGTCAATGCGGTGGGATCTGAAAGTCGCACTGTAAATGACCTTAAAAAAAATGGTCTGATATAAAGGTGGACTTTAAATGGAGAACTGCTGCGCACCGACAAAGTGTGGGCAGAACAAGCAGTGGTAAAGGGGTCAGAGAATTGCCTCAATTTAGGGTGACACTTTACTCTCTGGAGTAGTATCTGCTGCTGTGGGAGACTCGGATTTACTACAGGACTGCCACGAAGGTAACCAATATTATCTGCACATTTATTGAATGGAAATGTTTCCGATTCACATATGCAAATTCTTCTTCATATGGCGCCTTTATAGCAATGTGTGTGCAGTCGATCGCTCCGATTACATTAGGAAAACCGGCTATCGCTGCAAATTGCGTTTTAATGTTTGGCTGGTCAACTGCATCATATGGGAATATCATATGCTTTTATATGTTCTTACTTAATTGCATAATTGATAGAATATTCCCATAAGGCTCGTGTGACAATATTTGTAAATTATTTTATAAATTGCAAATTTATAGCAATGCATCCCACAGGTGGTAGTGCGATAGACTTGTAGAACAATTCGTTGTGTAATGTTTGCAACTTAACTTCATTGCCTGTAAGAGTCGCCAACGAACAAAAACTATGAGAAATGTACGTACGCCAGACATGAAATTGGCGTGGAAGAACGCACATTCTCACGTTAATTTCACTGTTAGTACATCCGACCGTGAGCGTGAAAGCTGGCGTACGCAAAGTTTTTGTGCGTACGCAAGATTGATACATGAGGCCCCAGATGCCTTGAAATGATCTAACATACAACTGACATACAAAGAGAGCTAGTGCATGTCAAAATTTTCATTGAATAATGACTTTGGGTCTGTTCCTTAAAACAAAATTATTGTATGACTTCTGAACATTTGAAATACAGTGCATGAGTATGGATTATTTTAATGATGTTGCTATTGCATCTTTTTTTTAACATTGAAAATGCCCCCTTTAATGTTTTAAGGCAGAAAGAATGATATAGTTTGCAATGGCATGCATGTGAGTAAAGGAAGATAGAAATGAAATGTTTGGGCTAACTAATCCTTTAAGCATAAAAACAAATCTATAAAAAACAAGTAGCATGGCTAAAAATATATATGGTATTCTCTTAAAACAGAATTTTACCCATATATATTTTTTTCTATTTCACCAGTATTGTGCACAAGACTCTTCCCGCTGGTGAAGGCAGATATCAGGTCCGGATGATTCCATATGAGGATGATGAGTTTACCCGGCCCTTCACTGGTAGAGTGGATGCAGAGCTCGACCAGGAGATGCATGTGGAAGTTCGTGTTGAGGGGGTCGACAGCCGCCAGTTTGCCCTGGTGATGGACACGTGTTGGGCTACACCTGTGAATGATCCTGATTACAGCCTCCGCTGGGATCTCATCCTCTCAGAGTAAAGCAGGGATTGCCAGAGATAATTTATCTCTCTGTATTTAAAGACAAAAGCTTAGGATTCCATTTTTGTTCAACAGAAACAAAGAAAAGAATTTAATTTGTTAATTGTCACTATCGATATTCTCAGGTGTCCCAATCCAAATGACGGCACAGTGGATCTGCTGCAGAACGGCGTCTCGTCATCCAGCCGTTTCTC
This sequence comes from Gila orcuttii, assembly GCA_026230005.1. Classification (NCBI taxonomy): domain Eukaryota; kingdom Metazoa; phylum Chordata; class Actinopteri; order Cypriniformes; family Leuciscidae; genus Gila; species Gila orcuttii. The sequence goes on along the minus strand of JAPDVR010000017.1, from coordinate 41,544,235 downwards.
CTTTGGGATGAATATTTACACTGCAAGCTCCACTAAACTTTACCTGCACTGTGCTGTTCACCTTTGCCTTCTGTCAAGCAATCGCTGCTCAATGGTCAGTTTACAAAACCTCTCATGATAATGTTTTATGTGCAATTGATAATAATTGGTTTAAATTCCTTTCTTCATGTTTGTTCAGTGATATTGAACAGGGATTCACACAGCTGGATTTTGCTCTTTTCTCTATTAGGACTGTGACTCTGGACACCGGCGGAGAGAGGGCAGGTCTCTGGACTTCCATGACAGTGCTTCCATATCCATGGGTCCTCTGGTGTTGTCTGAAGGGAACACAGGTGAACATCTCATTCATTTTAATCATTTGTAAATAAAGGTTTCTGATGATCTGTCATGAATGCATTACATTTCACTGCATTGCATTATTTTCCCTGTTCACAGATAAGTGGGTCCCAGAACAAGTGAAGGTATCTGAGGCTTCTTGTCTGTGTGGTTCTCTGATGCTGATACTTGTTCCTCTGATGAGTGTCCTGACACACTTTTAGTTTAGTACCACAAACCAATGTTTACGTTTTACTTGCATATTGTCTAATACCATTTTATTGAATGTGGCACTGATAACATACTGGTTTTGGGGTTCTTATAGTTTTCCTATCTCATCTTTGATGAGTTAGAAATGTGGCTTTATTGTCTGCTTTTTATAATCCTTTGCTTTCAGTAATAATTAAGAGAAGAAATTAGTGATTCAATTTCAGTGTTGCACACTCTCAAATATGTCAGTAATACATGAATATTTCAGCCTGTGTGTAAATCGAAATTGTTAACACTTTATAATGTTAAATTAATTTTACAGCATTTATTAAACCAGGTTAATGCTTTTTAAAGAACATACTATTGTTATTGCATGTGTTCGATGCAGTCTTTGTAAATCATATTCCATTAATATTATTTGTCGCTATATTTATTTTAGGGTTTAAGTTTGTGTTGTACAGTGCAATAAAAATGCGCTGATATCTATTTGTTCTGTTGTAATCTTGCAAGTTTGCATACCTCACAAACTCCATCTTACTTTACTACTCCCAGTGATTTTAGGATGGACTCTTTTAATGCAATACTTACTTAATGGTCAAACACCTTATTAAAATACAGAATTAACACATTATTATCATTCATCTAGCTCAAACATTAGAGCATGACACTAGCTATGCCAAGCCTATGCATTTGATTCCCAGGAAAAGCAATTGTGTACCTTGAATGCATGGGCGTAGGTTTGGTCTCAGGTTTGGTCTCAGGTTTGGTCTCAGGTTTGGTCTCAGGTTTGGTCTCAGGTTTGGTCTCAGGTTTGGTCTCAGGTTTGGTCTCAGGTTTGGTCTCAGGTTTGGTCTCAGGTTTGGTCTCAGGTTTGGTCTCAGGTTTGGTCTCAGGTTTGGTCTCAGGTTTGGTCTCAGGTTTGGTCTCAGGTTTGGTCTCAGGTTTGGTCTCAGGTTTGGTCTCAGGTTTGGTCTCTGGTTTGGTCTCTGGTTTGGTGGGGACGTCTCAGCTTTGGTGGGGACGTCTCAGCTTTGGTGGGGACGTCTCAGCTTTGGTGGGGACGGGGACAATGGGATAATGGGATACTGGGATTTAGGGGTAATGGGAATGTTAAAACGATTAAATGAGCATTGCGTAGCTTTTTACTTAAAAAATGTATGAGCCAACCATAATGTAATAGAGAGAATGACACCTTAATGTCCACCACGGTTGCCTCTATCAGCCTGTAGGCTCAATTGTGTGCGGAGTCGTCGGGTCCGAATTGGCGGCAAAATTCACAAAATGTGACGTCATGCGCATTCTCGTCTACTTGGGCTTACATCCGGCCATTAGTAAGCAGCGGCAAATCCGGCAATCGCTAGCAGTATCGTGAATCAAATGGACTCTGCGGACGGAAAGAAGCGACCAGCCTCCAGTACAATCCAGACACCCACGGCAACTCCTAGTAAGTTTTAAAAAAAAAAAAGCCTCATCTAGTGCGGGTGCGGCCAAGATAGAGAGTGACCGGCGTCGGGCAAAGACAAGAGTCAACATTGGAGCGGCTTTTGATTCTTGGATTCTTGGAGGGAGCTCCGGTCAGCGCTAGGTATAAAAACAGACCCCGAGCTGGCTTTCTTTTTACTGCAAAGGTAAGACATAAGTTACAGGCCATTTTGCAATATATTATTTTATTGTTTTTGTGGTTTTTGTTTTTATTGTTTACGAGTGTGCGCACCGAGAACGAGCATGAGACTGGCTGCAGTTTTTCTAACAGCCACTGGTGTCAGTAACGGTTAGAAATTTCAGAACCTACGCAATGCTCCTTTAAGAAATTCTTCATAGTTTAATAAATGGCCATTTGCATTAAATACCTGACTCACAAGCAAAATATCAACCTCAAACCAGCACTGGAAGAAAAGAGATTTGTTTTTATACAGAATATCACGGTTATTCCATATAAAATATTTATGAGGAGAAAAGTTGCGCTTATATCAGAGACCAGGCGAGAAGGATCTGCTTATGAAATTTAGATAATTTAGCTGGTATTTTTTCAACATTATAATTACAAAGCAAAAAAAAATTTAGGCCACCAAATTTGGAGAAAATATAATGTGGAATGAAGTTCCAAACAGAGGTTGGATTTTTGAGAAAGTGTTTGGCCCATTTAATTTTAAGGGTATTATTGAATATACAAAAGTCAAACATATTGAAGCCACCATCTAAATAAGAATTTAAAACAACAGATTTCTTGATACTGTATAATGTATTTCCATATGAAATTAAATAACATTTTGTCAATACTTTTGATAATGTTGTTATCCACATGGAGTGACTGAGCAGCGTATGAAAGTCTGGAGATACCTTCCCCTTTGGCAAGTAATATTCTTCCCCTCAGAGATAAATCTCTCTACAGCCATACATTAAATTTTCTTTGTGTTTTCTCCATAATTGGGGAAAAATTACATACACATCTGATTTTTACATATAAAGATACCTAGATAAGATATCTTATCTTTAATTGGAATATTATTAATTATAGTTAGGTTACAATCTTTAATTGAAAGTAGTTCACATTTAGACAAATTCAAAAAAAGACCAGAAGCTTTAGAGAATCTCTCAACAGTGCTGATTGCAATCGGTAACCAAGAGGCATCTCTTAAAAAAAGAGCAGTGTCATCTGTTAATTGGCTGATCTTTATTTCCCTTTCAGCAATGAGAATCCCTTTCAAGGCACTTTTATTAACATAATGCGAGAAAACCTGGGTGGCGAGGAGGAAAAGATAGGGTGAGATAGGGCATCCTTGCCTGATACCCCTCTGAAGACTGAATCTAGGTGACACACCAAAACTAAATTTCAGCGAACAGTTACTGTTAGTATAAAGTGTCCTGATGGCATTATTAAAAAAAATCACCAAAGCCAAATTTCCTAAGGCAACGAAAAATAAAATTATGCTCCACTGTGTCAAATGCCTTGTGGAAGTCTAAAAAAAATATAAAACTTTCCTCTGGAATCAAATCAGAATAGTCAAGGAGATCTAAAATTAGTCTGATATTATTAGAAATGTGCCTATTTTTTATAAGTCCAGACTGAGATTCATCGATTAAATAGCTACCACAGAAACCGAAAATTCTCGGGACAGCAGCATTTGTCCAAATTTCAATATTAACCGTTCTATTTCATCAGAAACAATCTTAAAACAGGGCTTTAAGTGTAAAATACCGAACTTGTCCTTTAAGGAAAATAGGTTAATCGCACCGATTTTTGTCATCTGTCTCTATAGTAATCAGATCGACTATCAGTGTTGGGAACGTTACTTTGAAAAAGTAATTAGTTATAGTTACTAGTTACTTCTCCCAAAAAGTAACTGAGTTACTAACTGAGTTACTCCACTATAAAAGTAACTAGTTACCAGTAAAAGTAACTATTGCGTTACTTTTTCGTTTCTCGCCCCCGTAACCCCCCCCCCGGCCCCCACCTTCTCAAAGCGTGTTTCATAAGCCAGATGAATAGAGTGTACGACAACAAAGACAAGTACCTGCACAGAGGTTTGCATTTATTGCAACTCAACGTAAACGACAGCGGATGGACATACACTTCTCAAAATGTTTTTTCAAAAAGAGAAATACACAATCTAACAGAGGCTTTAAACTGAACTGAAAATGTATATGGATTTCTTCAATAAAACTTAAAAGTGCATAAATGCATCCGTTCATTTTGCATTTGTGCAATCATTTATCCACCCAGCCAACCCAGTTGTCTCACCAACAGCAAAGCAAATTTTCACTTAATGCAACTCTAACTTAACAGAACTAGTACACAATGGATGGACATAAAGTGCTCCAATTTTGTTTCTTAAAGAAAGTAAATAGCTTATAGGAGTGCAAATTGAACTGGAAATGTTCATGGGTTTGTTAAATCCAACTCTAAACATGTATGCATTCCTCTCCCATCCACCCACCCAGCCCAGTCATGTCAACATTTTAGCTCTGAAACCAGTGGTTGTATCGGAAGAGAAGCAGCTTCTCAAACTTGTGGTCAGAGAGTCTGTTCCTTTTTGGTGTGAAAACCAGCTTCCCCAGGCTAAATAGTCTCTCCACCGGAGCACTGGAAGGAGTGGCAGCATTATACTTCAGGGAAATTCTCTTTATAAGGGGAAATCCATGAAGTGAGTCAATCCCTTGGGCTCCTGATTTCAAATAATCTGCCACTTGACTTTCCGCAGTAGCAGAAGTGTCGTCCTCTTCATTAAAGGAGAAGAATGCATCCTCAACAGTTGAGCCGGTACATGTGGGTGTGGTGGTGCTTGTACCTTTATGTTGGTCTTCACGACATACCGCCAGCAGCTCTGCTTTGGCCTTGTCCTTTCTTTCTTGGGTTCGCAGCCAACGTAACCTGGGCAGAGTCACAGCAGCCAGGAGAGCGCTGTCACTGTCCAGCACCTCTGCAAATCTTGTTTTTATTGCCTGAAATGACATAAAGCAAAGAACACATTACTGACTGTCTCTATACAAATACAAACTCTCTCTCTCTCTCTCACATACACACGCACACACACAATTTTAAATGGTTAAAACCCCTTACTCATCAAAGATCACCGGTGATCCCAGATTATCGCTGTTCTCCCTTTATTACTCATTTAAACATCTACACTCTTATTTGATCTGGACAAACACAACATCATTTGAAAGAGTAAAGACTCCAGCTTCGATATTTGACCACTGTTTATGATTAAACTGGTTTGCAGTGACATTAATTTCTTAATTTATGCCAGGAGTGCAAAATAATAAATCTGTAACGTTCGTTATTTTGAAATAGAAATCATCACTCATAAAGCATTCATTCACGTCTTCTCCGGTTTATTTGTGTTCACATACATGCAATATACAGCATCCGCCAGGGCTTTTAGTCCAATGGTGCGCATATTTGGAGAAATAATGATTAATTCTAGCATGTTTGTAAAATATTTCGTCATAAAGAATAACATTTATATTCATTTACCACTGAAATATGCGATCTAAAGAGCTCAAACAGCGAACGGAGCGAGATGTGTTTCTCCTGTTCCTGGATCGCGTGACTCGCGTCATATTTGACCTCAAAGCTACATCATTCGCTGTACAGCTGTCAATCATCTCACGTGGTCCAGCGTGACCTCTTCTGCATGACGCGTCATGTGTACACTTCCTCATACTGGACATCCGTGATAATAACAAAGCGAAACTGACATCTCTTCACCTGAAACAAGGAACTAATAAATGCACGATTGAAATATTATGTGTTTTGTGTGTGATTTTCGTGCGATTTGGGGTTTTCATATGAATAAAGAATGTTTACAGAATGCATATATGCTAAAAATTCTCTAAAGTCTCCCTTAACATGCTCTCACAATAGGCTGAATAAAATGCTTAATTTTAGAGATATCATCCTCAGATTTTAAATGAAGCATGACCACAATTGTGGCTACACTTTAGTTGTGGTTTCAAGTTGCTATCCTAAATTCACATAATATTTGTATACATTTAATAAATATGTTCTTAATATTTGTTGTTTTTGTTTTTATGTTTGAGCTTATATATCTCAATATTAATAACAGTCTGATTAATTTTGAGTCTTGAGATGTAAACTCTCAAGGGTTGGCTTTCTAAATATATGTTGGTTATGTGTCTATTCAGAATGACTTATGAGGAGCAACCTTTTTATTTTGGGTATGTCATGAATGCATCACTTGCCAAAATTGGGGCTGACTAGTAAGGGGTTAATCGGTTAACCATGGACACCCCTAAATTATACACATCTATACAATTATACACATTATACACAATTTAAAAAAAATTAAAAACTACAGATATGTAGTTCTTACCTCCACAATTGCCTCTGGAAGGTCCACAAGTATTTGAAGCCCACTCTTCAGCTCAAGGGTTTTCATCATCAAGGTCTCCAGGGTAGGTAGCAGTGTGCCGAGGTAGCAGTTGTCCTCTCCCTGGAGGATATCTAGGGCGACTGTCAGTGGCTTCATTGCAATGCAATATTCCTTCAGGAGCTGATGCTCTTTTTCTGTGATTGCTTTCAAGCCAAACTTGGATGAGATGGTAATGAGGTCCACTATGGGAATCTTGCAAATCCTAGCTAGAGCATCATAGAAAGAATTCCATCTGGTACTGCAAGGCACTATCAGCTTCTTTGCAACCACATCCTCTACTGTCTCTGCGGCCACTGTGGAACGACTGGCCTTATTCCACAAGGCTGTGCATTTTGCAGTTGCACTTCTGTAAAGTGCCTTCTCTGGTCTGGAGAGAATCCACTTTTCAATGTCAGAACATGACACAAGGTTCAGTGTGTGTGATGCACACCTGTAGTGTGGTGGTAAATTAATCACATCATCATCCTCATCAACACGGGCTTGAAGACATCATTTATGTCAACAAAAGTAACCTCGTCATCTTCCTCAGAGTCATCCTCCTCAACTGACTGATATTTCTTAAACGCCTTAACGAAATTCGAGCCATTGTCAGTGACAGTTGCCGTTATTTTGTGCGAAATGCCATAAGACGAGTGGATGTTGTCAAGTTCTGTGCAGAGCCGGCGCCAGCCGAGCGCTGATGAGGGGGCGTCTGAAATACCGAGAGGGGGCGTTCACATTAACGCACGTCACCACTTTTTGCTAGGGTCAATCTTCTCCCCATCACTTTTTAAAACATCTTCGCGGCACGGATATACCAATACAAATTAATAAAACATCTCCAGTTAACTAGCAGAGGATTCATTTAGTTCGTTTGTCAAATTAGAGTCGTTCTAGCGCTGAAATGTGTTGCTTTTTAAATCAAGTGATCAAAGTGCTCGTTGCCGCTGCGGTCAGTGTTGCGGGGAGACTCTATTCGTTACGGTGAAATCACAAAATAAAAAAATGTCCCTGCTTGATATAGACTGTTATAGACGATTGATTAGACGTTTTGATGAGAGAGAGAAAAAAACCTTTTGCTAAAAAGGCTTCCCCTGGCCACGGACTTGATATGCAATTCGAGAGAAATTTTCTCCCTCAAAAGCAGCCTGACTGCTTCTACTAGTTGCTTTTATAAAGAAATGCTGCACATAATTGCTGGTCTAGGATTAGTTTCCTCCACTCCATAACCAAATGATAAGCGCGACTGGGCTGGCTTACAAGGGCGTAACTTTGGGTCTACCATTGGGGGGGTTAAACTCGCGGCATATTTATTAATTTATTGAATAATTTTCTTGTGTAAAAGGTAACATGCTAATTTGCCGTTCCTGTATTAGAAATACATTGTGATACTTTTACTGATTTACGCCACTTAACGTAAATGCAGCTGTTCACTTGACACATAATGACACAGTAGTTAAATTAAGTGTTTAAACACTAGCCAGCAGTGGCAGCTTCCACTTAATTGATTTTTTGTGTGTGTTCAATATCTTATAAATAAAATAAAATAAAAAAAAAACTTAAAGATTAATCAATTGCATCACTGTATTGGCACCTATATGCAGCAAATGTATTATGCACAATTCAACTCTCAATACATTACACAATACAGGGTGGCACACTGGAGTGCAGCTTGCACCTTTATTTTAATGTGTGGAATACCACCTATGATTTATCCTTTTTTTTGGCCATTCAAACATGTAGATTTTTATTCACATAATTACTAGGCTGTTGCCTTTTCTATCCAGTAGGTGGCAGTCCAGGATAAGAAATATTTCAAGGAAATAAACTAAATAGTAGGAACAAAGAAATGAAAGCAGCATAGCCTACAAGTGCAAACGGAAATGTAATGTGTGAAGTTACTGGAATGGAAATAAATGTATCCACCTTCTACATACTTTTGAAGACATTTTGTTTGTAACATCACATTTTAAAAACTTATCAAATAACAGCATTAAAAACTTTCAAATAGAGAAAATGAAAGTGCAATTATATTATCACTTTGCATGAAATAAGACTCAAAAGTAGATAAAAAAAATTGTTTGCATTTAGCCTCTAATAATATCAAATTCAGAAACTGAGAAAATACAAGTGTGGACTAACGTTAGTTGTGCTTTGATTCATTTTGTCACTTTGCAAACTCCATGCAAAAAGAATAAAAAATTAAAATAATAATAATAATAATAATCTCAAATTGAGCCGGAGGTGGTAAATTTAGTTATTTTAATAAGATACCTAAAATGATGTAAACTGCATGCCGTGCGCAAGCGCAGAGATAATTCATGCGCGTGATAATTCATTTTATGCAGGAGTTATGCACGTTTTTTTCGATAAACAATTTTTAAATAAATGAAAGCAATATAATTTATAAATTGCCGGATTTATGAATTTTTTTTGATAAACAATTTTTAAATAAATGAAAGCAATATAATTTATAAATGGCAATGTTTTTATTAAATTGTGATCACTTTAAAAACAAATTCATTCATTTGCACGTTGTGTCCGAGCTCCGCCCGACACATTAACTACTCGGTTACTCACGTAACCTCAGTTCCCTGAGTTAGGGAACGAGTATTGCGTAGCTATACGCAGTGGGGAAACTCCTTTTCCTCGATTTACTGAAGCCTTTATGTAAAGCGCATTTGCAGCTGCACAGCTAGAACATGAGCGTCTGGCTCGCTCATAGGCTGCGCTGCGGCAACTGCACATCCAATGGCGCGGGCGCCTCTGACGTGCGACCAATGAGATTACTCTGCGTCATACACGTCAGAGCCCGCCAAGGGGGCGTGACCTCAGTCTATAATAGTCCCCGAATTCGCCATTATAGCAGGTTTAACGACTGAAGCGACAACTTGCCATGTTACCATAGTGCGGCCGGCTACGCAATACTCGTTCCCTAACTCAGGGAACTGAGGTTACGTGAGTAACCGAGTAGTTCCCTTTCGAACGGTCACTTCGTATTGCGTAGCTATACGCAGTGGGGACGCCATGCAAAACGCCGCACTGAGTAACTGGCTGCCACTGCAACTCAGGCCCCTGAGCATACAGAACAAGCCATAACCGCACCATTATGCATAAATAGACCAGACACCGTCCGGTCTAAATAGTACGCATCAGTTAGAATAACCCAACATACTACACCAACGAACCCAGACACTGTCGGGGTTATTAGTATATGAACGTATACCCAGACAAGTGGGTTTATACATGAAATTATAACCGGCCAAAGCGGGTTTTATATATGTATGGAATATAACCGGCAAAAGCGGGTTTTATATCATATAACCGGCCAAAAGCGGGTTTTATATATGTAATTATAACCAGCAACAGCGGGTTTATATATATATATATGTGAATGTGATTGTGCACAGTAATATATGACAAGACCGGCCACAGACGGGCCTTAATCATACCGAAAGCACCTTCGCCTGCAGGGAAGGCACTTCCATATTATAAAAAGTCATAAATGTGGAAGGCGAGGACCAGCCGGCCGCATCACAAATATCACTTATGGGAATGCCAGATGACCAAGCCCATGACGAGGCCATACCTCTGGTCGAATGGGCCTTGACGCCTATAGGGCAAACTTGACCTACTGCGGTATAAGCCATAGAAATAGCATCCACTATCCATCTAGACAGTCTTTGCTTAGTGACTGGATCCCCCTTGGATCTACCACCAAAGCAGACAAAAAGCTGTTCTGATTGCCTAAAAGACGCAGAACGCTCCAGATAGATTCTCAGCGCTCTGACAGGGCAGAGAAGATTAACCTCTCCATCCTCTGCAGAAGGAGGGAGGGCTGATAACGTTACCACCTGTGCTCTGAACGGTGTTGAGAGCACTTTAGGGACGTAACCATGTCTGGGCTTGAGGACGACTCTGGAGTCATCCGGACCCCACTCCAAACATGCAGGGCTCACAGAGAGCGCCTGCAGATCTCCCACTCGCTTGATAGATGCCAAAGCCATAAGGAGAGCAGTCTTCAGCGAGAGGGGTTTTAGATCAACCGATTGGAGCGCTTCGAAAGGCGGACCTTTCAGAGCCCTCAGGACCATGGAGAGGTCCCAGGACGGCACAGATGGAGGTCTGGAGGGGTTCATCCTCCTAGCACCTTTAAGGAATCTCACGACCAAGTCGTTTCTTCCCAGTGACTGGCCTGCCACCAGAACATGATGCGCTGCTATGGCTGCCACATACACTTTGAGCGTGGACGGGGAGCGACCCGCATCCAGCAGCTCCTGTAGGAATGAGAGAACCACAGATATCTCACATGACCCTGGGTCAGCCTGATTTTTCGAGCACCAGCTGGAAAAACCTGACCATTTTGAAGCATAGAGGCGCCGAGTCGACGGGGCCCTGGCTTCAGATATAGTGCTTAAAACCTTCTCAGGAAGGTCTTTGGGTACCCGTTGAGGGGCCACACATGGAGGGCCCATAAATCGGGTCTCGGATGCCACAGTGTCCCGTTCGCCTGTGTGAGGAGGTCTTTCCTCAGTGGGACAGGCCATGGGATTGTGTCCGATAACTGAACCAGTTCCGGGAACCACGGTCTGGTTTTCCAGAGAGGGGCCACCAGAAGGACTGGGCACCCGCTCTCTCTGACCCGTTTGATGACCTGTGGGATCATCGAGACGGGGGGAAAGGCATAGAGGGGACGGTTGGGCCAGACATGGGCCAGCGCGTCCCTGTCCTTCGAGAAGAACCACTTGCAGTGGGTGTTGATTCTCGAGGCGAACAGGTCGATTTCGGCCTCGCCAAACACCTGCCATATCAGACTGACCGTCTGTGGGTTCAGGGACCACTCGCCGAGGGGAGTGTTGCCCCGTGAAAGCATATCCGCGCCCACATTCTGGACGCCCGGTATATGCGCTGCTCTCAGAGAGCTCAGGTTGGTTTGTGCCCATAAGAGGAGGTCTCTCGCCATCGCATGCAGGTTTCCAGACCTGATGCCCCCCTGGCGATTTATGTAGGCCACCACTGACATATTGTCTGTGCGGACTAAAACATGGTGACCTCTGAGGTTCGACAGAAACGCCATCAGGGCCAATACAACTGCTTTCATCTCCAGACAGTTGATATGTAAGCTCTGCTCCGTGCTCGACCAGAGGCCGGATGCAGGCATGCCCTCGTGCAGCGCTCCCCAACCCAGGTTGGACGCATCTGTAAGAACCACTTTCCTCCTGGAAATTGTTCCCATTGTCACCCCCTCGTTGTACCAGCTCTGAGCCCGCCAGGGAATCAGGGTTCTTAAACAACCGTGATTTACCACGATGCGCAGTTTGCCCGACTGCCATGCGTGAGTTGGCACACGGCGCTTCAGCCAATGCTGCAGCGGGCGCATGCGCAGTAATCCCGAGCGGAGTACTGGCGATGCTGCTGCCATGAGACCGAGCAGTTTCTGAAATTTTTTCAGCGGCGCGTGCTCGCGCGCTCTGAAAGTGCCTGCAAGCGCTCGCACTGAGAGCGCGCGCTCTGGTGTGAGACGCGCTGTCATAGCTCTCGAGTTCAGCACTGTGCCCAGAAAAATCACGCTCTGGCTGGGGGTTAGTTTGCTTTTTGAAACATTGATTGTGAAACCCAGGCATTTTAGATGGCCGAGAATCAAATCCCTGTGTGTTAATAGCTCGATTCTCGACTGTGCCAGCACCAGCCAGTCGTCGAGATAATTTAACACACGCACTCCCTGATGTCTCAGAGGAGAAAGCGCTGCATCCACACACTTCGTGAATGTACGGGGCGCCAACGATAGACCGAACGGCAGAACGGTGTATTGATAAGCTTGGCCCTCGAAGGCGAATCTCAAGAATGGCCTGTGGCGAGGGTTTATTTGAATGTGAAAGTAAGCATCTTTCAGATCCATTGTGACAAACCAATCCCCCGGGCGCACTTGCGCGAGGATATGTTTGATAGTTAACATTTTGAACGGCCGTCTCATGAGAGCTTTGTTCAAATGTCTCAAATCTAGAATGGGTCTGAGACCGCCGTCTTTTTTCGGAACCAGAAAATAGCGGCTGTAAAAACCCATCTGTTTTAGCGCGGGGGGGACTAGTTCTATCGCCCCTTTTGCTAATAGATTCTGTACTTCGGTGCGAAGCACGTGACTCACGCTGCTTCTCACCGAAGTCTCGAGAACCGCCTGAAATTTTGGGGGTCTGCGAGCGAATTGGAGCGAGTATCCTCGCTGTATAGTGTTTATGACCCAACTCGACACACCGGGGATAGCTTGCCAGGCTAGAACCCGTGTGGCTAGGGCTTGACACACAGATTGGGGCTGGTCGCCTAATGTAAGGGGACCTGATACCCTTATATTGTGATTTGTGCATACATTGAATATTGGACTGACTGTACAGGCATTCGCGTGTGGGGAAGTCAGTGATACAACAGGGGAGGGGCCACCTAGTGAAGGGGGACCTGATACCCTTATATTGTGATTTGTGCACACATTGAGTATTGGACTGACTGTACAAGCATTTGCGTGTAGGGAAGGCAGTATTACAACGGGGGAGGGGCCGCCTGGTGAAGGGGGACCGTGAACCCACGTGTTGTGTTTGTGAAACATACTCTTTTTGTGCTTTATTTGGGTCGCCGTGAAAACGGCGTTTGTTTGCAAGAACGCGCTTACTGTTGCGGGCCTGTTTGCAGTAATAAAATCCCCAGCCGCCTGAACTGAACAGGGGGCTGTGGGAAGTTTTGTTGACTTCTTTGAGGGTGGTCCGGCTAGTGCGGGACCCGTGCCCTCTCTCTTCCTCTTGCATGCTAGGACGACTTAGGCGGCGCTGTGTGAGGCGCGGCGCTTGGTCTGGGGCCTTGGCGTCGAGGAAGCGGGAAGCGCTTGGTTGCTCTCGGCTGGCGCTGGGCTTCAGCCGCAGGGCGGGGCTGAGAGGCCTGTTTCGCGGGCTTTGCTTGCCGAGGCGTCGACGGGGCTAGCTTGTGAGCACTCGACGCCGAGCTAGAACGTTTTGGCAGGAAGTGACGCATGGCCTGGGACGCTTTCTGTGCCTCGGTGTATCTCTCCGAGAACCCCGTCACCGCCGGGCCAAAGAGGCCGGTGCTGGATACTGGGGCGTCGAGGAACTTCGTTCTCTCCGCGTCCTTAATGTCAGTGAGGGTAAGCCAGAGGTGGCGCTCGAGCACGACCAAACTCGCCATGTTCCTCCCGATAGCCTGCGCTGTGGCCTTGGTAGCCCTCAAGGCCAGGTCCGTGGCGCTCCGCAGGTCCCGAAAAGCCTCAGGGTCCGGGCCAGCCTCGTCCATAGACCGGAGGAGTTTGGCCTGGTAAACCTGCAGCACGGCCATCGTGTGCAGGGCCGATGCAGCCTGACCGGAGGCGGAATACGCGCGTCCAGCAAGGGCTGAAGTGCTACGGCACGGCTTGTTGGGATGAACAGCTCTAGTTCGCCAGCTAGCAGCTGTGTTCGGACAAAGATGAGCGGCCAACGCCTCTTCGAGGGGCGGCAACGACTCATAGCCTTTTCCCGCTGCTCCGTCCACGGAGGAGAGCGTCGCGTAAACTGCGGGGCCTCGTGTAGAATAAGGAGAGCGCCAGGCCTTGGTAAGCTCCTCGTGTACCTCAGGAAAAAATGGCGCTGGTTTGTGGCGAGGGGCCTGTTGGTGCCCTGGCAGAAACCAGCCGTCCAGCCGACTTCGAGGGGGTTCAGCGGGCGCGGCCCACTCGAGCTCGAGGTCCGCTACGGCCTGCGTCAGGATCCGAAGCATTTCCGCGTCGGAGTTAGTACTGGTAGCTGAGGCGTTGGGCGTCGGCTGGGAAGCCATGACGGGGTCGAAAGAGCCCGGCCATTCTTCCTCAGACGCGGCGATAGGCAGGCTGTCGTCGTGCTCGCTAGGCCCACCGAAGGAGACAAGGCCCGCCACGTGGGGGGGGCGCAGATCTCCCTCGAACAGGACCGGAGATGAACGGGCTGGAGAGAGTGAGGCACGCGGGGACGTGGCCGGCGTGCGTTCACTAACATCCATGCTCTCCGGATGCCGTTGGCTGCGGCGCTTCTTCTTCCTCGGTTGAAGTAGGGCCGGAAAAGGAAGCGCGGGAAGGGCGGCATCACCGTCACGGGAGAGGGCTAGCCGAGATCGCAGCACGGAGATAGGCATGCTCTCGCAGGCCGCACATCCGCCGGCAGACAGTGCATTCTCAGCATGGTGGAGTCCCAGGCATGGAATGCATTTAGCGTGTTGGTCCGCCTCGTGCAGCTTGCATCCGCACGTGGCGCAGGTATTGACACGAGGCATTTGAAACAACGCTCGTAACAAATAATACACACTAATATACAATTGTGGTGAAAAGGATATCGCCGGATAGCCACAGGAGAGACGGCGTCAGGAGAAACACGATGAATAGTGTCGTCTGCTGAACTGTAGCTCGCTCAGGCTGAAGGCTTGTTCGACGGCGAAGACTCAATAAATGGTCAGAGACATGAAGTTTGTCGCTGAAGGAGTAAAATCTGCTATAATGGCGAATTCGGGGACTATTATAGACTGAGGTCACGCCCCCTTGGCGGGCTCTGACGTGTATGACGCAGAGTAATCTCATTGGTCGCACGTCAGAGGCGCCCGCGCCATTGGATGTGCAGTTGCCGCAGCGCAGCCTATGAGCGAGCCAGACGCTCATGTTCTAGCTGTGCAGCTGCAAATGCGCTTTACATAAAGGCTTCAGTAAATCGAGGAAAAGGAGTTTCCCCACTGCGTATAGCTACGCAATACGAAGTGACCGTTCGAAAGGGAACTGTAATTATGAGCCCGAGCCCGATTTAAACCCGACGATTTTTTAATACGTGGGTCGTTATAACTGACGTTCTCAACTAGGCTACTTTCTATGTTACTTTCCCCCGCCCGCAACATTAATGTTTTGTCCCGCTCCTACCCACAAATAGACTTTTTTTCTGTACCTCCAAAATAAATAGGCCTACTACGTGTCGCCATCATACACATCAGCATAAATGCTCCTGATAAATTTGTTACTAAAGCATTAACTTTAAAGATTGTTATTGTTATTGCTTGTTATTAAAGCACATAGCCTAGTTGTTCTTGTTGCTTTTCTGCAACAGATAAATAAAAATGTATTAGTTTTTATATGTTTCATTCATAAATATTTCTAGTTTGCGGGAGTCCCGCGATTCGCAAATCGTTTTATTCTCCCGCAACCCGCACACAGTGATGTGAATTACCGCCCGCGCCCGCGCTCGGCCATCAAATCTAGTCCCGCGCCGCACTCTATTGCGTTGGGAGTGCACGTCTTTAGATTAAGGGCCCGGCCCGGCGTCGAGTATAGTGACGGGAACTATCGTCGGTTCGGGTCAAGTTCGGGCTCGGGCAGAGGATCTAAGCTCTAACTGAGAGTGACATAACAACGAGGGAATCATCAACTCATGATGCCATGTCTAAACGCAGGATTTTGCTGCATTAGGTAAGGCAATGTTTATTTATATTGGCTGCCAGGCATACAGTAGGCCTACTGCTTGCTTTTTTTGCTCAAATTAACAGTTTGTAAACGTATAGTTGTGCTAATAACAAATGAGTTAACGGGAGCGTTTATACTGGGACGTTTATTGTTGATAGGCGACGTTGGTTAAAACTAAGTTACATGGTTAGGAAATCTATTTAAATGCAGGGGAAGCGCACATCTTAGCCTACCCTGGAGTTGGTTCGCCCTCCGCCTATGCCGACTCTCCCGATTGCCCCCGATATGCAATATTCAACCTTGAAATTATGGAATATCCGTTCTACAGTCCGTAGCCGTCGTGTGATCTTTCCCGTATGAGAAATTTAACGTAATGCTAAGGTGAGCGAGCACGCAAAATCAAACGACCAATCAAAATTCGACTTTGTCTAACAGACTGTCCTTCATTAAAATATTAATAATTTAGCTTAATAGTCACAAAAACAAGAACATGTGAAAATGTAATTGGCAAATGTAATTTTTAAATAGCATATTTTATCAGTAAAATCCCATTTACATTCATGGTGATCTGAGGGGGCGGGAGAGTCCCGTTGAGGGGGCGTCGCCCCTCACGCCCCCCCCCCCCCCCCCCCCGTGGCGCCGGCCCTGGTTCTGTGGCAATACTATCGTGGGTATGACGGCCCTTGAACCGTCGGCCTGCCAGGGCAGCTTTTTTTCGTTGCATGTTTACTGGATGCATCCAGTGTGCAGTTACGCCTAGGTAGCTTTTGTTATGTGCTGTCCATATATCTGCAGTTGTAGCCAAGTATTCCAGTTGCTCGAATTCTTTTTTTAGCTCAGCATTCATGTTAGCATATTCGGTATCAATGTAATTCGAAAACGTCTTTCTACTGGGCGGACCGACGCCTCCTTTTCTTGGGATTTTGCCTATCAACGCCCTGAAAGAGTCTGACTCCACTGTTGATATAGGAAGCATGTTTTCCACAACGTATCTCCCTATCAAGCCATAGAGCTCTGTCTGAGATAGTTTCCGGGGAGCAGAAGCACTAAAGTCAAGTTTTTGTTGCTTGCATGGGGAGGGTCCTTCCTTGTTAGCGGATCCTTTGTCAACACTAGCCCCCCTACTACCTGTGTATTCTTGGGCCACTAATTTGGTTGAAGCGTGAGCCGTCGACAGGTGCTTCATTAAGTTGGAGTTGCTAACACAAGACGTGGACAAATGTTTCGTTCTGGAACATAATGTGCACTCGACGTGCACATTTTTACCTTTAACCTCAGTGAGTTTGAAATAGTGCCGATATTTCCATCTGGAAAAGGCTGTTTTGCTGCTGGAGTCCTCCTCACTCTCCGTCTCCATCTCTCTGTGTGTCCTCCTGTAGCACTAAACAGTAAACACCCGGCACTGTGAATGCTGAAACACCCACCTACCCAATTTCTCTGATTGGCTGAAGACGTAATCTTACTATACATCAGCCAATCAGTTATCTCATCTTCCCTTTTCTCATGACAACACGCGCACGAGTCCTATCATGAAGTTTAAAAAAAAAGTTCATTGTGCGACTAGAGTAACGTGCATTAACGGGGTGTCGGCAATGATAACAGCGTTATAGTGACAGTCAAAGTAATTAGTTAGATTACTCGTTACTGAAAAAAGTAACGGCGTTAGTAACGCCGTTTATTTCAACGCCGTTATTCCCATCAGTGTCGACTATGGGGTCTAAAAATTAGGACGTATCACCCTCATCGAACCTAGAGGTATATAATAACTTATAAAACTTATTGTAATAATCAGAAATTGTCTTGGGGTCATCTGTAATGATACCATCAACATTGAGTTTAGACAAGCTATTATAACTGGCATTAGACTTCTCTAACCTGAAGAAATAGGCAGAATTTTGTTCTCCTTGCTCCATCCATCTCCTCCTAGATCGCACAAAGACACCTTCAGCTTTAGATTTGTAAATATCATCAAGCTGATTTTGTAATTTACAAAGCAAAGCAGCATCAGCATTTGAGAGATTTCCAGGGGTCCCCTGAGTAACGACAGCAATTTTACTAACCACTGCCTCTTCCTCAGCTTTCCTAAGCTTGGCAAGCTCATCTTCTCATAAATTTACCAATATTAAATTTGAGTTACTCCCAATTATTACTAAAAGAGTGTTCCCTTACAGCTTTTTTCCAATAATGACAAATGAAATAGGTAATTTTTAGCCTAACGGTATTATGAAATAATAGAGAACTATTTAATTTCCAATATGATGGTTTAATAGAATTTAAAGCGCTAACAGAGAGTTTATTTTTTTATAAAAATAGCCTTATGGTCAGTTAGGGGTGTTGGAAGAATATCAACAAAAGCATTATGAATGTCAATAGATTTAGAGATTAGCCAAAAGTCTATACGAGAGAGATGAGAAGCAGCCTTGTTGCTCCAGGTAAAAGCTTTAGTATAAGGGAATTTGGTCCTCCAGACATCAATCACATCAAGTCTCTCCATGAATTGAATAAACTTTGAATTAAGTGATGAGGGTTGACCAGGTGGCCATTTATCAAGAACACTGTCAATTGCAATATTGAAATCCCCACCTATAACAAGCAAAGAGTTTGGAATTTTTTTCAGCCAGTATATATAGTCTACTTTCTATAAACTCAAGAAAACTTGCATTCTCAGACCTTGAATTAAAACCATAAATATTGGCCAAAATAATAAAAGCTGAATTGAGATCAATGACATTACACTAAAAACGACCATATGCATCACAGTCTGAATGTAAAATATTCCCTTTAAATGCATTCCTTAGAGTAGTACCTCTTGCGGAGCGTTCAGTTCCATGGGAAAACCAAAGGTCATTATCCCATTGAGATCTCCCAAATTTGCATCATTGACAAATGAATGGGATTCTTGGAAAAAACAAAAGTCAGGCTTCAGTGTTTTTGAAAACAAAAATAAAGCTTTCTTTTTTACAGTTTGCCGTATACCCCTGACATTTAATGAAAACAAAGACAACGTCAAATAGAAATAATGATCTTAAGTCAAAAGCTTAGGGCAGAAAGGGAACTCCCAAACTCTGCAGTTAATCAAAAGTCAATGTTAAGTGAACCAACTTATCATATAACAACATGACAAGTTACAAATAAAGTTTTGAACTACAGCCTATATAAAAGGATATTAAGGCACAAGAACCCAAGAGCATGGACGAACAAAATATCCTGGATTAGTTATCAGCAAAACGTCAAACTTGAAAGATAGCCATTAAGGTGGAAGAATTATTTCTTTGCCTTTAACAAAAGCACGAGCTCTGACATAGTAAGCCTTTTTTCCAGCCTCTCTTGCACTTTTAACTGCAGGCCAGAGCTTCTTTCTCCGCTCTCTGTCTTCCTCACAGAAGTCTTCAGCAAAGCGTAGCTTATTATCATGCAGGTACGAGTTGTTTTTAGCAGCCTTCCAAACTGCGTCACGGTGCACTCTGCTGGAGAATTGAAGAATTACAGGTCTCGGCTTGTCAGTTTGCATCCTTGATCCTAAGCAATGATCAGTAATCGATCACATCTGGAAGTTTGATCCTTCCCTCGGGTAACACCTCCAGACAGATTTGAATGACTTCATCTCGTACGTTTTTGATCTGCCTTCCCTAGGACTCCATATAACTTCAGGTTCCATCCTCTATGGTATCCTTCCAGCTCCTGTATGCGGTTTTTGAGCATGCTGCAACTGCGTTTTTCTTCATCAATGCATCTCTCTGTATTAGTCACCTTTATCTTTAAGTCTTTTACCTCTGAACAAACGAAGTCAACAGTTTTTTTTTAGACCTTCTATTCTCATGGCGTTGCTGTTGATCAGTTTCTCCATACCGTCCGCTCTGGAGTTAATCAGATCAGAGAGAGAGGATATAATATCTTCGCCAGAGTTTTCTGTTTTTCCACGTTTGCTGGATGGAGGCTTACTTGGAGTCACAGGTGAGGATGGAAAGTCTTTAGCAACTCTGGAAAGCGTTGGAGATATTTGGGAGGCAGAACAATGGCAAATGTCGATCAGTAAATTGCTGCCTTCAAGTGGTATCATAAGATCGGAGCTATAGGCGTCACTTCATCGGATGCTGCTAAACTTTTAACAGCTTGATCTAATAGTGCGAATAGTAAGCAAGTTAAGACAAAATCAAAATTGATAAGGGTCACTTAACTGACAAAAAGAACAATCTGTTGCAGAGACCGGGAAAGACGACCGTTCAGAGCGCCATCTTTTTAAAACCCCCATTAGAACATGATTGGATAGATAAGAAGGTAATAAATTACATAACAATTGAGTCTTCTCGGCAGAACTTATGCAAAAGCTTTCATTTCATTGAAAGGGTAATCCACAAACAGGCAAAAGTCATACACAAGCGAACAGTCCAAACAATAACAAGGTACAGGGCTACAGGCAAACAGAAAAACCCAGAAGAACAGGCAGAGAATCAAAAACCAAGACACAGGAGAACCAGGATACAAAATCCCCACCATAAAAAAAAGTCACCATAAAAACTTTTGTTGGGTGGGGGGTTGTTTAGTTGGTTAGTCTCGCAATATACAATTTATACAAAATATACAATATATGTGATCATAATATGCATAAATATATACTATTTATTAAAAATGGTTGATAAAGAATTATATATATATATATATATATATATATATATATATATACATACATACATACATATATATATATACAGTATATATATACATTTTCAGTCCAATGTTACAACAAAGAGATAAACTACTATCCTTCTTTTAAATTACTTACTAAAGTAATACTGGATTTAGAGGGGGACAAAGCAGCAGACCCAAAAGGGCAACTTAGCAAATACACCAGGGCACTTCATATAAGGCACTTAAAGACCCGTAAAAGCACGTGACTTCAAAATACATTGAAATGTTTCAAAAAGAGTAGAACATAATCAGATGGCTTCCAAACTCACTGTCAGATTCAACAGGAATAATTATTTCATAATGTCTCAGAAACCAGTGATAAAGGAGCAGTCAGTAACTTCAAAAGGATATCTATCTACAAAACTTTTTTATTACTTAAACAGTAGCAAAAGGATGGAAAAATACTATCAGGCTGTAATGATACTGTAGAGATGAGATTGGGTATGAACCCAGGTGCAGGAGCTTTACTCAAAGAGTGCAGGAGGGCAAAGAGGATACAGTCTTTGGAATAGTTCTTAAGTTCATAGGCCCATATAACTATGTCCAGGAGATTCTCAAAAGTTTTTCAGCATCATTGCTCCAGTCTTCAGTGTCACATGATCCTTCAGAAATCATTCTAATATGATGATTTGATGATCAACTAACATTTATGATTATTATCAATGTTGGAAACGGTTCATATTTGTGTATGAAACCGTCATACATTTTTTTTTTCAGGATTCTTTGATGAATAGAAAGTTCAAAAGAACAGCATTTATTTGAAATAGAATCTTACATCATAGGCAAGGCAAGGCAAGGCAAGTTTATTTATATAGCACATTTCATACACAATGGTAATTCAAAGTGCTTTACATAGAAGAAATTAAAATAATCAAAAGAAATCAGAATAATTAAAACAGTTTAGAATAAAAGATAAAATACAGAATAATTAAAAGATAAAATAAAATACAAACAGTCGGACGAGCAGTGGTACAGTGCTCATTCAGTAAATGCACAGCTAAACAGATGTGTTTTGAGTCTGGATTTGAATGTGACTACTGTAGGAGCACATCTGATCTCTTCTGGAAGCTGGTTCCAGCTGCGGCTGGCATAGTAGCTAAAAGCAGACTCGCCATGCTTAGAGTGAACCCTTGGTATTTCTAGCTGATGTGATCCTAATGATCTGAGTGATCTGTTGGGTTTATATTCAGTGAGCATATCTGCAATGTATTGAGGTCCTAGGCCATTTAGTGATTTATATACCAGTAATAATACTTTAAAATCAATCCTAAATGTAACTGGCAGCCAGTGTAAAGACCTAAGGACTGGTGTGATATGTTCATATTTTCTGGTTCTGCTCAGAATCCTAGCAGCAGCGTTCTGTATGAGCTGCAACTGTCTTATGGTCTTTTTGGGAAGGCCAGTGAGGAGTCCATTACAATAATCCACCCTGCTGGTGATGAAAGCATGCACAAGTTTCTCTAAGTCTTGACTGGAAACAAAGCATCTAATTCTTGCAATATTTTTCAGGTGATAGTATGCTGATTTAGTTATTGCTTTGACATGACTACTGAAACTAAGGTCTGACTCTAGAGACACACCAAGATTCCTGACTTGATTTTTAGTTGTTTGACCCCTAGAGTGAAGGTATGCGTTAACCTTGAGAACTTCATCTTTGTTTCCAAACGCAATGACTTCAGTTTTGTCTTTGTTTAACTGAAGAAAGTTTTGGCACATCCAATTTTTTACTTCATCAATGCATTGGCAAAGGGAGTCAATGGGGCTGTAATCGTTAGGCGATAGGGCTAAGTAGAGCTGTGTGTCGTCTGCATAGCTGTGGTAAGCGATTTGGTTCTTTCTCATTATTTGGCTCATTGGGAGCATGTACAGGTTGAATAGGAGTGGCGCAAGAATTGAGCCTTGAGGGACTCCGCATGTCATGGGTGTCCACTCAGACTTATGATCTCCAATACTCACATAATAACCTCTCCCTACCATGTATGACCTGAACCATTTTAGAACTATCCCAGAAAGCCCGACCCAGTTTTCCAGCCTGTCAAGAAGTATGTCGTGATCGACAGTGTCAAATGCAGCACTGAGGTCGAGTAGTACCAGCACTGATAATTTGCCTGTATCAGTGTTTAAGCGAATATCGTTTATTATCTTTATGAGCGCTGTCTCTGTGCTGTGGTGCGGTCGGAAACCAGATTGAAAATTGTCAAAGTATACATTTGAGCTTAAGAATTTGTTCAGCTGATTGAAGACAACTTTTTCAATGATCTTGCCTATGAAAGGAAGATTTGAGATCGGTCTATAGTTGTTTAATATGGTCTTATCCAGATTGCTCTTTTTCAGGAGGGGCTTGACAACTGCAGTTTTCAGGGAGTTTGGAAAACTACCAGAGAGAAGTGAGGCATTTACCACTTCTAGGAGATCTGCTTCTAAGCTGTGTAACACAATTTTGAAAAAAGATGTGGGAAGTGCGTCAAGGGCGCAGGTTGATGTTTTAAGGTGCTGTACGGTTTCTTCCAAAATGTTGCCATCAATTTCTTCTAAATCAGACATAGTGACTAGTTTCTCAGGTTGTTGTCTGTTCTGTCTGACCCCAGCGCAACTCAAGGATGATCTGATCACCTTTCTGATATTATTGATTTTTTCAGAGAAGAAAGAAGCAAACTCACTGCACTTACTGTCTGAGAGCATTTCGCTGGGAATCTGGCTTGGGGGGTTTGTCAGTCTCTCTACAGTAGCAAAAAGAGTGCGTGTGTTGTTTATATTGCTGTTTATAATATTTGAGAAGAAAGTCTGTCTAGCTTTGCCTAGTTCCTCATTGAAAGCATGGATGCTGTCTTTGTAGATGTTATAATGGACTACAAGTTTTGTCTTCCGCCACATGCGCTCTGCTTTTCTGCATTTTCTTTTCATATTTTGCACTGATGTTGAGTTTCTCCAAGGTGGTTTTTGTCTGCCACTCTTCTTCCTGACTTTCACAGGAGCAATATCATCAATTACACTCTTAACTTTTGAGTTAAAAGAATCAAGGAGAAAATCAACAGAGTCAGCAGATATGCTTGGTGTTAAAGATATAGCCTTCATAAATAGTACACTAGTGTTCTCATTTAAGCATCACTTCTTGACAGACACAGATCTAGCTTCAATGGCAGGAGAGATCAATATATCAAAGAAAATACAAAAATGATCAGACAGTGCTACATCCTTAATAACAATCGATGAAATGTTTAGGCCCTTACTGATAAGTAAATCTAGAGTGTGTCCACGATTATGTGTGGGTCCATGTACATGCTGAGTCAGATCAAAAGTTTTTAAAACCGTTTTGATTTCTTTTGCCATATTGGTTTCTGCATTATCTATGTGAATGTTAAAATCTCCAGCAATTGTAAAACAGTCAAACTCTGAGGAAATTGTTGATAACAGTTCTGTAAAGTTCTCAGCAAAGGCTGTAGAGTACTTTGGAGGCCTGTAAACAATGATAAGTAAAATGCGTGGAGCACCTTTTAACACAATACCCAGATATTCGAAAGACGGGTAATTCCCAAATGATATTTGCTTGCATTGATAGACATCTTTAAAAAGAGCAGCTAAACCTCCACCTCTTCTGACAGCTCTGCAGACACTCATAAAAGTAAAGTTAGGAGGGGCTGTTTCATTGAGGACTGTTGCACTGCAGCTTTCTTCTAGCCAAGTTTCATTTAGAAACATAAAATCCAGGTTGTATGTGGTTATTAAGTCGTTGACTAGAAGTGATTTATTTTTAAGTGAGCGGATGTTTAAAAGTGCTAATTTTCATATTAGAATCATATTAGAATGATTTCTGAAGAATCATGTGATGAAGACTATAGAGTAATGATGGTGAAAATTCAGATTTAATCACAGAAATAAATTATATTTTATTGTATTATTATTGTAAATTGTAATAATATTTCATAATATTACTGTTTTTACTGTATTTTGGATCAAATCAATGCAGGCTTGGTGAGCAGAAGATACTTTTGAACAGTAGTGTACATCCAACAGAATGATTCTAGGTTTATTTACCAATGTATGATGTGACACTGTGATAATAATGTTTGTTCCAAAAGACTTGATTAAATGCATGAAACTAGTTTATTAGATATTAAACAAATAAACTGTGACAAAACAGGCTGTAAGTCTGTTTGTTGGTGGGGGTTTTTCAACAATTTCAGTACATACGATTTTTAAATAGTTACGTCCAGTAGGTGGCGGCAAAGGACTGTTATGAGTCAGTCAGCAGCCTATTCAACCATTTCAGTGAAAAAGGCTGCTTTATTCAGGAATAAACAATGCTATGGCTATCAATGTCAATCATTGCTATTTCAAGAGTGAATCCTGCATAAATGTGGATGTAATTCCCAAAACTTTGCAGCGTGTACGTGGCCATTGACCATAGCAGCATGAAAAACACATTTTATACAAATTCTGAATAGATATAAGAAAGCATAGAAAGCGCACAACGAGCACTCCCTTTATAATTAGTAAAAGGCTGTTACTCATCTTCATTGAGATCTCGTAGAACCAGGAATATTAATAATGAAAAATTAGTAACTTAAGCCTAAATGTTTCCAATTTATGTAAGGAATACAAAAGCCCCGACATGGAGTGGATAGATATAGTAAAAAGATATATATATATATATATATATATATATATATATATATATATATATATATATATATATAGAGAGAGAGAGAGAGAGAGAGAGAGAGAGAGAGAGAGAGAGAGAGAGAGAGAGAAAATTACCCCTCAAAAAAGTCAGTAAGAAGCTTTCTCTTCCTGACTGCGAGTGGACGTTTATTATTCTCCATTTTTTAAAGCTAAAATTAACTTCACTGGAACAGCGCCAATCAAGCAGTCCTGTCAATGATGTCATGCACACAGCGCTCTTTAAATGTGGGGCGGAGCGTTTACATTTTAAAGAGACATGGCAGCTAGCCTATAAACAAACTTAATATAAATGATTGTAAATAATTAATTCACGAAATTTACTGTAGCCTATCCATTGCATGCATTTAATCAGATTTGCCATTATTATTTTTTCTAAAATAAAAATATCTGAGGGATCCCCCTAAGTCTATTTTTTACTTCTTATGGGGGGTCACGGATCCCATCCAACATTTTAAAAGAGAACAATACATCACGGTTGTTTAAACCAATCAGCATTAAGCTGTGTCGTGAGCAAGTCGTTTCCCATCATGCTTTTGATCAGCGCAGTCGGTGGAGAGCAACTGCGCGCGACTGCAGGATCCGACACGTGCGGCTTGCGTGCGCGAGAGCTTTTTGACACACGTCAGCATGACATCAGAGCAAGGCGGACCGCACTCGGACACATTTCTAACCGGCATGCATCTCACGCTGATCACCGGTGATCGGTTCTGCGCAGATTTTGCTCATCTCAAACAAGCCTACTATAGACTGAACACATAATACACTTGTGCATGACGTCATCGTCTTAAGAGATTCACGTCTTCAAACACTTGCCCTTTGAAACCCGTTTTCAAAAGTTTATGTTTTCAGGCACCAAAAACGCAGTTGTCGTGTAAATGACCAGCCAAAGCACATAGAAAGTTTTACGTTTTTAGTTGAAAAGGATAACGTGTTAACAGCCCCTTAGCAATGAGTGACCGAATAGGGTGAGCTAACAAGGTTAATGAGTGGATTGAAGTGGATGTAATCAGGGATGATGAGCCAGGCAGCGAGTTATGGGAAATGTAATCTTTGCAAGAATAACAATAGTCCGGGGTTGAGTGCCCTCTACTGGCAATCACGGGCACTCTAACTGGTGACTGTGAGCCTGCCAAATACATAAATATAATCAAATTACTAAATTAATAAGCATCAATTTGGTCACTCACCGAGTGTTCTGTTTTTTTTTTTGTAAAGCTGTTTTGGAAATAAAGGTAAAAAAAAGTCCCATCTTCAGTCCATTTCCATTCATCTATTCAAGCACAGAGTGCATTGTTGAGGCAATGTCTTTCTAAATGAGAGGTGTATGCAAAGAATCAACCAGTCCATTGTGACAAATATGACAAACATCTTATGTTACATGAAATATAAAAATACTGCCATAAGCTATTGTTGAGAAATTACTTGTAGTTCTAATAATGATCTACCCACAGTTAATAAAAACACTGATACGATTGTGAGATTGTGTAGAAGAGCCAGGACATTTTTTTTAATATAACTCAGATTGTATTCGTCTGAAAGAAGAATGTCATATACACCTAGGATGACTTCAGGGTGAGTAAATCATGGACTAATTTTCATTTTGGGTGAACTATCCCATTAAGTTGTTTTTGCAAATGTGCTCAATTAGCAATACAATTTAATAGAATCAATATAAGAAACATATTTCATGTGTTTGTATGTTGTATATGTGTTTGTATACGTGCATGTATATATATGGCGTTCATCACAATGAGGTTTCTGATCTCACTGTGTGTGTCACTGCTGCTGCTGATTAATGGTGAGTGTTTTATAACGTATAATTACTTAATTGTTTCTGTTGCAAATTAGCTCAAAATTGATATTTTTGCAGTTGTTTTACTTATTTTCCATCGTGATGCTATGATAATATGCATGAGAAGAGTTTTGCTATTTTACTTTCAGTGCTTTGAAGAATGTTGCAGCACTGGTTGAATTGTTCTTTTTAGAACAGAAGATAAGGTGAAGTTCAGTCAGTGTTCAGATTACCAAAAAATTTTCTTGTATTGTTCTAGTTTTCAGTCATAGAATGTAAAGAGAAAGTGAAATTGAAGAGCTTTTAGGACAGAGAGCAAGTTCAGATTCAAGCAGTCGTCTGACACTGTCCTCGATTGATCCTTTCATGTGAAAGCACATTAATAACTTTAATAACTGTTGACCACTAAGACACACTGCTGCATTTATGCAACATTCAGATAAAACTGTTTTTGTGTTTTTGAAAGTTATTATTATTATTATTATTAATACCATATTGTTGAATGTTGCGTGAAAGTGTTTCTATTACAAAACATGTTTGGATTTGACAACATAATATTACAATCAAATACTTTACAATCTACTTTAAAATGTACAATCTACATTTGATCATAAACAAAAAGCAATATGTCAGTAGTCAATTATCATATGGTGTGATTCAGATTGCAGAATTCCTATCAAACTTAAGATAAATATTTGAGCTATTAGATAGATAAAGTTTGATAAGTAGAAAGTAATATAAAGTATGAACTGCTTCTATGTGTAGTTTTAACCTATAAAAGGTATTGTGTTCCAGCTGGCCTCTAAGGGTTAACATGAAAGACGGCCACAGCTGATTATGTTATCCATCCATCCATCCATCCATCCATCCATCCATCCATCCATCCATCCATCCGACAATTATGACATGTCGTCACTTTAGGGAAGGACCAATATTTGTCTGTTTGACCTTATTTTATGTATTCTCTGCAGTCTTTGTAAATTACTTTCCATGATTAGGATTTGTTGCTGTTTCTCAGTCTTTTTCCTTCACTGTCGATACACAAATATTAGACACCCATTTGTCTAATGCTGATCTGCAAACGAGCATACTGTTTTAAAAGGCATTACAGTTTACTTTAGGGTTTAGCTTTGAGGTGTTAGTTGCTATCAAAAACATTTAATATATTTTGTGCATTTCTGTTATGATCTTGTTAATTTGCACAACTTATAAACCTTGCCTTACTTGACCACTGCCTGCATCCTTCCAGATTTCTTAGGGATGAACTCTAAAGCTTTTAATGAGACCATTATTTAAACTAATAATTAATTACCATCATTAAAGTAACATGAATCTTTCCAGTGACCTTTGGGTCACTCACTGTTTGTTTTAAGGTACTATTTTTGTACATTTACTTTTGGAAAAAGTGCTAAACAATCAAACTGGCCTGTTGTCATTCCATCTTCACATCTATTCAAGCACAGAGTGAAAGAATGTTTGTCTGAATGCAGATGGACACGCAGAAACTATCAGTTAAAATAACAAATATCTCAATGTCACCTGAAAAAACTGGTTTAAGCTATTTTTGAGAAATTACATCTAGTTCCAGTAAAGGTCCACCCACAGTTGTTAAAGGCACTGATAAGATTGTGAGCGCTGCAGTTCAGGATCACTGTATTGAACGACTGAAGAGAGAATCTCCCTGAGTTTGAGCAGCATCTGACCTCAGGTAAAGTTTCTTCTGTTTTAGCCCATTAGACTCTAATGAGTTTGACTGTTTCTTATTTAAGTATTGAAGTGAATGTTATAGTTCTTTTACAAATGTGCACAACAAAGAAAGAATAAAATACAACAACATATAAGAAACATATTTCATGTGTGTGTGTGTTGTATATGTGTGTGCAGGTGCTGTTCGTCACAATGAGGTTTCTGATCTCACTGTGTGTGTCTCTGCTGATGATGATTAATGGTGAGTGTTTTATAATCTGTCATATAAAATTACTGATTTTTTTTTTTTACTATTGATTTAAAACCTTCTCATGTTTTAGCACTTTCTTTCACATTAATTTTCACAGGAGATTATTAAAAAAATGTTTAATATAAATTTAAATATAAAACATATATATATATATATATATATATATATATATATATATATATATATATATATATATATATATATATATATTATATATATATATATATATATATATATATATATATTTAGCTTTATTTATTTAATATACATTGCAGTTCTATTGTAACACATACAAGTTTTGAGACAAACCCCCAAGCCCGGCACAATGTGTTTGAAATATGTGACATTTATGAACTGCACAAATCTCAAACTCTTGCTTGTTTTGCGTTCAGTCATTATAGCGAAACAATAGTCTTTTATTAGACTGGTAATAAAATGTGATATATTACTCTGGAAGATTATGTATTTATTTAGGAGGCTTAATATGTCATATAAAACCTATGGTACATAGGAAGTTACATGTTACAGTTGCATTTTATTTTGCATTTGTAATATATTCCAATACTCACCGGCTCAGGGTTCTGAAGGGGAAACCCACTTCGGATGATCAAGATCACGCGGCGGTGTCTCCACGCCTTCATTATATCTGTTACGATGTAGGCAGGAATGAAGCAGAGAGTGAATCCAAATGCAAGCACTTTAATAATCCAACAAACAGGTAATCCAGGGTAAACTCAGAACTAGGAACAAGGTACTCAGAACTCGGACTACAAGCAACATTAAACAACAACCGACCGCAAACAACTGAAACACAGGGGTTTAAATAAACAGACAAACAAGCTAAACAAGATAACAAGGGGGCGTGGTTAATAAGAGACACCTGGGGAGACTAATAAACCTAACGGGGAACAGCTGAACATGAAAAGACAGGGAAACACATGACAGACAACAACAAGGAACAAAATCCAAAACCCACACCGTGACAATATAGAGGAAACCTTGGTTCCCTTTCGTTGTCACTCCGAGTTACGTCGGATGACGACGAATGGGGTTTCGCTTAGAAAGCCTATCAACTTCGAGTATTACAAAACGAGCCAATGGCAAGGAAATGCCATGGGTCTGCGGAATTTGCATGACGTAACTCCGCCCCACCTCGTGGGTATAAAAGGAGGAAGTCCGCAACAGCAGTTTATGTTTTTCGCGTCGGAGCCAAGTGTATTATTCTCTCCACAAGCCATCTCTGAATTGTCAGCTTTACAAACGAGTACCTCGAGTGTTGGTGTGACGGCGATCTACGGCGAGCGCGTGCTTCCTGCTGATCTATTGCAGTGGTCTGCCAGTCGGTGCGTGTCTCCCCGGGTGCTTCAACACTTGAGTTTTCTCTCACTAAAAGAGCTCGCACGCGGCACGTCTTTTTAAAGACGGCTCGCCCGTGCATTTAAAAAAAAAATGAATGGTGCGGCAGCTTGGTATCGGACTCTGATGGGCACGAGCGTTGTCTAGTATGTTTGGGCTTGATCATGCTAGAGCAGCGCTCGTGGATGACTCATGTTTTCTCCGTGGAAACATGATCATCGCGTCATGTAGGTCGAGACTCGGTGAACTCATATGAGTGAGAGTCCCCTCATCCACCCCCCGATCTTCGGCTGGTGGCCAGGGTGACCTGAGGGTTACGGTCCGGAACAAGGCGCCGACTATGTGTCCGCGACCCCAGCCCCCCTCTTCAATGACGGTGCCCGATAGTGAACAGGTGATTCCCACGGGTCTACCCAAAAAAAAAATTAAAAAAAATGGTGGCCCGTGTGTTTCATTTGAAGCTACAGAGGATGATATTATGTTTGTAGCAGCTTCACTAGGTGGGTTTGATTTCCCTGGAAGTGACGACTCGTCGAGTCTGATCCGGAGACGACGGCCATGCTTTCCCGGGACGATTAGTTTTTGGGTGAGGCCGCCGACCCTCGTCCACGGCAAACCCCAATACCGTTCTTCCCGGACGTGCATGATGAGATCAGGGACCATTCGCTGATCTCATCCGCCTTTCCTCCCCTCGATGGGGCCGCTGCCCGTGGGTACACTGGGGTTCCCCCGGCTGAACGCTCTGTTGCGATGCTATGTGTCCTCAGAGTGCTTCTTCTCGGCGCAATCCTAAGCACCCGTCCGTGGCCTGTAGTTTTTCGTCTACGCTTGTGGCGAGATCCTATAGCGCCACGGGACTGGCGGCCGCCTCACTGCGTGCCATGGTCATTCTGCTGGTCTACCTGACCCAGATGCTCATGGACCTGCACGAGGGCGGAACTGACCCAGGGCTCTTCACTGAGCTGCGCGCCGCCACTAACCTTGCTCTCTGAGCGACGAAAGTGGCCGTACGCTCCCTGGGTCAGGTGATGCTCACCATTCGGTGGCCGTACTTGTTTGATGTGCTGGATGTCGTGCGGACCCGTCTGTCCGACATTCCCATATCCCAGGTCGGCCTCTTCGTCGGTGCGGTTGAGGGCTGGCCCAACAGCTCTCAGCCGTCCATGAGCAGACTGACGTTGATTCTGTCCCGACGGCCCCGCCGTCCGCTCAGATCCCTCGGTCTGCCCACCGCCAAGGGCGCCCTTCCGCGGCTCCCACCCTGCCGTTCACCCGGGCCGGCTCTGGGGGCCGCGGCCGGACGCCACAGCCCTCTCCAGCCCCGCCCCCGCTACATGCCGGGTTAGGTGGCGCTCTTGAGAGGGGCTCCCCAGAGATGGGACTCAGTTCTTTCCAGGAGTTGGTAGCAGGACCACTCCTTTCCCCGGTGGAGGGCCGGGGAAGAATCCTTATTCTCCAAAAACTGACTCTCCCGTCTCTGAGCACCCAGAGTTCGCGGACGACACAGAGCGCCGCCCACAAGCCGTGCTCTCCTCGTCCCCCTCTGTCCCAGAGGTGGTTGACACGGCGTGCCGTCCATGGACCGCTTTGCCCCTGTCCCCCTCTGTCGCCAGACCCCTGGCAGAGCAGGCCCCCGCGGGACGACCAGCCTGGTCCTCCCCTGGCCCCCTCTGCCAGGGCGCGGTGCTAACTGTGCCCCCACACCGGGCCGCTATGCCGTCCACGTCCGGGCCAGTTACTCCGCTTCGCTGCCCCTCCGGGGGGACGCCTGTCGCCCGCATGATCCCGCTGGTTCAGTTCCTGGGAGCCTGGTTAGAGCTTCCCCGTCTGTCCCGCTGGATCGCGCGTACCGTCAGGCTCGGCTTGCGATTCAGTTCGCACGGTCTCCTCCCCGCTTCAGGGGAGTCCGCTCCTCTTTGGTCGGTGGCAATGCCCCCATCATGAGAGCAGAGATTGCCACCCTGCTGGCGAAGGGTGCAATCGAGACTGTCCCTCCAGCCGAGATGAGGTCCGGCTTCTACAGCCCTTACTTCATTGTCCCCAAGAAAACCGGTGGGTTACGGCCAATCCTGGACTTGCGCGTGCTGAACCGCTCCCTTCACAGGCTGCCGTTCAAGATGCTCACCGCCAAACGCGTTTTCGAAGGCGTGCGGCTCCAGGATTGGTTTGCAGCGATCAACCTGAAGGACGCCTACTTCCATGTCTCCATTCTTCCTCGCCACAGACCGTTCCTACGGTTTGCTTTCGAGGGGCAGACTTACCAGTACGCGGTCCTCCCTTTCGGGCTGGCCCTGTCTCCTCGCATCTTCACGAAGGTCGTCGAGGCTGCCCTTGTTCCCCTTCAGGAGCACGGGGTTCGCATCCTGAGTTATATCGACGACTGGCTGAACCTAGCTCACTCTCGAGATCAGGGTTGCGAACACGGGACTTAGTGCTCCGGCACCTAGCTCGTCTGGGCCTTCGGGTCAACTGGGAGAAGAGCAAACTTTGCCCCGTGCAGAGGATCTCTTTTCTGGGTATGGACATCGACTCGGTCGCCATGTCCGCGCAGCTTACGAGCGAGCGCGCGCAGTCACTGCTGACTCGCCTGAGACATCTCAGGAGCAAGAATGCGGTTCCACTGAAACATTTTCAGAGGCTCCTGGGGCATATTGTATCTGCAGCCGCGGTCACGCCGCTCGGATTGCTTCATATGAGACCGCTTCAGCTTTGGCTTCGCGACCGAGTCCCGAGGTGGGCATGGCATCAAGGCACGCTCCGGGTACCAGTTACTCCAACCTGCCGTCAGTTCCTCACCCCGTGGTCGAACCTCAGTTTTCTCAGGGCGGGTGTCCCCCTGGAACGAGCTTCCCGGCATGTTGATGTCTCAACAGATGCCTCCACCACGGGCTGGGGCGCCATGTGCAATGGACATGCTGCTGCGGGCTCCTGGACAGGACCCCAGCGGCTATGGCATGTCAATTGCCTCGAGTTGTTGGCAGTATGTCTTGCCCTGCACCGCTTCCGGGCGTTGCTCCGGGGTCAACACGTGCTAGTCCGTTCAGACAATACCGCGACTGTTGCGTACATCAACCATCAAGGTGGTCTACGCTCCCGCCGTATGTCACAACTCGCCCGCCACCTCCTCCTATGGAGTCAGAAGCATCTGAGGTCGCTTCGAGCCATTTTTATTCCAAGGGCGCTGAACTGTGCAGCCCACGAGCTCTCACGGCTTCAGCCCCTCCCTGGAGAATGGCGACTCCATCCCCAGTCGGTTCAGCTGATTTGGGACCAGTTCGGGGACGCACAGATAGATCTGTTTGCCTCTCACGACTCGACCCATTGCGCCCTGTATTTTTCCCTGACCGAGGGCACGCTCGGCACGGATGCACTGGCGCACAGCTGGCCGCCGGGCCGCAAATATGCGTTTCCCCCAGTGAGCCTTCTTGCGCAGACCTTGCGCAAGGTCAGGGAGGACGAGGAGCAGGTCATTCTGGTCGCGCCGTATTGGCCCAACCGGACCTGGTTCCCCGAACTTGTACTCCTCGCACAGCACCTCCCTGGCCCATTCCTCTGAGGAAGGACCTTCTTTCTCAGGGACGGGGCACCCTGTGGCACCCTCGCCCCGATCTCTGGAGCCTCCACGTGTGGCTCCTGGACGGCTCGAGGTAGGTTTGAGTACCCTTCCACTAGCGGTGGCGGCTACCATCACTTCCGCTAGAGCGTCGTCCACGAGACACGTCTATGCGTTGAAGTGGTACCTCTTCGTCGACTGGTGCTCTTCTCACCGAGAAGACCCCCGGAGATGCTCGATCAGCGTTGTGCTTTCCTTCCTTCTGCAAGGGTTGGAGCGAAGGCTGTCTCCCTCCACCCTTAAGGTCTATGTTGCCGCCATTGCCGGACATCATGACCCCGTCGAAGGTAAGTCGGTAGGGAAGCACGACCTGGTCATCAGGTTCCTGAGAGGAGCGAGGAGACTATATCCTCCTCGCCCTCCTCTCGTTCCCTCTTGGGACCTCTCAGTGGTTCTAACTGCCCTGAAGAGTACTCCCTTTGAGCCTCTGCAATCAGTTGAGCTTAAGTTCCTGTGTATGAAGACAGCGCTCCTGGTTGCACTGGCCTCCATCAAGAGGGTAGGGGACCTGCACGCATTCTCCGTCGACGAAGCGTGCCTGGAATTCGGACCGGCTTTCTCTCACGTGATCCTGAGACCCCGGCCCGGATATGTGCCCAAGGTTCCTACCACTCCCTTTCGGGACCAGGTGGTGAACCTGCAAGCGCTGCCCCCGGAGGAGGCAGACCCAGCCTTGGCACTGCTCTGTCCAGTACGCGCTCTTCGCGCCTATGTAGACAGGACGCAGTGTTTCAGGACCTCAGACCAGCTCTTTGTCTGTTATGGTGGGAAGCTGAAGGGAAAGGCTCTCTCCAAGCAAAGGTTGTCTCACTGGATAGTGGACGCCATTGCCTTGGCATACCAGCAGCAAGGTCGACCGTGCCCCCTTGGTGTGACGGCCCACTCCACCCTCCCGTGTGCATGGTCCCTCCCCTGAGCGACCCCCACATGTGTATTTCCACTGTAAGCCTCTCTGAGCATGTGTCTTTCCCTTGGCAAGCCACCTTGCCACCCCTGGGGTTGAAATATTCCACCTGCTGCTGGACACCCCAGTGTTCCCCATATGCATCCTTCGGGTCATATGTGTATTCTCTAAGTCCCCCCCCTCTGGGTTGGCATTAATTGCATACTTCCCCTAGCTTGGGATATGCTTCCCAGTGTACCTTGGTATTCCTGTGTTAAATGGAGTCCTTCGTCCAGTCTATGACAGGGATCTCGATTTACGCAGGGCACTGGAAGACAGCTGAGAAGGTGGCGTGATTAGACTGGTAACCCCATTCGCCATCATCCGACGTATCTCGGAGTGACAACGAAAGGGAACGTCTACGGTTACGTATGTAACCCTCATTCCCTGAGTAGGGAACGGAGACGTTACGTCTTCCTGCCACTTTCCGCTGTACCGCGGGATCGCCTGAGCTCAGTCTTGGCTCCTCAGCGAAGAAACATAAACTGCTGTTGCGGACTTCCTCCTTTTATACCCACGAGGTGGGGCGGAGTTACGTCATGCAAATTCCGCAGACCCATGGCATTTCCTTGCCATTGGCTCGTTTTGTAATGCTCGAAGTTGATAGGCTTTCTAAGCGAAACCCCATTCGTCGTCATCCGACGTAACGTCTCCGTTCCCTACTCAGGGAACGAGGGTTACATACGTAACCGTAGACGTTTCTATCCCAGGGTCCAGTGTTAGGAGCTCTTTGCCACCGAGTTGCGCTCTCGACAGATGCTTCCCTCACCGACTGGGGAGCAGTAATGGAAGGCTGCTCAGCTCAGGGTCTCTGGAAGAGTCATCATCTTTTGTGGCACATAAATTGCCTGGAGATGATGGCGGTCTTCAAGGCATTGAGACACTTCATGTGATTGTCCGGTCAGACAACACATCGGTGGTCTCTTACATCAAGTTATTAACTACATCAAGTTATCATGGGGGATCTGCGGTAGCGTCCACTATGCAAACTGGTGCACCAGATCCTCCTGTGGTCCCTAGGGAAGATACTCTCCCTTAGGGCAGTGTATATCCCAGGGTGCCAGAATATAGGAGCAGACATCCTGTTGAGGCAGGGGCTGAGGCCAGGGGATTGGAGACTCCACCCCGAGGTGGTGGAGTACAAATGGGAAGTTTATGGCCGAGCGGAAGTGGAACTGTTTGCGTCTCAGAATAAGACGCACTGTCCACTATGGTACAGACGTGGCCGAGTCTGCGTCTGTACGTATTTTTCCCAGTTGCTCTGCTCTCCGGAGTTCTGGAGGGAGTCCTCCTGAATGGAATAAGCCTACTGCTAGTAGCACCACGCTGGCCGAGCCGGATTTGGTTCACAGACCTTATATATCTCCTCGAAGGCTCTCCCCTGGAGATTCCGGTCAGGAGAGACCTTCTGTCTTAGGCGGGGGCACAATCCTTCACCCCCACCCAGAGATTTGGAACCTGTGGGTTTGGGCTCTGAGGGGGCCCAACTCATAGATGCTGGTCTTACACATCTTACACTCCAGAGCTCCAGCTACGAGGAAACTTTATGCCCTGAAGTGGAGAGTTTTCACTTCTTGGTGTCATCAGCTTAAGTGGGATCCGGTTAACTGTCGAGTTGGTTCAGTGCTTGCGTTCTTACAAGATTGCTTTTTTTTTTTTTTCTTCAGCTGCAAAAATAACTGTGCCCACTCCTTTTCAGAGCTAATTTCCACTGTGTCTTTAGTATATCCTGACGGTAGTTTTTAAGGCCAAAAGAGGGTTTGCACTGGTGCAAGTTGTTGGTAAATCTGGCCGAGAACCTGTCATTTCAAATATAGGCTACACTCTGCTTAACTGGCTTTTTTTTCTAACTGTAGAGAGAAGGATGTAAGTTTTTACAGTTAAAATCTGAAATCATAAGCGTGCTAAAACAGTCAATTGCTCTCTCTAGGCCCATTTTGTTGGATAATGTAGTATTTAGGCAACAACAAAACTTGACGTAATGTCTCTGTCAGGAAACGACTGGAAGCAAAATGCAGGAAAGATGTTTATTTAAGAATAAACAGATAACGGTCAGATGCACACAAAACACAAAGTAAACAGACACTGGGCGTGTGACGCAGGGACTTCGATAGGCAACCAGGCAGGTGAAGATGTTCAGTGAGGAATATCCAGAATCCCGAAGAGTGATGAGTTGAATCGGCAGGACAGACACGGTGAATAACATCCAGGGAACGAAGAACGCCACAGAACAGAACGGGAATCAACAGGACATACCAAAACGATCTGACAAAGACAAGACAAAACAGTGAGCATATATAGGCACCGCTGATCAGATGCAGCTGGCGCTGCTGATCAGTGGTAATGATGACATGAAGAAGGCAGAGAATTCATGAACATGACAGTCTCACTTCAACATAGGGGAAATGGGCAGTTATACTGTAATAATAAATAGTTATTTTTTCAATACCTTTCACACAAAGAAAGAAGATCAAAGAGTGGTTCAAGTAAATAAAAGTTGAATCAGTTTATAAGAGAATTTGGGTCCTTGATTTTCCCACAGGGCCCAGCAGTAACAGAAGTTCCAGGGAGCCCTCATAGTCCAAGAGCCTTGTTTAAAAAGACATTGTGTAGGCTATGGGACACATATATTCAAGCATAAATAAACATTTGTTTTCATTGTTAATTAGTTTTCTGAACCAAACTGGATTGCGTGGCCTTAATCAGATATAGTTGCAGAACTTGTTCTTTTGCAGACCACCTTTATACAGTAAATACACCCACTGGTACACATTGCTAGTAGCAGGTTGAAGTGTCCTAACCATAGACATAATAAATACATAGACGCCCTATTGCCCGCTTGGAACGTTGCTGCGATACGTCAACACGTCCGCCATTTTGCGGAGGGCAAGACTGCGCTGTAAAGAAATGCAAGTAAACAGGTGAGCTGCGGTTTTCCTGGATAAAAACAATAATAATGTTTACATTTATCAACCGATTTCAGTGGTTTGTACGTGGTGTACGTTACTATTACTAATTATATAATGACCAAATACAACCAGAAAAAAATGTTCAGTCTTGTTTGTGAAAGGTAATTCCCCGAGACCTGTTTTCAATTGTGTGGTGATTTGTACAACCCCAAGCAACGCATGAAGCAGGCATTTTTCTCAATTCCCGTAATGAGAGGTATGGGAAAGCTGCCCTTCGCAATATGGCGGCGCCGTTGACGTACGCTCCAGCGGCCAATAGGGCGTCTATGTATTTATTATGTCTATGGTCCTAACCAGACGCGATGCGATAAGAAGGACTTGGCTACAGCCTGCAGAGACCTACCCGATTGGCTCGATCATTTTTCATAAGCATACATGATAGAAAATGTGTTTGTAGTCGGTGTGATGGAGTATTTTATAAAAAAAAAAAAAAAACTGGGAAGCTGTACAGTTTCACAAAGCCTTCATTATAAGGCACAGAAGGAAAAAAATAACATTAGCCTGTAACTCGCAGGATATCCCTGAAATGACTATTTTGCTAAATTAAGCTGGTCTTTAGGCGAAATGCATGAACGACCCCATAACACTACAAAAAATTAAAGTTGATTATACACAGCAGGAGGGACAGGTCTTCAAGTAGAGGAATGAATTATGAATTAAATGATGTATGACATTTGGATTATTTCATATCACCATAGTATGAGAAATTAATGAAAAGGATGTATCAATATCGTTATTAGTAACATGACAAGACACACTTATAGTTACAGAAGGTGTTATTGGTCATGCAGTTAGGGTTAGAAGTGACGAAATCAAGAACTTTTTATCCTTACCTGCCATGATTCTGAAAGAACGTGCCTGGAGTCTGTTGCTAGTAATGAATATAACTTTCATTCGCATCTGACTGACAGCACGTTTTTAGATCAGATAATGTGGATGTTTCTGCAAAAGGTTTCTTAAATTCAGCTTAACAGCATTAAATTATATTTTTATTTATCATTCAACAGAACGGTGCACATGCGCATGTTTTGTTTTAAATCAACTGGTTCACAAATAACTTTGAATGACTTCTTTTGTGAATTCGACTGATCTAGAAGATTAAACTTGCAGTAGCTAACAACTCACCCAGATAGCAGACGGATGTGGGCCACTTCAGGCAATGATGTGAGCCTGAAGTGGCCCACATGTAAAATGGCAAATATGTCGCAAATATTTTAAATCACACGTGAGCCTTTTTAGGCAAAGATGTGGCACTCATGGCAATGTGTAATCTGAATGTGAGCCTAAAGTGGCCCATATGATAAATAATGAATATGGCACAAATATCACAAACCAAATGTGGGCCACCTATGGCAAAAATGTGGCACAATCGACAATGACTAATCTGGATGTAAACCAAATATGGCCCACATATGTTGCAGTAAATGTGGCCCAGTTATCTTATAACATAACTGGGCCAGTTTTGGCAAAGATAAGGGGCAGTAATTACTGGCGAATCTGAATGTGAACCTAAAGTTGCCCACACATGGCATAGCAAATATGGCCCAAGTACATTACACCAAATTTGGGCCACATTTGGCAAATGTATGGCACAGTCAGCACTGGATACCAGGGTGTGACCCTAAACTGGCCCACATTATAATACAGCAAATGTGGCCCACTTATCTTCAAACATATCTGGGCCAATTTTGGCAAAGATGAGGGACTATAATCACTGTGAATCTGAATGTGAACCTAAAGTGGCCCACACATGGCATAGCAATATATGGCCTAAGTACATTACACCAAATTTGGACCGCATTTGGCAAATGTATGGCAATATCAGCACTGGTTAACCAGTGTGTGAGCCTAAACTGGCCCACATGTAATACAGCAAATGTGGCCAGTTTTGGCAAAGATGTGGGACAGTAATCACAGGCTAATCTGAATGTGAGCCTAAAGTTGCCCACAAATGGCATAGCAAATATGGCCCAAATACATTACACCAAATTTGGGCCACATTTGGCAAATGTACGGCACAGTCAGCACTGGCTAACCAAGATTTGATATTAAACAGGCCCACATATAATGCAACAAATGTGGCCCAGTTATCTTAAAACATTTCTGGGCCAGTTTTGGCAAAGATGTGGGACAGTAATCACTGGCAAATCTGAATGTGATGTAAGGGTGAATTTCTTGCAGGGGTTCAGACTGCAAGACTGCCAAATGACTAAAGAAACGTTGTCAGAAAGATGGTAGAAAACTGTACATTTCTTGTCTATTCCACCCACTGCTACTCATACCAACGACGGAAATGAGCACAGTTACAAAAGCTTAATATGTGGGAGAGCATTGCTATAGAGAGTGACAATAGTATTGTATTGCAATAGGTAGCACTTCAAAGTCAATACCAAATCAAAACTAATTAGCACATTATTTGTAATTAAAAAGGTTTAATGGCAAAATATGGTTATGGTTACACTTAAAATAGTTACAAAATAGATGTATGAGATGATAATACTTATAACAATAATTTTACCCAACATATATGTAAAATATTACCTGAGATAGAGAGAGAGAGAGAGAGAGAGAGAGAGAGAGAGAGAGAGAGAGAGAGAAAAAGAGGAGGTAGAGAGAGAGAGAGCCTCAAGAAAGAGACCCAGAGCATAAAAGAGCAGAGCATTAAAAAAGACAGAGCAACAGTTACAGTCTTCTTTTATCCTTTCCCTGACCATGTGACTAAAAACCAAATGTGAGACATTCAAACTGACCAATCAGATAATTACAACTTCCCCCATTGTTCTAAAGGTGTGACAAGTCATAGACCCCCAAAGTGCACACATCTTGGCCTACAGGCCTTGATCACTATCAGGCCCTCAACTCCAAATGGTCATTGGGGAAAGAGGGGGTGGAAAACAGTAAAACAAATGTCTTTCAAAGCAAATGTTCATTTCAAATTTCTTGGATTATTTTCAATCCTACAGTGAACCTAAAGTGGCCCACACATGACATAGCAAATATGGCCCGATTACAGTGCACAAAATCTGGACAACATTTGGCAAATGAATGGCACAGTCAGCACTGGCTAACCAGGCTGTAAGCCTTATGGCACAGTAACAATATATTAATTAATAACAATTAGGGCCACTTTTGACAAATATACAGTACAGCTGACAGGGAAAATAAGCCCTAAATATCGTAAAAAATGTGGCCACTTCTGGCTTGGATGCAGCACCTTTGAAAGAGATGTATAGCTAAAAATGCCCACATTTGAAAATATGGCGTAAATACTTTTTAAGCAAAAATGGGCTATATTACATGACACAACAATTTTACAGGCTAATCTGGAGGAAAAAAAGGCTATATCAGTTGTGGATTGGCCTGCCCTGTGATTTTTTTTTTTTTAAACATGATTCTAATGGTGTGTGTGTGTGGTCCAGGTAAACCCTACATTATGAAAACAGCAATATCCAAAATGGCAATATCCGAAATTATTGTCCTTGTGGGGACATTTTTGGTCCCCATTAGTGAAAACAGCTTATAAATCATACTAAATTATGTTTTTTGAAAATGCAAAAAGTTTTCTGTGAAGGGTAGGTTTAGGGGTAGGGTTAGTGTAAGGGGAGAGAATACACAGTTTTTACAATATAAAAGTCATGTCTATCGAAAATCCCCATAAAACATGAAAATACAACGTGTGTGTGTGTGTGTGTGTGTGTGTGTGTGTGTGTGTGTGTGTGTGTGTGTGTGTGTGTGTGTGTGGGTGAGAGCACCACAAACACAGACGTGCTCTAGTGACAGCTCTTACAGTCAGTTAACTTTTGTTGTAGATGTTGGTAGAGTGGCAGTTTTTTTATGGTCTTGGAACGTAACTGAATATTTGGCCGAGATGCTGTATGTAAAAATGTTTGCTGTTGTTTCAAGCAGGACATATTCCTGGGTCAACTTTTTTTTTCTTCATCTTGGAACACAGTTCCTGTCCAGAAACCTTAAACCTACCCCCAACTTATCCTTAAAGAGGGGAATTATATAAATAACCAGCATCAAACCCTGGGGTCCCACTTTATATTAAGTGGCCCTAATACCTGTGAACTTACATGGTTACTAGATATGTACTATGTAACTACAGTGTAAATACACATTGATACATAGTATTTACAACTGTAATATTTGTGTAACTACACATATGTAACAACATATGTAAGGTTTGGGTTTTGCATAATACACAGTAACTTATGACCATTTTACACTTTATATCAAGTGCATAGTTCCTGAGGAGTTACCATGTTAGTACACTGTTAATACAGTGTTGCACAGGGTTGGGTTTTGCATAATACATGTAAGTTATGACAGTTTAACACATTGTATCAAGTGCAGAGTTCCTGAGGAGTTACCATGTAAGTACACTGGTACCACAAGGGGAAACTTTAGCTGTAATTCAACATAAGTCCTGCCGGTCATATAGTAAATACATGGTATACACATAGGAATCATCATGGTTTCAGTGTGTTCTTAACTGGTAACTACAGTATGGAAGACTGCGTGTGGAAGTGGAACAACTTGTGTGAATACATATTGTTGTTACAAAATGTAGTTACATAATGCCTGTTACACATGTGTACTTACTGTAGTGGAAAAAGTGTTGTTACCAATGTCCTGTTACACATTTGTACTTACACATACCTTTCCGTGGGTTGTTACATATGTGTAGTTACACAAATATTACAGTTGTAAATACTATGTACCAATGTGTATTTACAGTGTAGTTACATACTAAGTACATATCTAGTAACCATGTAAGTTCACAGGTATTAGGGCCACTTAATATAAAGTGGGACCAACCCTGGTTATAACCATAAACTTAACATAAACACTCAAATATGATTTGTTGATTGGAATGCAGGATTAACAAAGATGTTTATCCAGAAACATATTTGTTGAAATCACATTCACCTGTAAGACAGTGTCATCTTATAAACTGCTTGACCCTGATATTCAAAAAATAAATAAAAATAAAACTGAATAAATACTTAATTTGTCTTACATTTTGTTTAAATATCGACATTGACATGACATTTTTATAAATAACAATAGCCTAATTGATAAATTAATTTATGAGTGAGTAAACTAATGACAAATCAGCACAAACTGCTATGAGAACATTTTAATGTTATTTTAAAATGAACCTTTTTCAACCTTTTTTTATTATGCATACATGAAAATGTTTGACTTGCTAGAAAACCTTCAGGCTTCAGCTTACATTATTAGAGATAAGTTAAATCAAGTTGATCTCTTTATTTATTTATTTATTTATTTTTTAAATCAAAATGTATTTGTAGTAGGCTAAATTCAAACTGGTTCGAGGTTACCTATTTCAGGTATTGTGCCGGATTTCGACTCCCTGGCAAATTTTACCGCCCTTGTTGAAGTCAGTACCTGATTGCCTAATCCTAACCCCTCCCCCACAACTAATCCTAAACCTACCAATACTAGGGGGGTAGTAATTTAGCGGGGGTCAGAATTCGGCACAACACCGGCCCTTTAAATTTAACATAACACGCGCAGAAATGGCACCCAAAAGACAGAACTGCAGGGGAGGATTGTTGTTTGGAGAATCGACGGTGGAAAACTGCACAAGTAAAGTTAAGGTAAGATTTCATAAAAAAAATAATGGATAAATGTTGGATAAATGTTGGCCAAATCTTGTAAATCTTTCTGTAGGCGATTTATTTAGTTGGAGTATTGCATGTTATGTGATATTAGAGTTAACATTAGCTACTGTTAATACCATCTCAGGTATTTCAGGGAAAATGTTTAAATATTTATTAAATTAAATTAAATTATTTAATGTTTACATTTTTGCAGAGAAATTAGATTTTGTAAGTAGCAGTGACAGTAATTTGCGATGTGTAAACTTAGGCTACACATGCATGTACAGTAACTAGGCACTGTGGATGAGAGCATAAATTTTCCTGAGGTAACAACATGCTATGTTTAATTTTTACTTAAAGGGCATATTGTACGTTAGAGGACCCAACAAGTCAATGTATAGAAAAGGCCAGGCCAGGATTAATGTTAGACAGAACAACGGTCAGAGGAGACAAATTGAGTTGTGGTGTGAGGAGAACCAGTGGAGAACAGGGCAGGTGTCTTGGTGAGAGACCAGTGTTATCTTATAGATACACGTTCGCTAACGATATACACTGTGCTCACAATATTGTACAGATTATTACCATCGTATATCAGTTAATATCGAAGCTATTATTGGTCATCTAGGAGTATTGGAACTTACCAATAACAGAAATTAATAAGCTTTGATCAGGCGTATGTCATGCTCATTAATATTCGTCCAGACTAACGTTACGTGATATAACTTAGCGATTTCTCATCGACAGACAGAGAGATATTTTTATTCCTGATAAACGTTTGATGGCGGAAGAAGGTGTTGACAGTGACACTGATGCCCTGAAGCCCAAACAGCTTCAACATCCTGATGGTCTGGTAGCCATGCAACCTGAAAAGTGGATGGCCCCACTCAGTAATAGGTTGCAGGCCGGTTTATCTCGATGCAGCATTGGCTGGTTCTGCCAAAAACGTTGATACCCACATGCTGCACAGACCTAAGAGATGTATGTGAAAGGCAGAAAATGACTATACCATACAAACAACAAAGTATAATAATTAAAACAAAATATACAAGTTATGTTACAAGTTCATTTTCTACCAGAAATCA
Organism: Gila orcuttii; assembly: GCA_026230005.1. Lineage (NCBI taxonomy): Eukaryota > Metazoa > Chordata > Actinopteri > Cypriniformes > Leuciscidae > Gila > Gila orcuttii. The sequence continues at coordinate 41,499,669 of JAPDVR010000017.1, read as the reverse complement.
CAAATAGCTTCATTCTTGGTTTATTTTTACAAAAGTTCTCTCTTGCTTCTCAACATTGCCTTGGGTTTCCCCACAACAGGCTGGGCAAATGTTAAAGAGAAACATCAGCTGTCTTTGGCATACAATGAACTTGTCAGCAGCACTGAAAAAAAGAAAAACATTATTTTTGACTTGACACAGTTTGATCATAGAAAATCTAAAATTAAAATAGTAAGTCTTACTTGAGGTCAGGGTTAGATTCCTGCTGTGGTTCCTCATCAGATGAATCACTTCTCATTTCCACCTCTGGGATCCATGACATATCACCAGGTTTGTCCATGAAAACAGAGGATGATTCATCATTGCTATGCACAGGACTGGGCAGTGGAGTTGATGTTGGTTTCTCAAACCTTTCTGTCTGAGTCTCCACACTGACCATCTTGGGCTGTGCCTGGACAGGTAGAATAAAAATATGTCCACTGTTATACAATTGTGTAACAGCATGTCACTGCTTAGGTGCCTGCATCATAAAAGATTTTAATAATTATTTGCCCTCATACATTATGTAAACAGATGGTGCCATGTACAATTAATTCTAGATATGAGTAATGTTAATCCACCTAATGAACGATATGAAGGTCTGATGTCACACTGTGAGCCAAAGTGAAGCACAGATGATTGAGGGGCCAGTGGACAGAAAGGCTCTTGCTCTGGGTCAGCAAGCACTGAAGCACTGGCTGAAGATGTATCTCCCCCTTCATTACTTGCAACTTCTGCTAAATCCTTATAAACAAACATGACAATAAACTAAAAATTAGCTGTGTTATGCTAACTACCATTAGTTATTATGCCTTACAAGCTAGTTGCGGTACTTTACAACAACTTATACACGTCACATTGCTTTTCATTATTTAAATCATTATGTTGACTGATTTGTTAGTTAGTAAATTAAATGTTTTTTAAAAAAGACTTATGGTGCACAGTTGACGTTTTCGTCGAGCTGCATCTCTGACGGATTCGTGACCCTCATGTTTCACCCTCATGAGAACCCGATGAAGATGCGGTGTCACTGAAGGAACCGCACCAGCTTTGAGTCTCACCTGGTTCTTGCTTCGGCATTCCATGCTGAACTCCATCATATCGCCCGGGATGATAATCCTCCGATCTAAAGTGAATGCTACACACGACCGCGTTTTTCGAAGCCGATGCGGAAGAGAAATCCCGTCTCTTCACCTGCACAAACCGCACCCAGGCACGAAAGATAGCACCGTCCTTTTTCTTGTTAGGAAACCTGTGGACTCGTTGTCCTGACAGGCCAGAGTTTTTGCAACCTCCACAAACAAAATAATTTACCATGACGATGATAAATTAAAATACAAAAACTACCGAAAACACTGACTCACAACCGCTCTTACTGAATACCAACCTAGCTACACTGAGCTGAGGGCTGAGGCTCCCTTTCGTTACGTAAAATGACGCGATGTTGAAAAAAAAAGCGTTTTTAAAACATTTTAAATCCTGCATTAACTTTTCATATGGTGTTTTCATACAAGCTTATATATTAATTTTGAGTTTTTTTTACCTGCAATATGCCCTTTAAGACTGCTATGGCCAGTAGTGATGGGTCGATCAATAATTAGTTGATTATTTTGGAAAATAAACTTTTATATGACTCGTGAATAACGTTGATTAGTTCACCTCCCGAATTAGTTAATAATTCCCATCTTTACAGACATTAAAGTAGTTAGGTTTTACTCTTACAGTTAGTATGACACTTTCCCTCGTCAATTTAAATGTGTGAATTTGTTGCATAGGTTTTTTTGACAGTTAAATGATATCTCCAAAATAAATGCTGATAAAATAGTAATTTCTGTCTGTTTCATGTTACTAACTAGCCTATGCGGCTATCATGTGACAAAAGAATGAACTACCAGAAGACCATGAATTAATAATTTCTGTTTCTCAAAATTTGTTATTGTGGCTGCAATGATTATATATTTTTAGTTTATTATTATTTTGTTATTTATTTTAAATAGGAGCAAAGTTTGCACAAGTAGATGTGTTAAGGGAATCTGCGTATTGACAATTTAACATTTAATGTAATTCAGCTCAAATGAATGAAATGACTTGAATCAAAATTAATTTATGTTGCTTAAGGAGATTTAAAGATCCAAATCAGTAATATGATCTGATCTTCCCATCACTACAATAAAGTCTTGTGAAGGCAGCATGTAGCCTAGCTACAAACTGAAAATCCTGCTGAAAAAAAACAAACCAAAAAAAAAACAAACATCTTAGACCAGCATGAATTCCCTTTCACTCACTGTGTTACAACCTGTAGTTAGTTTTGTGTATTTTTACTCATGTCTTATTATGGCATAACAGTAAACTAATAATTAGTTATATAATTATAATGTAAATTGACATTCATTTATGTATTCATTGGACATTATACTGTACTGACTAGTTGTATTACTTGTCAGAAAGAACAGGCTCACAGCAACAGATTAAGAGGTAGAATCCTACATCAAAAGATGGCTTCACCTTGCATGCGAGATGGAGGGAGAAGAGAAACAGAGAATGAAGGCGGACGGTCTAAGAAACCCGAAAGTCAGTTACACTGTCTATTTTGCTACATGTGTGTAATACTTTGGAGTAAATCTGGGACTACATGAAAAAAAAGCCCTACCTTGAACAGGTCAGTCTCAAACTTTGTACACACAGTAGTCATAACTGTGAATCTGCCTCACAATTTGATTCGATTACGATTCAGAGGGTGACAATTAGATTATAAAATGATTATCGATGTATCACAATGCATCTTTTCCTCCAATTATTTTATAATTCATTATTACTATATTAAAAATAACAATATAGCTCTTTTTGTTTGGCCTATTTTATTTATCTTTGTTATTAAAAATAAGAAAAAAGATGCAAATAACAAACAGTAGAGGAATTATGAGAAACAAATTAAATTAACAGTGCTTTTCCATCAACCTTAAACATAATATATGGCTTATCATTTGAAACATGTAAGTAGTAGCAACTTTACATGGTCAGTCACTGTGAGCTAGCCTATTATTAGGCACATATCCAAGTGTTTGTGTGGAGTGTGGAAGCTATTAGCATGCTTTACTGTAGGCACCGACGCGATCAATTGCGTTTAACTTAAAATACTCCGTCATTTTTGGTCTTGTATCAAGAGTAGCCTGTCAGATCTGAAATCTGTTTGTTTCATTATCCCGAGGTTACCATAGTCAGCCGGATCTGGTCGAAATCCAGATCAGATGGTGGACCTCCCCTAGGCATGACCACAACGCAGCCCTAAATATCAGCTGAGACCATGTCAACAAGCCCTAGAGATGGATCCACTGTGAGGACCTTGTTAACCGCCTGTCACGGTGTATGAATTCACTGTCTCTCTCTCTTCTTCTTCTTCTTCTGGTGTTTAATGGCGGATTGGCAGACCAACATAAATGGTGCATTCCCGCCACCTACTGATCTGGAGTGTGGAGTATACTTGGCTTTGAAAAAAAAAAAACGAGAGAGAAAAAAATAAATAAATAAATAAAATTCTATTTATTATTCCTGTTTTATTTAAATATCTAAATATTAATTCGTGAATTCTTGATTGTCTTGACCTATTTCCTAACAATACTTTTATTGAAATTGTATCAACTCCCATCCATTGTAGCTCTTGAATTAACTCTTGTCTCTCCCATTCGTATGCAGCACATTCTAAAAGAATATGCTGCACTGTTTCTAAATCCCCACACTTATCACAGTTTCCTGTATCATGCTTCCCTATTTTATAAAGACTATAATTCAATGCAGTGTGACCAATTCTTAACCTTGTAATAATGACATCTTTTTTCCTATTTCCATATCTTTTCCTCTCATTTCCAACCTGTTCTTGAATTTGATAAAGATGTCTTCCTTTAGAGTCACTATTCCATATCTTTTGCCATCTTTTATTAATTTCAATTGCTATTAATCTCTTGATTTCTGATTTACTTAGTGATACATTCATTTCTATTTGTGCATGATTTAATGCTTTCTTTGCCAACTGGTCTACCTCCTCATTACCATCCACACCCACATGTGCAGGCACCCAGAGAAAAAAATACCAGTATCCCTAACTGCCTTGCTCTAAATAAACATTGCAAAACTTCAAATATTAAATCTTGCCGAGATTCAGATTTTCCACTCATAAGACTAGTAAGAGCAGCCATTGAATCCGTACATATCACGATTCTAGCTGGTTGAACTTCTTCAATCCACTGTAGTGCTAATATGATAGCAATTAATTCAGTAGTAAATACAGATACATGATCCGATATTCTTTTTGCAATTTTTAAATTAAATGTAGGAATGAATACTGCTGCTGCAGTTCTTCCAGACTCTGGTTCCTTTGACCCATCTGTAAATACCTGTAATACTGAATAGTACTCTCGATTTACATACTGTTTAACTACTAATTCAGTTGATATGCTAATTGGTTTATTTATTTCTTTATGTATTTGTAAGTCAATTAATGGCATGGGATACATCCAAGGAGGAATTGCTGGTATTGGAACAGAGGGGGCTATTAAATAATCTTTCAATCCCAAGCTGTTTGCCTCCTTCCCTACTAACCAACCAAAGCTTGCTATTTCTTTGTATTCATACTCCCAACATTCCTTCAACAATATTTTTACTGGATGACTTTCCAGATGTCCACATACACCTGACCAGTAACTCATCCTCAACTGAAGTCTGCGTTGTTCCAACGGTAATTCTCCCAATTCAACTTGTAGTGATACTACCGGAGAAGATTTAATTGCTCCACAACAAATTCGTAAGGCCTGATTTTGTATTACTTGTATTTTTTGAAGTAAAGTTTTATTCGCAGAACTGTACACCATACTTCCATAGTCTATATTTGACCTGATCACTGCATAATAAATTATTTTCAGTGACTGACAACTTGCCCCCCAATCAGCACCTGACAAGCTTCTTAAAACATTTATTCCTTTTTTACACTTTTCTATCAATTTCTGAATATGGACTCCAAAATTTAATTTAGAATCCATCCACATACCCAGAAATCTCACTACTTTTACTTGTTCCAGCTGATGACCATACATTTTAATATTTAACTTAGGATTATTATTCTTATTAGAAAAACACATTACTTGTGTCTTTACCACAGAAAACCGAAAACCCCAACTATTCGCCCATTTCTCCACCTCCTTCACTGCTTTTTGCATTTTATTTTCTACAAACATCATATTACGTCCTCTTTTCCACAATGCCCCGTCGTCTGCATACAATGATCTTCCTATTCCAGTTTCAATATTACTAAATATGTCACTAATCATTAAGTTAAAAAGAATAGGGCTGCTCAGACTTCCCTGAGGAGTTCCATTCTCAATTGAGAGAATCCTAGAGTGTTCAGACCCCACTCTAACTTGAATCGTTCTTCCAAACAAAAAACTTGAAATCCAGTTATACATTTTTCCCTCAATTCCCAAACTTTCCAATTTCATTAACAGCCCTTCTTTCCACAACATATCATAAGCCTTTTCAACATCGAAAAATACTCCCATCAACATTTCTTTATTAATTTGAGCTTTTCAAATTTCCGCCTCCAAACTCAGAATTGAGTCCATCGTATTTCTCCCTTTTCTAAATCCGCTTTGACATGCTGACAGAATGTTTTTACTCTCCATTTCATACGTCAACCTATTCATAACCATCCATTCCATAAGTTTGCATAAATTAGATGTCAACGCAATGGGTCTATAACTAACTGGCTGGGAATGGTCTTTTCCAGGTTTAGCGATTGGAACTATTACTCCATGTTTCCAATTCACAGGAATATTCCCTAAATCCCAAATTTTATTAAAAAGTCTTAAAATTATATTCAATGATACATCTGACAATTGCTTAATCATCTCATAACATATTTCATCCTTTCCTGGTGAAGTATGTTTAACCCCTACAAGCGCTCTCTTTAACTCATATAAGGTCAATTTTGAGTCTAACCTACTTCCTGATGTAATCTTCTTTTCATATATATGCTCATTCTCTTTCACTTTCTGTTCCCTATACTTCTTCATATTATCTGTAATATTATCATTACTATGCACCTTTACAAATGCTTCCACTAACATCTCTGCTTTATCACTATCTTTTATCGCTATTTTCCCCTTTCCTACTAAAACTGGAATATTATTTCTTCTCTGTATCCCTCCCATCTTTCTAATCATGTTCCAAACTTCATTTATTTCAATGTCTTCCCCTATTCTATTACAGTATTCCCTCCAGAACATTCTTTTTGCTATTCTTATTTCTCTCCTTACCATAGCCTGAGCTCTCTTAAAAATAATATAATCAGTAAACAATATCGATTTTCTGGCTTTCTTCATTGCTTTATTTCTTTCCCTTACTACATTTTTCATTCCACCATGGGACTGCTTTTCTACTACTTATAGCTTTCTTTTTTCCTATTACTTCCTCTGCCGTATTTCTTAATGCTTTAGTTATTTCCATACTTAACTCTTCTATTTCTTCAATTTCTCCCATTTCATTCATTTTGTTATTACACAGTTCTTTAAAAAGCTCCCAATTAGCTGCCTTAAATTTCCATCTTGGCATTCTCTCCACCACAGTTTGTACAATATCCATACCAATTTGACACCATACTGGATAGTGATCACTTCCCAATGAACTTTGCCTGTTTACATTCCATTCACATTTTCTAGCTAGATTTTCTGAAACTAGCGTTATATCTAACGCTGAATTACGCCCATTACTCACATCTATTCTTGTTATATTTCCATTATTAATACATACTAACCGTCCCCAATCTAGCATTTCTTCCACTATCCTCCCATTATAATCGGTTTTAACACTCCCCCATAATGTATTATGTGCATTAAAATCTCCACACCAGACTACCTTCTGATTAGTATTACCTCTTATTTTTTCCATCTCATTCTTACATAACCTTTCACATGGATTATAAAAAATGATTATTTTAATACTTTGATTCCCTTCCCATACTTCCATCATCAACACCTCTTGATCCTCACTCACTTCTAGATTCCTGTATCCCACCCCATGTTTTATAAATGTTGCTACTCCACCTCCATTACCTTTTTTCCTATCTTTCCTAATTAATTGATATCCTTGTAAAACAAAATTCAACTGAGGTTTGAGCCAAGTCTCCTGTATACATATAATATCTGGTCTTTTCTCCAGATCAAAGATGAATTTTTTAAACTCTTGTCCATTAGCAATTAGGCTTCTCGCATTCCACTGTAAAATTAAAAACACCATTATGAACCACCACATCCTGCTTGCGTATTTGTTAACTGCACCTTTAACTTCTCATTAATCATTTCCACAGATATTCCCTCAATCTCTAGGTATTTTTCAGCTGCTTTTATTATTATTCTAATTCTTTCAGTCCGGCTTTCTGTTTGTGCAGAACAATTTACCACTTCAGCTGTAAAGGTAACAAATGCCACATTACTCTTAATCCCGAAGTTCTCTTTAGTTTTTTCCTGAGCCGTTTCCATCTTTTGTTGAGGAATTCCTTTACCATTATCCCCTGGTTCTAAAGTCTTTCCTACTTTCTTTACCACCTCCGAATATGACAATCCTTCTTTTATTCTTACATTTTGCACTTGAGCAGCATTTTTCCTCACCTCACATCCTCCATATCCCGCACTATGTTCCCCTCCACAATTACAACACTTGGGATCCACTCCTTGCTCACATTTGCCATATTCATGCTCTCCTCCGCATCTCGCACACCTTTGTTTACCTCTGCATACAGCCGCTACATGTCCAAACTTTTGGCATTTGTAACATCTTAGAGGAGGGGGTACGTAAAGCCTAACCGGAAAACTCATAAATCCTAAGAAGACTTTACTTGGCAGTTTATCTTCATTAAAATGAATCATCACCGATAGGCTATCTCCCCTTTCATTGTTTCTATTACATTTCAGTCTTTTTACGCCAATTACTTCGCCTCCCGTAAGGCCTTTCTTAATCTTTTCCTCAGTTACATCAGTGCACTGAAAAAATATTTTCATTCATCCAATTAAAAAATTTTAGGGTAATGGTTCACATCTATATTTTATTACTTGATCCAATGAAAAATAAATAACTTACCTTAACCAATATTTTCAATGTCTATAAAAACTATTTTATATAACTTGGTACAAAGTAAATTTTTCATTTTGAAGAAAGTCATTTAATTTAAATTCCTTTTTTTGATCTAAACAAAAATATATAGATTTAATCAAAACAAAACTTCTCATTTAAGAAATATGTATTAGAAATGATTTATTTTCTCCAATCAAACATATATAGATTTAATTAAACAATTATGTATCATTTTTAAAAATAAAGGTTAATAGAAATGATTAATTTTGAACAAACAAAAAGATATGGATTTAATAAAACATGTTTCCCATCAAGGAACATTGCTTAATATTTGATCTGATCCAAAATCTAATAAATAAAAAAAGACAAATTATTTACATTGCATAAAGATTTATTAACTTATTTCCACACATTCACAATTTCAGTGCTCAAGTGTCATTTTAACTTCAAGGGCTGGCAAACATTGACCTTAGAAAACAACAGCCTTATCAGCTTTAACCGAGAACGATGCAGTGAATTAGGGAAATGCAAGAATTTCTCAGTTTCAACACTACCAGAAATGCAGCTGTGATAAGTATTTCACTATCTCTGCTACAAATTATATCCAACTGTAAAAAAACACATCGTGTCAGACATTGGAATGGAAGTACATAGTTGTTGCTATACACCGCTATAATACTGAATATATTCAAATGTCAGTTTCAATGTCTTGGGATATTCCAGATTGAAGGCATAATGGCGGCTCAGGAGAATGGCAACAGCATTTGCGACAGGGCAACCGCTCAGAACCTCTTGTCCCTCTAGATTAGAATGATGCCAATGTTTGTAGGTACACCTTGTGCATCTCTGATGACAAAGATTAACATGGTTTCTTGCTGAAGAAATTGTTCAGCCTCTTTCTTTTCTGATACCTGGAAAAGAATTTAGGAAGAAAAAAAAAGAGAAAGAAAGAATAAGGAATGGATACAGGTTGGGTGTCCCCCAGATTAAAACTATTAGACGACATTCAGATGCTATTTTTTATTTGGATAACAAAAAAATAACTCAAACCAAATTGAATGCAAACACAAATGCACAAAATTGTATAATTAGCATCTACATCTAAGTAATAAGTTATAAATATAACAAACTAAAACCAGCGCAAGGGACTCTGGTTTTAGTGGAAAGGTATTGTATCTCTATTTGAACTTTGCTTACAGACTGTTTTCAGACATATATCTGAACATAGTCTGATGGCTAATTTTGAAGTTGACCGCCTTAGCTAGAATTTTCGCATCGCTAAATTAATCTTGTCTTACCAGGAAATCCTTGATGAGGTCCTCCACTGCTTCTCCCATGTAGAAAATAAGACCTTTTAGTGCAATCTCCCTCTTTACAGCAATGTCAGTATCCTGCATCAAGATAGTAAAAAATATAAAATGAAACTGGTTAAGTCGATCCATGCATTTACTGTGAGTCTGTCAAAGTTTGCTTAAGTACACTTAAGTACAAGTCATCTACATTAACAGACAAAGTTAAAAGTTTTTCTGCGATGTAACTTGATTCTCAGAGTCTGGTCTGGGGCCGGTTGCACCAGCTGTGCGTAAATTACAACTTAGCCTAGTTTTGACGTAAATGGGCACTAAGTTACAACTTACGCACTACTAAATATTTGTCCGTTGCACCATTAAACTTAGTTTAAACGTAACTCTACGTTCCACCTAAATATTTACGGCAGCTCTGCCCATGAATAACGGTCGGAATGAGATGGCAGCCAGATTAGATTACATCGATGAGCTCGTAATTGATAATGAAGAACCGCAAATTCGTCGACGAGTTTTACGAGACCGACATCATCCTTTGGATATTTATGATGATGTCGACATATTTGCTCGTTTGCGCTTTAAAAGAGAGGGAATAAAGCGGATAACGGACATGATCGCGGCTGATATTCAACATGAAACGGACCGAAACGGCGCTCTCTCCCCAAGCCTTCAAGTCTGCGTCGCATTACGTTATTTTGCTACTGGATCATTTCAAAACTTAGTCGGCGATTGTATACAAATTCATAAATCTACAGTATGTAGAGTGATCCGCAGGGTGTCACTTGCCTTGTGTCGCCACATGAACAACTAACTTACGTGTGCATGCCAAGCATAAATGTACAAAACACAAACAGGCAAAAATTCCATGCCATTGCCGGTTTCCCTGATGTACTTGGCTGCGTCGATGGGACACAAATCAGGATAAAAGCACCAACAGTGGATGAGAATGCTTTTGTGAATAGGAAGGGATTTCATTCACTAAACACCCAAGTCATCTGTGACCCAAGTTTGTGTTTCTTAAACTGCGTTGCTAGATGGCCAGGTTCAAAGCAAGAAGATCAAACATATTTGAAAAGTTTGATTCCGGGGAGTATAGTGGCATTCTGCTGGGTGATTCTGCCTACCCACTTAAAAAGTGGCTGATGACACCATACTTAAAAAAAGTTTAATGTTTTGATTTTGACAACGTTTGTTGTAACGTCTTTTTTAAAATTTCGGTTAGTCAAGAATGGGTTTGAAATTCCGCGCTGTTCAGACTATTTCCTGTTTACCTATAAGAAGGCTTGTGATTGGCTTAAAAAAATAGACGTCATTCTATGCGTCAAAGCATTACTTTACGGAGAGTTTACGACCTACTAGCTACGTTCTGCCTTACGAACAAATGGTGCAACGGAATAAAGTAAAGAGTTAGTTACAAACTAGCTAGTAGTTACTAAGCCTCTAGTGTGGACTTTACGTTCCAGTTTAAGTAAGAACTTACGAACAGCTGGTGCAACCCTACCCTGGTGCAGAAAAGTAAAGTGAGTTGAAGAGCGGTCTGGTGACTGTCACTGCCTGGTCGAGATTTGTGTTTAATGCGCATGCGCTGGCCTGTGTGTAACCTTGAAATTGTACATTCGTCGAAACAAAATTTTCTTATTTAAGATCTTAATGAAAAATATGTATATTTAACAATGTTTTGAACTAATAAAATATAACTTAAAAAATAAAACAAATAATAGTAGGCTAAACTGAATTGAAAGAAAAATTATTAATTGAACGAAGTACTGCTTGAAAACCTTTTTTCAGTGTGGGGATCCCTGTAATTACTCCTTTAACCCATTTCTTTTCTTCTTGAACTGAACAAGTCACACCTTGTCCCATGATCGTTTTAATTTCTAGAGCCTTTTTCTGTTGTCTACTGTCCTTACAAAAAATAATCAATCTACCATCCCTCAACTTCTTCACACTTTCAACTAGTCCAATCTTTTCTTTAATCGCTTTAGATAATTTCAGTGGGTTAATGACATTGAAAGATCCAGCAGCAAATGTCAACAATATCTTAAACTCCTCTTTCTTTCTCCTTGTCACTTGTAATCCATTCTCACTTTCAGTTTCAGATTCATTACCTCTATTTTTCTTCCTTTTCCGATTTCCTACTGTACTCCATTCACTATTTCCAATCCCTCCACCTTCCTCGTCAAAATGTTCATCCTCCATTTCCGGATCGCTTCTGGTTCGACTTCCTGCCATGCACACTCCAGTCACAGATCAGCTGTCTCCCAATCCGCCTCCCAGTCGATGCCCGACTTGGAAACCGGTATCTGTTGCCCTGTCTCTCTCTCGTCTTGCATGCTGTTGTGTGTGTGTGCGTTAATTGTGGGCGCGGTCACTGATCAGCGATGATCAGCAGCGCCAGCTGGCTTCAATCTGTTTTACCCTTTATATGTTCAGTAACTGGTGTCTCATGTTGTCAGATCGTTGTTCTCCCGGTGTGTTCCTGTTCCCGAGTACTGTTGACCTCCTGTGGATTCCCTGTTTCGTCTTCGTTCTTCTTCGAGTTCCTCGCACTTCCACGGATTCACCTCACTCACGGATCATCTTCACAGGACTGGGAGCACTGCACTGGTTGTTCACCGAGGTCCCTGCGTCACTCTACATCAGCGCTGGATTCCGCCCGATCCACCGTTCCTCTCCAGCTGTGTGACTTTCCCTGTGTTGTGACTCTGACCAAACATTTAATACTTACCTCTAATAAAGCGTTTTTGCAATTGCATCTTTCTCCTGTGTTACGTAACACCGCCATAGGCACAGATCCACAGCAAAGGCCACAAGAACCAGACAAGTCCTCTTCACAGACCCCTACGGCCAGCTTCGGCCAAGCCGGCGTGTTGTATCCTGATCTTCAAGTTGATGGACCCAGATGATTATATTTTGAATTACACCAATCCACAATCGGACTTGTGATGCAGCCTGAGTCATAATGACACCACGTTTGTTCTTTGGCCAGAGGAGAACTGGCGCCCTGCCTGAGCCTGGTTTCTCCCAAAGGTTTTTTCTTCTCCATTTCTGTCACCTGATGGATTTTGGGTTCCTTGCCTTTTTTTTTTTTTTTATACATTTGATTGCTTTATACAATTTATGTAGAATTTCAGGTAGGTCTATTTTTGTTGTATCTTTGTTCTATTGTAGTTTTTTTTTGTCCAATTGCTTGTAATTAGTTTGTGTTCTTATTTTATCACTGACTCTTACATGTAAGATACATACATACTGAACATGTATTGTCTAGTACGTCCCTGATTCAAACGTAGAGCGCCGTTCGCTCAGTCTGGCTCACACACACACACACACACACAGCGAGTCTGCTGCGGTGCGGTGGCCCTGCAACCCGACTGGAGAGAAATGAGTTTCCCCAGGTGTAGTTAAACACACGTTTAACTTAAAGTTACATTTGTAATGAATGTATACATGCTAAAGACGATTCAGCATCAGCAAAAACAGCGAGTCTATTACGTTAGCCAAAATCAGCGGTCAAATCGCTCCCTCGTGATTTGTAAGAGCACTCTTCACTTTGATTAGCCTAATTTTGATTTTAGTAAAGACAAGAACAGCTTAATAAAAAATATTAATTGTTTGTATCCATAATGTTTACTGATGGTCGCCGTTACGCCGACGTTACGTTACAACACACAATACAGTGCCAGTTAGGAGATCGATCATTTGATTAGCTAAGCAAATCCAATTTCTCTCAGATATCACAGCAATGAAACCAGGTTACAACTGGGGAAATAACAAATACAATTAGGATTATTATATTAAGTAGTCTAAACATAACTGTTGTGTGTGCATGTCATAAATCTTTCTGATTTTATATTTGTTATATAGGCTATTATTAGCTACATGGCCCTACAGTGTAATGTAATACAAGTTTTCACATATTGACTTTTGCAGGCAAGAGTAGTTGAAGAAAGTAGCTGGCGCCTAACCATTAAGGCTAAAAGTCCTTGGACACAATTATTGTACTTTTTAAAATATTTTCATTTAGCTTTTTATACTTTTACTTTTTAAAAGATGCACAGTTTTGTTTTGTTTTGTTTGAACACTGCACTGGGCTTATTCCTGTTGTGAATTAAAAACCTTTGTAGTGTGTGAGGGCATGATTAAACAATAACTACTGTGTTTTTTTGTTTGTTTTGTTAAAGCAATTCACATAGGGATTCCCACCGTCTACCCCTGCCACCCTGCCAAGACCTCTTGCCACCCCTTTGCCCCCCCATGTAAAATTTTCTAGATCCGCCACTGGCTGGGTGCTAAAACACAGTTAAAACCGGTCACAGAGTCCACTTTTTCCCAAAAAAGCAGGTCTGTGTTACGTGCCTGGGTCAACTTTGTTCGGACCAAACGCGCTGACTTCAGTGCTGCTTCGGTATCCAAGACTTCGGTCATTTGCAGCGCACATTTCTTCCAGTTTGTATGTTTCCACTGTTCGTTCGCGCCCGAGTGCCTGTCTCTCTCTCTCGCGTGTGTCTCCATGACACTCTCTCTCTCTCTCTCTCTCTCTCTCTCTCTCTCTCTCTCTCTCTCTCTCTCTCTCTCTCTCTCTCTCTCTCTCTCTCTCTCTCGCGTCTCTCTCTCGATCGCGCGTCTCTCTCTCTCTCTCTCTCTCTCTCTCTCTCTCTCTCTCTCTCTCTCTCTCTCTCTCTCTCTCTCACCAACACCAACAACCCGCGTAATTTGCACGCGAGTTTTATTTATTTTTATACTCGTGTATTAATGCACCATACCGTGACGCCCGTACTGTTCCGGTTCAATACGAATACATGTACCGTTCCACCTCTAAGTTATGCCTATATACACCTGCCCAACTCTCCACTGGTTATCTTCACACCAGATATTTATGTTTCTTCAAAAGTGTATGGCTGTGGGGGGATTTTGAGGGGGATTTTGGATCTGCTCAGACTAAAAACTCTCCATACTTGAATAGAACGTTTGTGGCACGACTCCCTCTTCTGACGTCACAGCTCAGCTGTGTTTTAAAAATATGATCTTGACAGAAATGGCTATAAAGCTTACTGTAGGGCAATTACAGTAATAATTTTAATGATAATTACATTTTCACTCAGACATCTAACCCTTATTTAATATATCTAAAAAAAAAATGTTTTACCTGACATAGACACTTTAAAGAAATTCAAGCTAGCAGTGTGCAATCTATAGCTTTACACACAAATGCCATTCTACGTCTGCCATTCTCGGCAGCAAGGGTTTTGATGCGCAAAGATACAGCCTCTCAAAGCCTCTCAAAACCAAATGTCAACCTCACCGGCACGTGGTGCTGCTGCTTTGACTAACGAGGCTCTGGCGACAGCGATTATGGGCGCTGTATAATAACCCACCAATCATTGGCAACTTTGGGATCATGGATTGTCAAAGACCTGGTCATGCTGGAAGAGATACAGAAGGGTCTGTGCAGTATCTGTCGCCTCCCTGTACCTACACCTTGACGGCAAGACTGAAGTGCCACACATGCAGACTGGCGAAGAGAAAAACTTCTTACCCTGGGGTTGGCGCCCCCTCGTGGTATCTAGCCAACTAAAGCCTATGAAATGCACAACAATAATGTATCTAGTCATAATGCTACGGCGTACCCGGGAGGCGACGCAAATGCTCGTATAAATCTATTCAAAGAAGTACCATTGAATATTAGCGCTTTAAATGTACGAACATTACAAACTGGTCAACAAGCTTTATTAGCTACTACTCTAAGCAACCTGAACATTGATATTTGTTGCTTATCCGAACTTCGCATGCCTAAATCCGGCACTTGTAGAATAAAAACACCTGGCAAAACTGACTATTTCACCCTGTATTATAGCGGAGAAGAAGCTCAACGACAGGGTCTCAATGGCGTGGGTATTGCAATTTCCAAAACCATCAACAATGCCCTAATGGATTGGAATCCTATTAATGATCGTATTGCTAAACTTCGCCTAAAGGCTAAACCTGCTAATGTTACAATCATTGCAGCATATGCGCCAACAAATACAGCCACAGACGATATCAAGGAAACCTTCTATGAGGCACTTGACATTGCTATAGAAGATACCCCAAAGAATGATTATCTTGTGCTAGCAGGGGATTTTAATGCTCAGATTGGACCCTCAGTTCAAGGCCGCAAAGAGACCGGTCATAACTCCCTTGGAACATTGACCGACAATGGTGAACGCCTCCTATTCCTAGCATCTAACCACAATCTCCTAGTGGCTAATACTATATTCAGCCATAAACGTCGACATCTTCAAACCTGGGTTAGTCCGGATGGAAAACCCCGTAATCAGATTGACTTTATTCTAATCCGCAAACACTGGCGCCACACACTACTGGATGCCCTCTCCCACTGGGGTATAAACATTGTCACAGACCATGCCCTAGTATTGGCCAAGATAAAGGTGCGCCCCATATGTGAAAAACGAAGAAAGCCACTTCAAAAGTTTGATGTCACACAACTAAAAATCCCAGACAAGAAAACTTAGTTTGTCTCAAAGTATAGAAGTTCTAAACCGCAGCTCCTATCCTATTCAGTTGATGAGATATGGACACAAATCAAGCAAAGCCTCACCATTTCGGCAAAAGCTGTGCTAGGACATACAAAAAAGAAGAATGATGACTGGATTAGCACAAACACCATTTCCTTATCCAATCAAAGGAAGATTGCACGAAACAATAACAATCATATCCTTGCTTCTGAATTAGCCAGGCAGATAAAACGTTCTGCCAAGCAGGACCGGGAAATCTTTTGGACAAACCAAGCTATAGAATTGGAAAATGCCCAAAATCGAGGGGATTGTAAGAAACTATTCCGATTGGTCAACAATCTGGCAAGGAAATATTCGAAACCTATCAGCAGAACCATATTAGACAAGCATGACCAGGTCATCAAAAGCAAGGAACAACTACATGACAGATGGTGTGAGTATTTTTCCGAACTGTTAAATCGAGATCCTCCACAGACAACCCAAGCCATAAACCAATGCAAATCTCTATTAAATTACAACATAAGTGAAGAGCCACCATCTTTGGACGAAATCCAAAAAGTCATTAAATGCCTTAAGAGTGGCCGTGCCCCTGGAGTAGATGGTCTACCTCCTGACCTCTTTAAAACTGACAACCCTAGCCTAATACAGGACCTATACCACCTTTATACCAAAATATGGGCGGATGAAAACATCCCTATGGATTGGCAAACTGCCATCATAATACCTATCTTCAAAAAAGGTGAAAAGAAAAACTGCAAGAACTATCGCGGTATTTCCCTTTTAGCCAATGCCTACAAACTCATGGAGCGAATTCTCCTAAATCGGATTCTACCCATTTGTGAAATGTCTACAAGAGAAAACCAAGCTGGCTTCCGACCAGGTCGTAGCTGCACCGACCAAATCTTTTCTCTTCGGCAAATAATAGAACTGCGACATGAATTTAGACAACCAACAGTAGTTGCATTCTTGGACTTTACAGCAGCCTTTGATAGTGTCGACAGAGGAACCATCTGGTCTCTATTAAAAATGAAAGGAATCCCCAATAAGCTGGTTAACCTGTGTGCATCAATGTATGCAACCACAAACTGCAGAGTCAGAGCCTATGGCGAAGATGGCCATGCCTTTGCCACCAAAACAGGGGTGCGACAAGGGGGCATACTATCACCTTGCCTCTTCAACATTGCTATTGACCATATACTCAAAAAAGCATTAGATGACAACCCAATTGGAATAACCATCTACCCCTCAGAACGACAGATCACTGATCTTACATTTGCAGATGATATAGCAGTCCTTGCAGTATCGATGGACTCCATGCAAATAATGATTAATTATATTGCCCAAATGGCCGCCTCTGTTGGTCTGAAGCTAACCTGTCAAAAATCCAAATACTTAACTGCTAACATTGACCCTACAGTTTCCATTAATAATCTAACCATCGTCTAATCCAACCTTCATTTACCTATTTAGGAAGCAACATTCCCCTAATAGGCAACACAGATGAAGAAGTCCAAACAAGAATACAAAGGGCCTCCTCAATCTTTGCGGCATTGAATTATTTTTTGGAACAGACGTGACATTCGTATCAAGACAAAAACAAGAATTTACTGTGCTATAGTTCGAGCGACACTGCTGTATGCATCTGAAACATGGCCCTTGAAAGTCGACCAACAAAAAAGGATGGAAATATTCGACCACCGTTGCTTGAGACGCATAGCAAAAATTCGATGGTCTGATTTCATCTCCAATGAACAGGTCCGAGAACGCTGTGGGCTAAAGGAGCCCCTGTCCTCTATACTTACCCGGCGTCGCTGGAAATGGATAGGACATGTCTTACGTATGCAAAATAGTCGCTTACCACTATTAACCTTTATGGCCACCCCTGGACCCTCTTGGAAACGCCCTAAAGGAGGTGTTCGTACAACAACAAAAAGATACATTTATAAGACTGCTGAGTCTTTTATCATGGTGCCCTTTGGACTGAGCAGAAAGAAATATGACCGGGATTGGCAAGAACATATTCAAACCTTGGCAATGGACCAAGTACAATGGAAATGCATCACAGAGGATGTCGTCCATACCCAGCTAGGGTGAACAGGACGCTAACTAACTTACTAACTACGTTTTGTAGTCCTTTAGCATGTGTGTAAGTGCTGTAGTTACATGGGAAAACCCAGAGTATGACGTAAGAGAAAACCCTCGATTGAGTCAAACATCTGGAAATAAAGCAAAACAACATAAAACAAAATCAGTTTTCTTTAGAGACTGTGTTGATACTAGTAGCAAGTTTCGTGTTTATTCTGGTAACACACCTCTGGTTGAGAATTACTGAAGAAAACAGGTGTATGTTCATGTGCTGTAGATAATGAGATGATAATGATGAACAGGTGAATGGTGTAACAGGTGGGATGATCCATGATTGACAGAAGAACAGTAACACCAGACTTCACCTGCTGGTCCGAGCAGGAACAGGACCTAATGCCACGTTAGTGTTTCTTATGTTTGCCTGTGACACCCAGTTTTTACCTGTGTTTTCATTGATTTAATCCCTGTCACCTTAATTATAATTACTATATTGACTATAGTCATTATGAGTTCATTTGTCCCAGCTGTGTCTCGTTCCCCTTATCTGTTCAGTGTATTTAAGACATGTGTTTTAGTCTGTTCCTTGTCTGTTGTTGTCGCTACATACTTGGTTGTTCCATTCATGTGTCCGTTGTATCCAGTTTTCAAGTCTTCGAGTTTGTTTAAATAAACACTGCTGCATTAAGATCCTACTGCCTTTCCTGCTTCAACCAGCCCGTGATACCTAAAATCCAACAAGCGAGAGACTAAAAGAGACCAAACAAGAGACAATAGTAGACATGAAAAGGATAGGATGATAAGAAATGTCATATATTACAAATATATTGAAAATAAAAATGTATATTTGGTCTTATCAAGGGAATGCACTGAATGTAGAGTAGATTGCGGTCTGGATGGGAAAAACCTTATTTCTGTCAGGTCCATTTAAGTCAAGAACACACAAGACAATAGAAATGATTAGAAAATTTGTATTGAATAAATTGCAATTCAGTTGATAATTGAAATTTTTGCGGTATGGCTCTGTTCAGGGACAGCAGCAGCATTAGGGAACGCTCACAGTTTAGGACTGGGAGAGCAGAACTATTCCCCCATATGAACAGAGCAGCAACAATGACAGAATAGCAAATGTCACGTTATACACGACAAGGAGGAGCTGGGGAGGCGGTGGGTTGCAGAGAGCGAGCAGCAAGCACTTGGGAGTGAACTGAATCAGTTTAAATAGGGCGCCCTGATTTGAGCGTAATCATTAGAAGCGAGGGGAGATGAACAGCTGATGCAGCTCAGCTGAGCAGATCGCTGATGAGACCGTGTTGCTGGCCAATAGCGTTAGCAGCATCTTGACTACTTGGCCTGCCAGAACTGACGCTGACGCTCAATTTGTCCTTTACATTTGTACTGTTGTTTATTAATTTGTTATTTTTAATTATTCATACAGTACAGCATGACACTCTTTAATTATTTGAGGATGATCTTGAATGTTGTTTCCTTTTTATGTTTTTATTTCAATGGGAAAAAAATAATATTTGAATCTAATATATATCATCAAAGTTCCAAAACAAAGTATAACTTTGTCATTTCTATGTGGTGAAAGGAAATATAAATACTGTTCCTAGAAAAAACTCAATTGAGATCAAGGGTCAGTTCCTTTTAAATTACTGAGAGAGGGATTTAAAGGAAACACTTGTTGTAAGTTAAGTATTTAATTCATCCTCATTTCACCATCCCAATATTTTCTCTTTCATACAGACACAGATGTTAGATGTTTACCTGAACTCTTGTGTTTGTCACCTCAGTGAATGATTCTTTTTTCTTTATTCTCTCAGAACCTACAACTGATCCATGCTATGATTATAACACTCTTGATGAATATTGGAGAGATATACGGCTAAGCTCATATCAGTACTATGGACGTGATGACACACTTGTAGAATGGAGTGGCTGGTATCGGCTGTATTTGAATGGAGAAAGTGCCCAGATGTCTGAGTGGTGTGTGAGTAATGCTAAATGTGGTGGTTACACTGGACTGTATCTCAACGGTTCTCATCCAACACTTGAGGATGGAGTGGTGACCCGTGAAGTCGTGAGAACTTATTCATGGTGGTTGTGGTGGGAGTATTCCACTCAGTGTGGCGCCTACAGTTCCCTTTCGTTGTCACTCCGAGTTACGTCGGATGACGACGAATGGGGTTTCGCTTAGAAAGCCTATCAACTTCGAGTATTACAAAACCAGCCAATGGCAAAGTAATGCCATGGGTCTGCGGAATTTGCATGACGTAACTCCGCCCCACCTCGTGGGTATAAAAGGAGAAAGTCGCAACAGCAGTTTATGTTTTCGCTTCGGAGCCAAGTTTATTCTTCTCTCCACAAGCCATCTCTGAATTGTCAGCTTCACAAACGAGTACCTCGAGTGTTGGTGTGACGGCGATCTACGGCGAGCGCGTGCTTCCTGCTGATCTGTTGCAGTGGTCTGCTAGTCGGTGCGTCTCTCCCCGGGTGCTTCAACACTTGAGTTTTCTCTCACTAAAAGAGCTCGCACGCGGCACGTCTTTTTAAAGACGGCTCGCCCGTGCATTAAAAAAAAATAAAAAAAAATGAATGGTGCGGCAGCTTGGTATCGGACTCTGATGGGCACGAGCGCTGTCTAGTATGTTTGGGCTTGATCATGCTAGAGCAGCGTTCATGGATGACTCATGTTTTCTCCGTGGAAACATGATCATCGCGTCATTAAGGTCGAGACTCGGTGAACTCACATGAGTGAGAGTCCCCTCATCCACCCCCCGATCTTCGGCTGGTGGCCAGGGTGACCTGAGGGTTACGGTCTGGAACAAGGCGCCGACTATGTGTCCGCGACCCCAGCCCCCCTCTTTAATGACGGTGCCCGCTAGTGAACAGGTGATTCCCACGAGTCTACCCTCTGGTGGCCCGTGTGTTTCATTTGAAGCTACAGAGGATGATATTATGTTTGTAGCAGGTTCACTAGGTGGGTTTGATTTTCCTGGAAGTGACGACTCGTCGAGTCTGATCCGGAGATGACGGCCATGCTTTCCCGGGACGATTGGTTTTTGGGTAAGGCCGCCGACCCTCGTCCACGGCAAACCCCAATACCATTCTTCCCGGACGTGCATGATGAGATCAGGGACCGCTCGCTGATCTCATCCGCCTTTCCTCCCCTCGATGGGGCCGCTGCCCATGGGTACACTGGGGTTCCCCCGGCTGAACGCTCTGTTGCGATGCTATGAGTGCTTCTTCTCCGCGCAATCCTAAGCACCCGTCCGTGGCCTGTAGTTTTTCGTTTACGCTTGTGGCGAGATCCTATAGCGCCACGGGACTGGCAGCCGCCTCACTGCATGCCATGGTCATTCTGCTGGTTTACCTGACCCAGATGCTCATGGACCTGCACGAGGGCGGGACTGACCCAGGGCTCTTCACTGAGCTGCGCGCCGCCACTAACCTTGCTCTCCGAGCGACGAAAGTGGCCGTACGCTCCCTGGGTCAGGTGATGCTCACCATTCTGTGGCTGAACCTGTCTGATGTGCTGGATGTCGCGCGGACCCGTCTGTCCGACATTCCCATATCCCAGGTCGGCCTCTTCGGCGGTGCGGTTGAGGGCTTGCCCAACAGCTCTCAGCCGCCCATGAGCAGACAGATGTTGGTTCTGTCCCGACAGCAACATGCCGGGAAGCTCGTTCCAGGGGGACACCCGCCCTGAGAAAACTGAGGTTCGAACCGCCCGTTCACCCGGGCCGGCTCTGGAGGCCACGGTCGGACGCCACAGCCCTCTCCAGCCCCGCCCCCCGCTACACGCCGGGTTAGGCGGCGCTCTTGAGAGGGGCTCCTCAGAGATGGGACTCAGTTCTTTCCAGGAGCTGGTAGCAGGACCACTCCTTTCCCCGGCCGGGGAAGAATCCTTACTCTCCAAAGAACTGACTCTCCCGTCTCTGAGCACACAGAGTTCTCGGTCGACACAGAGCGCCGCCCACTAGCCGTGCTCTCCTCGTCCCCCCTCTGTCCCAGAGGTGGTTGACACGGCGTGCCGTCCACGGACCGCTTCGCCCCTGTCCCCCTCTGTTGCCAGACCTCTGGCAGAGCAGGCCCCCGCGGGACGACCAGCCTGGTCCTCCCCTGGCCCCCTCTGCCAGGGCGCGGTTGCTAACTGTGCCCCCACACCGGGCCGCTATGCCGTCCACGTCTGGGCCAGTTACTCCGCTTCGCTGCCCCTCCGGGGGGACGCCTGTCGTTCGCATGATCCCGCTGGTTCAGTTCTTGGGAGCCTGGTTAGAGCTTCCCCGTCTGTCCCGCTGGAACGGTCTCCTCCCCGCTTCTGGGGAGTCCGCTCCACTTTGGTCGGTGGCAATGCCCCCATCATGAGAGCAGAGATTGCCACCCTGCTGGCGAAGGGTGCAATCGAGACTGTCCCTCCAGCCGAGATGAGGTCCGGCTTCTACAGCCCCTACTTCATTGTCCCCAAGAAAACCGGTGGGTTACGGCCAATCCTGGACTTGCGCGTGCTGAACCGCTCCCTTCACAGGCTGCTGTTCAAGATGCTCACCGCCAAACGCGTTTTCGAATGCGTTCGGCCCCAGGATTGGTTTGCAGCGATCGACCTGAAGGACGCCTACTTTCATGTCTCCATTCTTCCTCGACACAGACCGTTCCATTCGGTTTGCTTTCGAGGGGCAGGCATACCAGTACGCGGTCCTCCCTTTCGGGCTGGCCCTGTCTCCTCGCATCTTCACGAAGGTCGTTGAGGCTGCCCTTGTTCCCCTTCGGGAGCACGGGGTTCGCATCCTGAGTTATATCGACAACTGGCTGATCCTAGTTCACTCTCGAGATCAGGTTTGCGAACACAGGGACCTAGTGCTCCGGCACCTAGCTCGTCTGGGCCTTCGGGTCAACTGGGAGAAGAGCAAACTTTGCCCCGTGCAGAGGATCTCTTTCCTCGGTATGGACATCGACTCGGTCGCCATGTCCGCGCAGCTTACGAGCGAGCGCACGCAGTCACTGCTGACTTGCCTGAGACAATTCGAGGGCAAGAGTGCGGTTCCACTGAAACTTTTTCAGAGGCTCCTGGGGCATATGGCATCTGCAGCCGCGGTCACTCCGCTCGGATTGCTTCATATGAGACCGCTTCAGCTTTGGGCGACCGAGTCCCGAGGTGGGCATGGCAACAAGGCACGCTCCGAGTACCAGTTACTCCGACCTGCCAACAGTTCTTCACCCCGTGGTCGAACCTCAGTTTTCTCAGGGCGGGTGTCCCCCTGGAACGAGCTTCCCGGCATGTTGTTGTCTTGACAGATGCCTCCACCACGGGCTGGGGCGCCATGTGCAATGGACATGCTGCTGCGGGCTCCTGGACAGGACCCCAGCGGCTTTGGCATGTCAATTGCCTCGAGTTGTTGGCAGTACGCCTTGCCTGCATCGCTTCCGGGCGTTGCTCCTGGGTCAACACGTACTAGTCCGTTCAGACAATACCGCGACTGTTGCGTACATCAACCATCAAGGTGGTCTACGCTCCCGCCGTATGTCACAACTCGCCCGCCACCTCCTCCTATGGAGTCAGAAGCATCTGAGGTCGCTTCGAGCCATTTTTATTCCCGGAGCGCTGAACTGTGCAGCCGACGAGCTCTCACGGCTTCAGCCCCTCCCTGGAGAATGGCGACTCCATCCCCAGTCGGTTCAGCTGATTTGGGACCAGTTCGGGGACCCACAGATAGATCTGTTTGCCTCTCACGACTCGACCCACTGCGCCCTGTATTTTTCCCTGACAAGGGGATGCACTGGCGCACAGCTGGCCGCCGGGCCGCAAATATGCGTTTCCCCCAGTGAGCCTTCTTGCGCAGACCTTGCGCAAGGTCAGGGAGGACGAGGAGCAGGTCATTCTGGTCGCGCCGTATTGGCCCAACCGGACCTGGTTCCCCGAACTTGTTCTCCTCGCGACAGCACCTCCCTGGCCCATTGCTCTGAGGAAGGACCTTCTTTCTCAGGGACGGGGCACCCTGTGGCACCCTCGCTCTGAAACCTTGCTCCTAAACCCGATCTCTGGAGCCTCCACGTGTGGCTCCTGGACGGCTCGAGGTAGGTTTGAGTACCCTTCCACCAGCGGTGGCGGCTACCATCACTTCCGCTAGAGGGTCGTCCACGAGACAGGCCTATGCGTTGAAGTGGAACCTCTTCGTCGACTGGTGCTCTTCTCACCGAGAAGACCCCCGGAAATGCTCGATCAGCGTTGTGCTTTCCTTCCTTCAGCAAGGGTTGGAGTGAAGGCTGTCTCCCTCCACCCTTAAGGTCTATGTTGCCGCCATTACCGCACACCATGACCTGGTCGAAGGTAAGTCGGTAGGGAAGCACGACCTGGTCATCAGGTTCCTGAGAGGAGCGAGGAGACTAAATCCTCCTCTCCCTCCTCTCGTTCCCTCTTGGGACCTCTCAGTGGTTCTAACTGCCCTGAAGAGTGCTCCCTTTGAGCCCCTGCAATCAGTCGAGCTTAAGTTCCTGTCAATGAAGACAGCGCTCCTGGTTGCACTGGCCTCCATCAAGAGGGTAGGGGACCTGCACGCATTCTCCGTCGACGAAGCGTGCCTGGATTTCGGACCGGCCTTCTCTCACGTATATATCTCTCCGGATATGTGCCCAAGGTTCCTACCACTCCCTTTCGGGACCAGGTGGTGAACCTGCAAGCGCTGCCCCCGGAGGAGGCAGACCCAGCCTTGGCACTGCTCTGTCCAGTACGCGCTCTTCGCGCCTATGTGACAGGACGCAGTGTTTCAGGACCTCAGACCAGCTCTTTGTCTGTTATGGTGGGAAGCTGAAGGGAAAGGCTCTCTCCAAGCAAAGGTTGTCTCACTGGATAGTGGACGCCATTGCCTTGGCATACCAGCAGCAAGGTCGACCGTGCCCCCTTGGTGTGACGGCCCACTCCACTCGGAGTGTGGCATCCTCTTGGGCTCTAGCGCATGGCGCCTCGCTAACAGACATCTGCAGAGCTGCAGGCTGGGCGACACCTAACACATTCGCCAGATTCTATAATCTCCGAGTGGAGCCAGTGTCCTCTAATGTACTCGCTTCAACTAGCTAGTACCGGACCCGCTCAGGTGTCTTCGCTTGCTCGCCATTCCACTCTACGGACTGGATACGTGCGATATTCTCCTCAGGTGAGCTTCCCCGAAAGCCCTGAGCTCCTCCAGCACTCCTGACGTCGGCGCCAGTGTCTCTTGCCTGTGCGTCGGCTAGGTGCCTCCCGTGTGCATGGTCCCTCCCTTGAGCGACCCCCACATGTGTATTTCCACTGTAAGCCTCTCTGAGCATGTGTCTTTCCCTTGGCAAGCCACCTTGCCTCCCCTGGGGTTGAAATATTCCACCTGCGTCTGGACACCCCAGTGTTCTCCATATGCTTCCTTCGGGTCATATGTGTATTCTCTAAGTCCCCCCCTCTGGGTTGGCATTAATTGCATACTTCCCCTAGCTTGGGATATGCTTCCCAGTGTACCTTGGTATTCCTGTGTTAAATGGAGTCCTTCGTCCTTCTATGACAGGGATCTCTGTTTACGCAGGGCACTGGAAGACAGCTGAGAACGTGGCGTGATTAGACTGGTAACCCCCTTCGTCGTCATCCGACGTAACTCGGAGTGACAACGAAAGGGAACGTCTACGGTTACGTATGTAACCCTTGTTCCCTGAGTAGGGAACGGAGACGTTACGTCTGCCTGCCACTTTCCGCTGTACCGCGGGGATCGCCTGAGCTCAGTCTTGGCTCCTCAGTGAAGAAACATAAACTGCTGTTGCGACTTCCTCCTTTTATACCCACGAGGTGGGGCGGAGTTACGTCATGCAAATTCCGCAGACCCATGGCATTTCTTTGCCATTGGCTCGTTTTGTAATACTCGAAGTTGATAGGCTTTCTAAGCGAAACCCCATTCGTCGTCATCCGACGTAACGTCTCCGTTCCCTACTCAGGGAACGAGGGTTACATACGTAACCGTAGACGTTCCTCATCCATCCGAGTCAAAGCCTGTCCAGGAGATTATTACGTCTATGAATTTGTCAAACCCATCATATCAGCTCCAGGGCCTATGTACTGTGGAGGTACAATATTAAATCTTATCTTTAGGAATTTTTATGTCAGTATAATGTGTAAATGCTCTAACTATTAGATAATTTAACATACATCTTTTGTTTTATGAAAATAAGCATGTTTTAACTAGTTATAATCAGTGGTGTGCAGTTCATTATCCATTCTGTATGTAGGTTATGTTACAGATCAATAGCACCTAGATCTCTTTGTTACACAATTGCTCAAATCAAACTTTAGGTGATTTGTTCAATAATTAACTAAAAATGTATATGTAAACATTTTGATATTACTCCACAGTCCTCTTGTGCCTATCTGAAGTTGCTTTTTCCTCAGATTAAAATGTATTAGCACAGCTTTTGTCATATGTAGCCCCGTTCTACAGGGTGCTGTCAGCTAAAGACTTGCCCCGTTTTAGCCTGACAGTACACCACTGGTTAGAATATAATTGCTCAAAATTATGTAATTAACCATCATAATTGGTCTTATGGTATAAAACTCTTATGCTCTTTAGGATGTAATATATTTTAACAGTACTTTTGCAAACTCCATGACAGTTGCTTTCCAAAACATCAGCAGTGATCCCTGCTACAACTATGAGTCTCTGGATCGTCCCTGGAGAGCCAACAATGAAAGTGGAGATTACATTTGTGATGAAAGTTTCTCCTGGAATGGCTGGTACCGGCTTTTCTACTATGGAATGGACATCCGGATGTCAGAGACCTGTGTTAGTTCATACAGCTGTAAGACACAAGTCAATCTGTATCTCAATGATCCTCACCCTCAGATAGAGGATGGAGTGGTGATCAGGGAGGTCTGTGGTGGTAATTATTGGGGAAGCTGCTGTGAATACAAGTCAAAACCCATCCGAGTGAAAGCATGTCCAGGCAATTACTATGTCTATGAACTTGTGAATTCAGCATGGTGGTGTACAGGATACTGCACAGGTACTGTGATTTTTTTATTTATTTAAAGGGGTCATATAATGGTACATGCACTTTTACAAGTTGATTGTACTGCAATGTGTGTTGGCAGGGCCTGTACACAACCATCATATAATGATAAAAATTCATCCAGTGTTTTTGTTTTAATCTTCTTTTATGTTTTCCTCTGCCTTAAATTGAGCCGTTCGATCTTGTGACGTCACTAGATCGGACGCTCCTCCTATGATTGATAATTGACAGCAGCGTTTCAACACAGACCCGCCCTGAGCGAGCTGTCATCGTAGTGCACCATTGTTGATACGCTGGAGCAGAATGGCGTCTAAGCGATTGTGGTGTTCTGTTCTTGGCTGTAATAAGGAACACAGCAGTCATTTTAATGTTCCTAAATTCGAACCGCTGAAGACGCAGTGGCTGAGTTTTATTTTTGAAGGGAATATTGCCAACGATCAACGTAAATGCTTTTATGTTTGCGCTAATCATTTCTCACCAGACTGCTTTATAAACGAGGGTCAGTGTAAATCTGGTTTTGCTAAGAAGATGGTCCTGAAAACAGAATCGGTACCAACTATTTGTGTTGGATCCAACATGTTTTGATGTGTTAAGAACGTGTTAAGAAGTGAGTGTAACGTTTTATTAACCTTTAAATATGAATCTGTGCAAATTGCTTGCACGCTTCACAATGAATGTGGCTAATGTTTACACTCAGGGTATATTACGGCATGTGTTCTCTGTAACGTTATGACGTTCTCAATATAATTCATAATATACATTATTATGACAAGCTTACATTTACAAAAAAAAGTTTTTCAACATCAATCTGTCAACGAACTAACCTATACATCAGTAAACACATACCGTCTGTATCTCACTACTCTAACGTTACCTTGCCAGTAAGTTACATACAAAATAGATAAAAGTGACATTACGTTAACCAACCATTCAGAAACGTCCTGTTCGAGCATTAATTGTCGAACTTCTTCGGGGCCGTCATCTTGTTCCGGGTCCGACTCAGAAACTCCCGCTGACATTCTTTCTCCAAAATATACCCTCAACTGTTGTCAAGGCAACACTCCACCTGCGTTGTCAAAACGCCCCAAAGAACGCTGTTTTTGACCAGGTAAAATTAGTGTTTTCTTACAATACTAATGAGAATTTTTAATAAAAGTATATTACAAAGTTTTCATTTAGACCCTAAAGATTCATATTAACTTGTACAAAAATGGCATTATATGACCCCTTTAAGTATTTTAAACCATTTTGTAAATTATTTCTGTCATGACATAAATTTCCTTCTTTTTAGATGTCAACACTATTTCATAAGCAGTTTCCACTGTGAGTCCAGATATATTCACTGGATACAGCATCACATTGAGTAAGTTGTAATAATATATATGAACTAATATTTGAGTGTTATTAAAAATGCAAATTTTTTTTCAATTAAATATTTGCAATAAAGTTTAAATGGTCATTTTTTATGCACAAACATTTTCACTATGACACAGTCGCATTGTGTATGAATGGTTTATGAATCTCATAATTATTATAGTGTTTGACTGGTTCAGATTTGCACTTGTGAAGTTTCTCAGTGAAATATAACTTGCTGTTTTGGTCTCATCATCTCTCTCTAACAGATTATGACCCGTGTAATAACTACAACATACTCGACAACTACTGTAGAAGCACACTCAATTACTGGTCTAGTACTGGATACATATCTGATCATGATGACACTCGTGTAGAATGGGATGGCTGGTATCGACTCTTCATTGATGGATCAAGTGCTCAGATGCCCAAGTGGTGTTTTTATTATATGTCATGTGGAGGTTAGAGTTCTCTGTGGCTTGGTGACTCTCATCCTCGGCTAGAAGATGGAGTTGTTACTCGTGAAGTTTACGGCTCCCGTAATGATCAGTGCAGTCGATACAGATCCGACCCAATCCAAGTCAAAGCTTGTTCTGGAAATTATTATGTCTACAAATTTACCAGACCAACTCTTTCAATCCCAGCTCCTGTATATTGTGCAGGTATATTCATTCATCTTTATATTTGACGTGCTTATCATGATTTGTATTGATTTATATTCATATTATTAATTTGAATATATTTAATCTGAAATATATAATGCTCTCTTTCTATTTTTCCTTAATAGTGCCTTTCTCCACCCCAAGTGTCGACCCCTGCTACAACTATACCAGTCTGGATCAGCCTTGGAGATCCACTGACAACAATAACTATTACCACTATGGCATGTGTGATTTTAATGTGGAGTGGCATGGCTAATACAGGATGTTCTACAATGGTGAAAATACTCAGATGTCAGAATCATGTGTAAATCAAGGCATGTGTGGCACTTATTACTCACTGTCTCTCAACGGCCCTCACCCACAGCTGGAGGATGGAGTGGTCACCCGTCAGGTCTGTGTCTCCTCATGGAGTGACTGCTGTTCTTACACATCCCACCCTATAAGAGTCAAAGCCTGTCCAGGAAATTACTATGTTTATGAGTTTGTCAAGCCAATATTTTGTGGAGCTTACTGTGCAGGTGAGCACTTACTCAAATGATCTTCACACATTAACTTTTTCTGGATTTTGTCTGAATTGAAATGAAATGATTGTTGTTAATATAAAATGTTCCTAATACCAGATGCCTCAAACCAGTTCATCTCATCAACAACAGAGACGATCCCGACCACAGAATCCATTACTCCACCAATCACAACCACTGGTAACGTATTGTCTTGCTTCCTTCATTAACTCTCTTGAGCATCTTTTGGGGGACATGTATTTTTATTAAACATGATCTCTTGAAATGTTTCTGTTAATCACATTAATAAATTCATAGCTAAATTAATTTCTGAAGAAAATATTTACAAAAAACACATTAGTAAAAAGCAATACAGCTCACAAATGATTATGCATTTCAAACTCTCTATATTTGAATGTAAACAGAATGCATTTTTAGACAAAGTAAAGTACTTAAACATTGTTAATAGTGAAAACTAAACCACCAGTGTTTCTCAAACTCAGTTCATAACCCCTGTTCACACACCCCTACCATTAGAAAGAGGGAAATTACTGAATTTACAGACAGATATTTATATGTTATTATATGGATTATATCGGTGTAAAAAATAAATAAATTATATATATATATATATATATATATATATATATATATATATATATATATATATATATATATATATTGGATTATATCGGTCTAAAAAAAAAAAAAATATATATATATATATATATATATATATTACATTTATATATATATTATATAAATATGACACACACTTAATAAGAATCACAAGCTGTAATGGTTCTTTATAAAATCTCTGAGATCCTGACACTTTTGTACTTCTGGAGACTCCAGGTAGGTTGCCATTCTGGAAAATGGTTTGGAACTGGTAAAATATGCTTAGAGAAAATATCAGAATGTCAACTTGCATAATAATTATAAACGCACTAATATATATATATATATATATATATATATATATATATATATATATATATATATATATATATATATATATATATATTGGATTATATCGGTCTAAATAAAAAAAAAAAAAAAAAAAAAAATATATATATATATATATATATATATATATATATATATATATTAGTGCGTTTATAATTATTATGCAAGTTGACATTCTGATATTTTCTCTAAGCATATTTTACCAGTTCCAAACCATTTTCCAGAATGGCAACCTACCTGGAGTCTCCAGAAGTACAAAAGTGTCAGGATCTCAGAGATTTTATAAAGAACCATTACAGCTTGTGATTCTTATTAAGTGTGTGTCATATTTCAGGATTCTTTAGCAAAGTCTCTGAGATCCTAATATCTTATAAACAAACCAAAAAGAACCGCCAAACAAGACACAGGCCTGTTCCTCTCTCGATCATCCACGTCGTCGCTCCTCCTTTATGCTTCGGCTCCTCCGTGAGAGATGCGAGACCGGTGCGTCCAGAGCCGGCCCGAGCCTTTTGGGGGCCCTAAGCAGAATTTGATTTGGGGGCCCCCTCCCACTACGCGGAGTCACCTGTGCTTGACCATTATTGACACAAATATCACGCAATAATGATACATTATAAATTAATACAGTGAGGTTATGTATTAATACAAAATAAATACTTAATAAAAAATAGATAGCCTACTTAAATAAAAAAGTTTTAACTTTTACTTTACTCTTTTACTAACTCTTTGAAACTTCTTAAAACAAACTGTCTCAAAACATATCAAATAAATGATTTGCTAAAATAATGACAAAACTGAGAAATCAGAAAAATAATGAGAGCAAGGGTTCCACAATGACAATTATTGTTGAAAACTGTAAAAAATATTATTATTTCTCAACTGTCTCAATACAGTGTAACTGTCCTCAAAATCTTTTTTTTTTTATCATTATTATTGTAACAGACTTTGTTGGATTGTACATGACAGAATCCAACAAAGTCTGTTACTATAATACCGGCAATGATGTACTGGCGCTTGTTGTATATGTGTGTATGCAATGTATTTTTCCCCTCGGGGCTTGCCGTAGATAGGAATGGGTCAATTGCTGCACAAAACATACCGTAAATAATCATGCAAAAATACTTTTATCTTGCTCTTTTTTTCTCCTCCTCTGTCCTTTTCTTCTTTCTATTTTCGGCACCAGAGGGATAGCCTACGTCCTTTTTTGTGACATGGCTTAACATTACCGTGACTATGCGCAGTTGCGCACGAATTGTCTATGCACGCGCGAGGTGTCTAGATTATGCGCATGACTTAAACGCTGGCAGACACAGCAGCGGTTGTAGGCAGGTATATTGATCATGAAATCAGAATTTTCTTGTCTTGAATTATTCACTCATTCATATTTATTCATTAATTTATGTCACTTGTTTAAGTTATCTAAATGTTTTTTTTTCGACTCGATTGGGGGGCCCCCTGGTGGACAAGGGGCACCAAGCAGCCGCTTAGTTCGCTTATGCCTCGGGCCGGCCCTGGGTGCGTCTCACAGGTGTCGCTCGGCTCATTAACACTCACGCCACTGGCCTCGTCCTGTTCGCCACAATATATAATAAGAATCAGATTGTAATTTGATATCCTTCCATACAGTTTCATAGTATATTGTTGTTCTTTGCCTTAATGTCACTTACTATGGTTTTTAGTGAGATTTTTGGACCCCCTGGTTATTTTAGACAGACCCCAGTTTGAGAAATACATGGAAAACATATCAAATGAAGTAATTAGCAAATAATACATGCAAGTGTAATAAGCCATGCAATTAAAATCAAAGCAGAAATCTAGGAACAAAATATTTTTGCAGATGACAGTTCTAAAAGTTGAAAGAACAAACAAAATTCTCATTTTCAATCAACAGTTTGTGCAGAATACCACCACGTGAGAATAATGTTTTTGCAAACAAGTGGCAAAGAGTGCTCAATTGCAAAGGGACTCAAATTTGGCTGTTTTTATCTCGTTTTGTCAGCTAGATAAGATAAGATGTTCTGAAAGCTCACAATAAATTGTCTTCAGCTTCAACTTAAAATGCAGATGAAACAGTGAGCTTAAGTAAAGAGAGTGAACTGTTTCATAACATAACCACTACAAAAATACACATAAAAAACATTAATTTATTCATTCCGCAAAATATATATTTTTAATATTTCCATAACAACAGCTCCCCCTGTTGACCCCTGCTACAACTACAATATCCTGGATGATTCATGGAGAGCCACCAACAATCAACATTCCTCTCAAATAATGTGTGACGCTTGGGTCAGCTGGAACGGCTGGTACCGTCTCTTCATTCAGGGTCAGAGCGTTCAGATGCCAGACACATGTGTTGATGAGTATAGTTGTGGCACTGATGCTCCTCTGTGGCTGAACGGAGGACATCCAACACTTGAGGATGGAGTGGTCACTCGAGATGTCTGCGGTCACTGGAGCAATAACTGCTGCTATTTCCAATCCAATCCCATTAAAGTCAAAGCCTGTCCAGGAGATTATTATGTCTATGAGTTTGTAAGCCCAACTAACTGCCATTTGGCATACTGTGCAGGTAAATATATTTAAATGTGTACTTTGTGATTGTAAGAGATTATTTTTTTAAATCTAATATTTATAATTTATTTCAGATTCAAGCAACATAAACACTGTCATGCCAGAGACAGAAACAGAAACTACAACAGAAACTACAACCATGGACACTACGACTGGTAATACTGTATAATGTATTGCATTCAGGGCCCTTTAGCCTACGCAAAATTACTCAAGGCCCCGACTTCCTCTCCTGTCAACATGCGTCAATCAGTGTTTACAATATTGATGAGAAAATGAAGCAGAACTATCATTCTGGTCACGAAAAAAGAGAGAGAGAGAAAAAAAACACACCATGAGAGTTAATTGCGGCAACAGTTATCCGGTAGTTGTAGGCTATGCTCTCCTCTCCATGTTTGATGTCAGCAAAGAACAGTAGCCTATAGGCTAAAGTTAATTTGATGTGAGTTGATTTATTATGTTTAAGGGGGAGACTAGCTTGAGGCACACGCGCAAGGTCTCCAGCTCTCTCCCTCTCAGCCATGCTCTCCCACCTTCACTTTCTCCTCACAATCATGACGTAGATCCACAGCTAAATCAATGAGTATTGAGAGTGAGGAGACACGTGCCGATTTGGGCGAGGTCTGAGCCAGTCGGCCATAATGGTAGGAGACGCTATCGGTTGCCAGGGGCAACGCCTTCAGAACTTCACAGAGGCGCGACTAAACATTCTAGAGCTCTTTAATTTTCGTGCATTTATTATTTTGGCGGGACAGAGACGGATTTACGAATATGACACATACTGTACCGGGTTTTTGTGTTGGGTGTTGGGGGCTGCAAAGTGGACAAACCAGTTCTGGGTTGGCTAGGGTAGTTAAATGTGTGATTGCAAGATGTAAATGTCCTGGTTAGATTAAAGCCATTAACAGTGTGAATGCAAGGTGTATGAGATTCAGACGAGGCTGCAGACAGATGGTAATCTAAAGTGTAGACTGTAACTTGAAATAAAAATGGGCACTTTCTGTCTTAAATGCTTTTTACTGTTTCCCTAATTTATTTACCTTTATTTATTTAACAGGCGTCTTCTCGTCAGGTCAGAGACTTGCTCTCCCTGATGCTGTGTCCATTTCGGTAACCTAAAAAACTGTTTTCCATTGTTCCTATGTTTTCCATATGTATCGTGTGAGGTACTGGAGCAGTTTTTAATGCAGCAGTTACTTCCAGGCATGGTAAAACAGTGCGGAATTGCGAGAACCTCCTCTACTACCGAGTTAACAACACACGTAAACAATCATGTTTTGCCGCCGGAATCCTGCCAACATGGCAGAGAGGGTGGAGATCCCGCGATATCGAGGGGAGGGGCTCTGTACCATGAGGACAACTCCTCACTCTCAATAGAAGCACTATGATTACAATGACCTCCGATTGAAGTGTCACAAAATTCTGAAATTATCGTATATTATGGGATTTTTTGCATTATTGATCGTACATCGTACAGAGGTCAAAATTATCATACAAATACGATAATTATCATACGTCTGGCAACTTTTATAATCAGTGACTGATCAGCGGCTCCGCCCACAGCCATACAGACACACACAAACACGGCGCGAGAACGAGTCAGTGAATTCATGAACCGTGACAAAGACAATGATTATCTAGTCCATCGGTTCCCAACAGGGGGGTCGCGGCCCACAAGGGGGCCTCAGCGAGCTCTTTGGGGGGTCGCGTCATATTTTGAAAAGTGTTGAACAGTGAGCATTAAATCAGCAGTCTGTAACTTTTTTGTGTTCAAAATTTACTAAATTTATACATCATGAATCCATTTTCCAAACTGTGTTTTTGTCTTATCCCGAGTCACTATGGTACACCTACAATAAGTGTTTATATTGGGACTATTTTACACTGGTTCGGGTCGTACCGCTGCGGTGTAGCCCAGTGCCTGCGTGACTCGTCATAGACATAAACAGAGAGAAGTAGCTCCGGCTACAATGTTCTTCCGCAAAACGCATTATTCTGTTAATAAACGCATGTTTATTAATCGCTAGAGCGCCAAACGATCATATTACATTAGCTCATTTTATTCACGATCCCCTGGCTGACCAAAAAATGGGTTTTCAACGAGGTCTCAGACACCAGTCATTTTGTAATAGCCTATATTAATTATTTTTTTCCCTACACACCAGTGTGAATAAATAATATTTTTGTTATTGAATTTCAAATAGGGCCAATTAATAGGCTACTTCCTAGGCTTACGTCTTTAAATTAAATTGTTTTTGTTATAGTATTTTCAATATTATACGCTATTATTTGTGCATAAACATATCTGGTTATAGTAATAAACATACTGTTTGTTTAAAAAACAAAACATTTTGTCATCCTTGCTGCAAGCTTACAAGAGTGACAATATCATTAAATGTGAAGGGGGGCCCTCAAATATTTTCTTGGGAAAAAGGGGGTCTCAGACAAAAAAAGGTTGGGAACCACTGATCTACTCTCTCAGTCAAGGTTTAGTTACAACATTGCACTAATGCATGATGGACAGCAATGTATTGACTATTGATTTATAGGCATCATTGAATTTAAAATGTTGATTGACTGGAGATTCTGGTCAATATGGATGCACATCCCTCAGTAAATAATAAGCATCAAGTATCAAGAATTGCTTTTATCATTTAAAACATAGTGACATGCTATGGCGTCATTTTAGCTTTTATTCATTCACAGGATATGCATTTTTGATATCAAGAATTTGTACTATTTAAAATGTGAATTCTTGATATTAAGAATGAACTTTTTACTAGTAACAATGTCTTCTGATATAAGGAATTACATTTGCACTAGAACTAGTTAAAGGAGGGATTGTAGTGGGAACACTGGCGTGTCAGGTGTGACTGTGTGGCAATGGCAAATGGTTCATTGCTCAGGGGTCAGATATGAGGGCCCCTAAACAGAATTTTGCTTAGGACCGGGAGGTCAAAATCGGCTCTGGTTGTGTTACAATATGGAGGATATTATGGGTTTGTGATGCATGTAAATAATTTAAAATAATTGATAAAGCTAAATAGGCTATTGCATTATATTTTCAGTCATATTAAAGCGATTCCTCCGCTCTGGTCCCTGTAAATGAATAGCTTTTAAAATCCTGTCTGTTACTTAATACTAAAAAAACAGTTTGTATGATGTTTACTAAACAGTCTCGCGACATAAAACAATCTGGTGTATTTCTAAGAGGAGAAGAATTAGAAATCGTCTCGGAATTTAAGTACCTTGGTCTGACCCTTGATTCCACATTAAGTTTTAAAAACATGTAAAAAGGATATCGAGTACAGTAAAATTTAATTTACGAAATTTTAAACAAATTTGTCAATTTATACCATTTGGGGCTGCTAAAGTGTTTTTACATTCTATGATTTTTATCACATATGGAATATTGCTGTACCAGCTGGACTTTGACCGGTATGAACACACTCAAATCAATAGAATTACTTTATAAAAATGCCTTAAAAGTCCTTGATAAAAAGCCAATGTCCTTCCATATTTGTAATATTTTACAAAAACACAATCTATTAGGCATAGAGAATTTTAAATATTTTAAATATGCCTGTTTTGTTTTCAAAGTGTTAAATGGATTAGCCCCACCTCCCTTGTCGGACTTTTTTAAACCAAACACTCACAGTGGTGCCAGGACACGGGCCTCTGCTAGAGGTGACTGTGAGGTTCGTTCAGAAGAACAGCCTTTGGACAGAATTCTCTGTCCGTGAAGGCCTGTAAGTTATGGAACAGTATCCCCATTACTGTCAGGGAATGTTCCACATTTTCTATATTTAAAACCAAACCAAGTGTGGCTTATAGCAAACCAATCTTGTGACCACTAAGTGATTATTTTTTTACTCTGCTTGTACCTTTCATTTTTTTGTCATTTTGTTCGTTAATCTCTGTATTTTTGTAATTTGTATAGGGACTACGGATGTAAATTAGCCCTGTGGCTATAATCCGGCATGTTTACGTCTGTTTTTGTTGTCACAATGCAGATGTTCATTAATGTGCATTGTCCCTATCAAATAAATAAATAAATAAATAAAAGATTCAGCCATAGGCAAGAGGCCAAAGGTAATCACAGCCAGGCAGATATAGGTCATAATGCTGTATCATATGTTTCATTTTATTATGCAGAGATTGCAAATATTATGATGGGGACAATAATGTAAATTAAATAGAAAAATGATGACTATGGCATTACTAATAAATGTTCAATACTGTTTTGTTTTCTCTCTCAGACAATAGCATCAATATTACCAGCCAATTGTATCCATTTGGACCTGGAGACTCAGTAAATGGACGCATTGATGATGGAAGTTCATCAGTTATATTCCTTCAGCAGCCATTTATATTTTTTGGGCAAACATACAACCAAATTTATGTAAGTCAATCTGATATGAGATGATATTGGATTACAAGTGTCTAATACCTATGTCTATAAACACTGTACTCTTGGAGAAAAAGTACAAGGGAAAATGACCATTCACTGCAGTTTAAAATACTGCAACAAATAAATTTGCATATTTTACAAGTATCTTCCACATAATAATAATCAGACCTCTTCTATTTCAGGTTAACAACAATGGACACTTGACTTTTGACGAGGAATGGTACAGCTACTCTCCATACCAGTTCCCAGCTTATGGAGGGAAAGACCTCATTGCTCCATTCTGGACAGATATTGACAACCGTTGGAATGGTGTTATCTCATATGAAAAATACACCTCTGGCAGTGTCCTTACACAGGCGACTCAAGACATAAACCAATACTTCCCTGACTTGAGTTTCTCTGCTACATGGGTCTTTGTTGCAACATGGGATAGAGTTGCATACTACTCCAATTCAGGAACAGTAAGTAGCACAATTTGGTATCATGTAAACCTTCATGTGCCCATTTAAAAATAAAAATCAGTATACCACATGTATTATTATTATTATTATTATTTGTCTTTTTTAAGAAACATCTTTCCAAGTGGTTTTGATTTCAAATGGCCATCTCTCATTTGTTGTAATGAACTATGGTGCAATTGCTCCAACGCAACGATATGTACAGGTAGGGACAAGATGACAGATTAATATGATGTATTGAACTGTTTATGACTAACTAATCAGACATCTGAATGTCTTCCTTATCATTAGGCTGGTTATGACACTATCGACTCAAGTCACCATTTCTCAATTACTGGATCACTCCAGAATGACATCACAAGCCTACCATACAGCAGCAATGTTAATGTGCCAGGCAGATGGGCCTTCAGAACAGATCATGGAACACGTGGTTGTCAATTTAATGGTAACACTGCTTTTCTGACTATATCAAATATTTGCTATTTTCAGGAAGAATATGAATGACTTATTGAAATATAATTATATCATGCTAGTAGTGAGCCATAAGGAAGCCTTCCAGTATTTACACAAAAGATTGTTGGTGTTTTTATCCATAAACTCTTTGTTATAGGTTTTCCAGTGCAACTGGGAGACTCCTTCTGGAGTGATGCCACCTGTCAGCAGAGATGCTCCTGTACCAGAAGTGGCATCCAATGCAGCTTTGAGCCCTGTACTTATTCCCAAGCTTGTCGTCCAGCTGCTTTCCTATACTCTTGTCAGAACATTCAGAGACAAACATGCACCATCTCCGGTGATCCTCACTACTACACCTTTGACAATCAGATATTTCACTTTCAAGGAACCTGCACGTATGTTCTGTCTGAGGTTAGTAATGCTGCTATGGCTTTCCATTTATTGTAGAACAGATATTTTTAAAAATGTAGAATCCGCTACTTATTCAGAATTTTTGTCATTGTTTAGGCATGTGAAAATGGTTTGCCGTACTATCGCATTGAGGGCAAAAATGAGCATCGGGGTAGTATACATGTGTCATGGACTCGGATGGTCAGAGTATTTGTCAATAATGAAGAAATTTAAATAGTCAAAGGTCATTATTATGAGGCAAAGGTAATTATCAGTGTATTGCTGTAATGTTGATTTCAGTTCAGCCATCCACCCATCTTCCTAATTTCTTTTTTGTCAACATTGTCAAGGTTAATGGGACCTTTCTAGCAACACCATTCACCCTCCATAATGGCTCCATCCAAGTCTACCAGTCAGGGTTTTCCTTGGCCATCAGCACAGATTTTGGCCTCCTAGTGACCTATGATGCATATAGCTATGTCACCATCTCTGTACCTTATGACTACCAGAATGCCACATGTGGTCTGTGTGGGAACTATAACCTACATCCTGAAGATGACTTCCGTTCAGTCTCTGGGGAGATCTTGAGCTCGGATGTTGACTTTGCCAACTCTTGGAAGGCAGAGGGGGACACAGATCCTGAATGCCATGATGTCAGGTGCACAGTTCTCGCTTGTGCGGTTTGTACCAACAGTGAAATGAGCCTTTACAGTGACACAAATCACTGTGGAATCCTGGGAGATGTTTCGGGGCCTTTTGCATCTTGCCATTCTGTGTTTTCACCACAGACCTACATAGAGAACTGTGTCTATGATCTTTGCTTAGGAGGAGGGTACCGGCCTATTCTGTGCCAGGCTCTCAATGTGTATTCTGCTCAATGCCAACAGCAGGGTGTACAACTTGGACATTGGAGGCAACCAGGATTTTGTGGTAAGTGCCATCTTTATTATAAGTAAGTTTGGCATTCAGCTTAATGTAACTGAAATATTTGTGCAAGGTAAACGATCCAGAGTTTGATGCATATTCTTATTTCTGCTATCCATTTCCAGAAATCTTATGCCCTTAGCACAGTCATTTTGAGTCCCTTGGAACAAGCTGCCCTGCAACTTGCAGAAACCCATCTGCCCCAATAAACTGTCCCTTGCCCAATCAGGAGAGCTGTATTTGTGATGATGGGTACATCCTCAGTGCTGGACAATGTGTGCCTGAAGTAATCTGTGGTTGCACATTTGAGGGCTTCTATTACTCTGAGGGACAGTCAGTGGTGTTGGACGAGGACTGTGGAAGACAATGTGTTTGCAGGAGCAGGTCAATGGTCTGCTATCAGCACCAGTGTGATCCTGCAGAGGTCTGTGGACTCCATAACGGTGTGAGGGGCTGCCGACCCATCAGTTATGCTACCTGTTCGGTTGAAGGCCTGGGTTCATACCACACCTTTGATGGACAAACTTTCAGATACCCAGGAGCTTGTGGACTAACCCTTGCAAGAGTGATGGGGCCATCCCAACTGCCATACTTTGTTTTGACAGTGGAGAAAGTACCCAGAGGCCTTCAAGACTTTTCCAGGTTCCTAAATTTTGAGGCAGGAGGAACTCATGTTTCCATTGAATTGGGAGAAGGTAGCAATGTACAGGTTGGCTAAAAAATCTTGGCTTGTCATTTATTTGGAGCAGTTTAACTAAATTTTTTCAAACTCATACGCTAGATCAATTAACTTTTATATTCTTTTCAGGTGGATGGACAGATGGTTGGCCTTCCAATCAGTGTTGGTTCCAGTCAGATCCACATCTGTCACAGTAGTGTGAGGGGTTTCGTGTTGGAGACAAACTTTGGAGTGACTGTTAGAGCTGACTGGCCTGTGGTCTGTGTGGGAACTTGAATGGAATCTTTGGTGAAGAATTCTACAGCCCAGATTGGGTCCTGCTGGATGACTCCCAGCTATTTGCAGATAGTTGGCATGATGGATCCCTGTCAGCCCATTGTGAGGACCCAGCAGACATTTTGGAACCAGGATTTTATCAGAACAGAAGCGAGTTCAGTGAGCTCTGCAGCATCATGACAATGAACAATGGACCGTTTGCTGAATGCAGCAGAACACTAGACCCTTGGCAGCGGATTGAAGACTGCATTCAGATGCTGGAGCAGACGGAGGGTGCCAGGGAGGCTCTATGTGTAGCCCTGCGAGGGTACACACTGCAGTGCCAACAGAATGGCATTGCAGTTGGAGAGTAGAGGAGTATCACCCACTGTGGTTAGTATCTTCTGAGGGGGTAAGATTTTCTGAATTAAAACTATATATCTCTTCACAATTCTGATCATCCATTGCCTTTCCATCCTGTTTTGTCTTCATTATCTCAGATCCCAATTGTCCAGCAAATACCCATTTTGAACTGTGTGGCACATCCTGTCCTGCGTCCTGCCCTAGCCTCTCGTTTCCCTTCCAGTGCGTTCTGCCATGCCAGGGGGGATGCCAGTGCAATGATGGACTAGTGCTGGATGGAGATCGCTGTGTTCCCCCCACTGGTTTCGGCTGTGACTATCATGGCCGCTATCGGCAGCCTGGAGAGCAGTTCTGGCATGGTGAAGAGTGCCAGTTCCAGTGTGTCTGTGATGGAATCACTGGAAATGTCCGTTGCACACCATCATCTTGCAGTGACCAAGAAATCTGCAGTGTGGTGGAGGGGGAGTATGGCTGCCATCCTCGTCCACACGGTAGCTGTTATGCTTCTGGAGATCCACATTATATCTCCTTTGATAGAACCTACTTTGACTTTCAAGGCACATGCCGATATGTGCTGGCCACAGTGTATAATGATACCCGTGGACTACCACATTTCCAAGTTGATGCAAGAAATGCAGCATGGAATGGATGGTCTGTGTCAATAACTGTTGAAGTTTTTGTCAATGTCTCTGGGCATCTTGTTTACATGTCACAGGACATGAACGGTTATTCTGCTGTTAAGGTAAGCAAGTCCCACTCACACTGTAATCAATGTAATTATTGATAAGAATGGTTGTATGAACAAGCTCAACTTTTTCTTCAATTAGGTTGATGAAGAGATCAGAAACCTCCCTGTTTATCTTGACTCTGGTCGAGTGTCTGTCTACTCCACAGGACAGTTTGTCTATATCTCAACTGACTTTGGTTTCAGTGTCAGTTATGGTGGTTCCTGGGAGGTAAAGATTGTTGTGCCAGCAGACTACAGTGGAGTTACGTGTGGCATCTGTGGCAACTTTAATGGCCATCCGGAGGATGACTTCCTCACTCCTTCAGGTGCTCTGGCACCTTCAGTGCATCAGTTTGGTGCAGAATGGATGGTTGAGGACGATATGTCATGTAATAATGACCATGGGGGCACCGATCCTGACCAAGATGAGAGCACAACTGTGATTTCCCAAGCCATGTGTGAGATCATCAAAGACAATCAGGGTCCATTTGTCTTCTGTCATGGTTCTGTAGATCCACAAGCTTACTTTAATAACTGTGTGTTTGATGTGTGCATCTCTGGGAACCATAACAATGTCTTGTGTCGCTCTGTCCAATCCTATGTGAGTGCTTGTCAATCTGTCAATACCATGGTTTACCCCTGGAGACAACTTGCATCCTGTGGTAAGTGATTGGAGATGTAGATGAGATATTTAAAAAGACCATTTCTAACTAAACTAAATGTTTTTTTATTTCCATT
Source organism: Gila orcuttii (assembly GCA_026230005.1). Classification (NCBI taxonomy): domain Eukaryota; kingdom Metazoa; phylum Chordata; class Actinopteri; order Cypriniformes; family Leuciscidae; genus Gila; species Gila orcuttii. The sequence continues at coordinate 41,457,158 of JAPDVR010000017.1, read as the reverse complement.
ATTCAATGTGTTTTCATTTAATCTCAAATATTTAATATTGTACATATTATGAATAGCATTTATGCTTCATATCAATATTTTTTTTGTTACATTGCCAGTCATGGACTGCTCATCAAACAGTCATTATGAGGTGTGTGGCACCGACTGTGGCCACACATGCACCAGCAGCATCGATGCTAGTTGTGAACACACATGCTCAGAAGGTTGTTTCTGTGATGAGGGATTTGTGAGGAGTGGAGGACTCTGTGTACCAGTGGAGCAATGCGGTTTCTTGTATGATGGATTCTACTATCATGTGAGGATTAAAACATCATGTTTTTATGTTAAGTCTTATTATATAGGGCAGTGGATTAGGGGAAGCATATCCTTAGTGTATTATGGCTCCATACATCACCTCAAACACTTGGTAAGGTTAACGGTAAGGTTAAAACCATGGTACAAAGATGGTATCATCATAATACTTGCATTTACATTTACTCCTAAAATCTAATGGTGATACCATGATTTTTGCATGTAAAAATTATCACTGATGTTATGTTAAGGAAATGTAAAGTTTATTGTCATTGTTGGTTTTGTAGATTGGTGAACAGTTCTTGGATTCAACATGTTCCCAACGCTGTCAGTGTTTTGCTCCAAATGATCTACGCTGCACTGCATCTTTCTGCCCAGCGGCCATGGAGTGTGCGGTCAGAAATGGACGTCGTGACTGCTTCAGTCCAATGTCCACATGCACAGTCTGGGGCGACCCCCACTACATCACCTTTGATGGGGCTGTGGCCCACTTTCAGGTATGAACTGGTAAACTGCTGTTTTTTACAGACAACTACCTCAACTGTTGTTTTGTGTCCCAGTAGAGGACAAATTACTTAAGAGTCAAGTTTATTCAAATGAGGGTTATTGGTGTTAGAATATCTAAAGAGAGTTGGATTTCAAATGTCTGTAACACAGTTTGTTGTTATGGGAAGAAGGAGGCGGGAACTGGCAAACGTTTAACTCTCACTTTAATAAATAAAACCAACAAATACAAAACGAAAGTAAAAGACAGCAGCCCCTCACGGACGACTGCTATCACATAGAATGAAATGAAACACAACATAAGTCCAGGCCTGTTCCTCTCTCGATCTTCACTGTCGTCGCTCCTTCTTTTATGCCTCTGCTCCTCCGTGAGAGATACGAGACCGCTGCGTCGCACAGGTGTCGGTCATTAGTAATCGCGCCACCGGCCTCGCGCCGTTCTCTCATGGCCCTCGGCCTCGTCCTGCTCGCCACAATGTCTTTCATGAATCTAAAAATATTCATATATTTATGAATGTATGCATTGTCCTGCAAGATATTTATGTGAGGGAAGTGAAAGAAATAATGAAGACTATGGCCTGGTTTCCCAGACAAGGCTTTGATTAAGCCAGAATTAGGCTTTAGTTTAGTTAGGACATTTAAGTAGCTTTTATAAACATGCCTTAGAAAAAACTGGTGTGCATCTTGAGACAAAACAAAGGCACTGACATATTTTATGATATGTCAGTGCAAGTTGCTTTCAGTTAAAAACAGCTGAAATATGCATTTTAGTCTGGAACTGGCTTAAGCCTTGTCTGTAAAACCGGGAGTAATTGTATTGTGTTAATCTTACCAGGGAACATGTTCCTATGAGATTGCCCAGACCTGCGGTAATGTTACGGACAGTGATCTACAGTTCCGTGTAGTGGCCACCAACAGGCACCGGGGGAACATGGTGGTGTCATTTGTGTCTGCAGTGGATGTTTGGTTGTCTCAGCATGAACAACATATGCACATCAGTATTGGGCAGAACAGGAGAGTTAAAGTAAGTTACACTTTAATTGATGCCAATATAAATACATTTAACACATTTAACTTTTTCTCTTTTCTTATGTTGACATTTTCTGATTCTCCTCCAGGTTGATGGAAATGCTATTGACACACCGGCTTATCAAATCAATGATCTTGTAGAGGTACATGAGGAGCTGGGATTTGTAATTCTAAATGCATTCAATGAATTTATTGTCCATTTTGATGGACATAACAGCCTTCTAGTCAGAGTGAGTGAAAGATTCTATGGATCTCTATGTGGAATGTGTGGAAATTTCAATGGTAATCCTGCGGATGACAAAGTGCTGCCCAGTGGAGAACTCGCTTCTGATGACATTTCCTTTGGTCACAGCTGGAAATCAGACACTAGCATTCCAGGGTGTCACGTTCACCGTCGATCTCTGCACTACATTCCCCAGAATCCTTTGGCACACCTGCATTCACTCTCCGCTGAATTATCACCCGCACCTGTTCCCAATCAGCTACCTCGTCACGAGCTCTATAAAACTCTCACGCACACTTCAGTCTGGGTCAAGCCTCCAACAGGAAGAGACCATAACCCACTGTCACCCGAAGCCTCCAACAGGAAGAGACCATAACCCACTGTCACCCGCCAGCCTGAAAACCATCACGTAACTATACTCACCTTTGAAATTACTCACCTCTGTATCCTTGTCCCGCTGTTCCCAGAAATCCTGCCTGGTCCCATGTTCCCCGAGTCCTGGAGATTCACCTGAGTGTCCCACGTTCCCGCCAAGATCTCCTTGTCCGCTACTGAATCTGAAATAGAAAAGGAGACGTATCAATGAACAGTGTCTGCTCACGCCAAGATAACTAAAGAAGGATCTGCTCACCTGGAATCCTCTCTGCATGTAGTGATCATCACAGCACCTTCACTTGTATCATTGTAAATAAATTCACGTTTGTGATTCACTTACCTCCGCCTCTGTGCCTGTATCCTGACAGAAGGCTTGACCTTTACCGACATAAGATGAATTACGAACTCTGTGTTCCACAAGATGGCCGGTCTTTAGAAGACTATGCAGGGATTTATCTCCATCTTTTCCAGGACCTGAATTTGAATGAGGAAACTCTCACATGTGAGTTCTGGAGTGGGCTGGACGATATTCTCGCCCAGAAACTGCTGTTGGGAGATCTCCACCTCCCTTTGGTCGAATTCATGGACCGCATGCTGTGGGTGTGTGGGTCCTCATTCACCGTGGGAGATATCCAGCACGATCTCCACATTCAGCCCAAAATCCACGTCAGCCCCGCCGAGCCTGCATTCCACGTTAGTCATCCCAAGCCTGCACGCCACATCACGGCAACCATCAACCCAGCCATCATGTCAGTTCATGGACTTCCAGGATCGATTTCCAGCCTGGCCGATCTCCCGCTGATGTCACTGCGTGGTTCCAGATGGGCCATCCGGCCAAAGTCTCGTCCCGCAGAGCCTTCCCCGCTGATCCCGTTCAGTCCAGCGCCCTCTTGCTCTCGGAAACGGAGGAAGAGGAGGAGGACTTCATGCACCACACAATGCCCGAAGACCAGCCCTGAGTTTCCTTCGCTGCTGGTCCAACCCAGCCCAGATATTCACGTTGCGCCCACAGAGCCAGAGCCAGTCTTCGAGCAAGAGCCAGAGCCAGTCTTCGAGCAAGAGCCAGAGCCAGTCTTCGAGCCAGAGCCAGAGCCAGTCTTCGAGCCAGAGCCAGAGCCAGTCTTCGAGCAAGAGCCAGAGCCAGTCTTCGAGCAAGAGCCAGAGCCAGTCTTCGAGCAAGAGCCAGAGCCAGTCTTCGAGCAAGAGCCTGAGCCCGTCACCTGCCCGCCAGAGACTGAGCACACCGTACGTGAGTACATCCAAGAGGACACTGCGCTGATTGTAATGTCTGCAGCGATCCTGTATGTGTGGGCTACACAAACATCAGTTCTGACCGATGAGTCCAGCCCCAAGCTCCCTGAAATGCTGGTCCCGTCCAGTTCCGAGTCCCATGATGTGCTGACCCCGTCCAGTTCCGAGCCCCATGATGTGCTGGCCCCGTCCAGTTCCGAGTCCCATGATGTGCTGGCCCCGTCCAGTTCCGAGTCCCATGATGTGCTGTTTCCGTCCAGTTCCGAGTCCCATGATGTGCTGGCCCCGTCCAGTTCCGAGTCCCATGATGTGCTGGCCCCATCCAGTTCCGTGTCCCATGATGTGCTGGTTCCGTCCAGTTCCGAGTCCCATGATGTGCTGGTTCCGTCCGGTTCCGAGTCCCATGATGTGTTGGTTCCGTCCAGTTCCGGCTGATCCTGCGCCAGAGCCGGCTGATCCTATGCCAGAGCCCACTGATCCTGCACCAGATGCACCAGAGCCCACTGATCCTGCGCCAGTCCTGCCCAGCCCAAGACCCTCTTTGCTGCCGGATCCCCCCTTTCCTGTCAATTTCCCCATTAAAATTTTGGGGGGGGCGCACACCCGAGGGGTCCTCGCCGCCATGGCCACCTGAAGAAATATCTCCGCCATGGCCACCCGAAGGGTCCTCACCGCCCTGGACGCCCGAGGGTCCCACAGCTCCGCCCTGGACGCCCGAGGGTCCCACAGCTCCGCCGTGGTCACGCCCACAGTCTGTTCCGTCACAGCCACGCCCACAGCCTGCTCCGCCGTGGCCACACTCACAGCCTGCTCCATCACGGCCACGCCCACAGGCTGCTCCGCCGTGGCCACACCCGCAGCCGTTTCCACTTTGGTCCCACAAGCTGCCAGCTCCGCCCTGGAGGCTTCCTGTCCTGTGCAACCACGCCCTCGTCAGCCTCCAGGGCGCCCACCCTCCCACCCCTTTGGATGTTATAAGGCGCGAGGACGCGCCTTCGGAAAGGGGGGGGTAATGTCACGTTCACCGTCGATCTCTGCACTACATTCCCCAGAATCCTTTGGCACACCTGCATTCACTCTCCGCTGAATTATCACCCGCACCTGTTCCCAATCAGCTACCTCGTCACCAGCTCTATAAAACTCTCACGCACACTTCAGTCTGGGTCAAGCCTCTAACAGGAAGAGACCATAACCCACTGTCACCCGAAGCCTCCAACAGGAAGAGACCATAACCCACTGTCACCCGAAGTCTCCAAGCCAGCCTGAAAACCATCACGTAACTATACTCACCTTTGAAATTACTCACCTCTGTATCCTTATCCCGCTGTTCCCAGAAATCCTGCCTGGTCCCATGTTCCCCGAGTCCTGGAGATTCACCTGAGTGTCCCACGTTCCCGCTGAGATCTCCTTGTCCGCTACTGAATCTGAAATAGAAAAGGAGACGTATCAATGAACAGTGTCTGCTCACGCCAAGATAACTAAAGAAGGATCTGCTCACCTGGAATCCTCTCTGCACGTAGTGATCATCACAGCACCTTCACTTGTATCATTGTAAATAAACTCACGTTTGTGATTCACTTACCTCCGCCTCTGTGCCTGTATCCTGACACAGGGTAAGAACCGCAAGACTTTAGGACATTTTTACCTGGTGGGTTGTGATCCACCTTTTGGGTTGTGATGGACGGAGAAAAGGGTTCATGTGATTTGTGGAGTTCTTGCAGCTCAAACAGTAGGGCAAGGCACTATCAATGCATGGCTATGGTTTGATTCCCAGGAAATACATGAACAGAAAAAAATTATGTCTTGAAAGCAATGTGAATCATTTGCCATTAAAGCCTCTATCGAATGCAATCAGAATGAAATGGAGTGAATTATTTGCTGCTGACAGACTGAAACATTGCATAAATGTAACATATTTGTATTTACAAATTGCCATTGCATTGGGTTTATCATTGACCAGATCATTCCCTGACTGTGCCAAGAGGCCTTTATGTACTGTATATGGTTTGCATGATCTCCTTGTGTCAGGATGGGTTTTACCCAAATTCAAAGACATGGGGGTTAGGTGAACTGGATACACTAAATTGCCAATGGAGTAAGTGTGAGTGTCCCAGCCTCTAAGGTTGCACATGCTATTGCACTCTCAGTGCTGCTCTAGGTTACATCAGTAAAATGTGCCGAATAACTCTGTGGATGACTCTGCTCTGCCAACCCCGATTGGGAGAAACAAAAAATAAAGAGAGAGAGAGAGAGAGAGAGAGAGAGAGAGAGAGAGGGAGAGAGAGAGATTGGCTTTAAAATGTTGATTTCATTCAAATGTTAAATTTTCTGTTTTACTTTTGTTTACTTTTAGTATTGTGTTGAGTGCTCAGTGTTAAATTAAAAACTCTTTCTATTGAAATTGTATAAGCATTTAATTCACCTGAAGTTTTCTTGTATTCTTCAGCTGTGGTGCCAGAGACCAGACTGGTACTGTTGATGAGTGTCCATCCAGGCAGAGGTATTCTGATCTCTGTAGTATTATCACCAACACCTCTGGCCCCTTCCAGAACTGCCATCTTCATGTTGACCCTGCACCTTACTACTACTCTTGTGTGTATGATCTGTGTCTCTACACACGTGCAAATGGCATGTTATGTTCAGCTGTTGAGGCCTATGAGACAGCTTGTGCCATCTTGGAGATACAGATCCCAGAATGGCGCTCAGGTCTGCGGTGCGGTAAGTCAAAATCACATTTTAGCACAGATTATTTTGTGATTTTGTCACCAGTGTTACTAAAAATGTAGGTAGCTGAACTAACCTGAAAGCTAACCTTTAGAGAAAGTAGCAGGGTGGGGTTGTTGGGTCCATAGGATTCAAGTATAGTTTTTTTGTCCTCTGTGTTACTGTTTTTAGAGTAAGAAACTGGTTCCAAATGATTCAGAGGATGAATGAGCTGTCTGAACGATTCACAATCATGAACTGATTTTGATCTAACGATTAACTGATTTTACTAAATTAATAGAAAAGAATGACAATTTAAAAACATGATTAATTCACAAATCAGTCATAGCTAGCTCTTAATGGACTATAAAAAAAAATATCAACACTACCATTAAGCAATTTTTTTTTTAGCAATGCTTCTGCCCAACACTGCATGGCACATTGAGCCAGCAGTACCGATATTGGACTTGACTGCAAATCATGGGTAAAAAGTAATCGTTGCTACACATTTCACATGTGGAGAACTTGGAGGGCATTTATTTGGAAATCCCAAACATATCACCGACCCCCACCCCCGTTCGACAATTTATTTCTTATGGTCAGGTGGATGGAAAGTGCACTATCTGTGGATCTCAAGGGGAAATTATCAAAAATGAGATGACTCATTTAATTCACTCGAAAATATATATTTTATTACCTTGAGGACTGCAGACCAATTCATTCAGGGGACCAGAATGTTAACCTCTGTCCCTTGTTAAAATGACTCGTCTTTGTGCTGTATTTCATCTATCTGTGCTTTTCTTCTTAGATGTGAGAGATCGCTGTTCTGAACTCAGCTGCTCTGAGGATGAATGGTGTGGGAAGAAAAATGGTGTTTATGGCTGTTTATGTAACGAAGACCATCACAGACCACAACCTAACTCTTTTGGTTGGTATCATTTAGCAAAAAAAAAAAAAGAAATATAATTTTTTCGTCATTAGTTTCCACATTACCTTTTACTTTTTTAACAATTATGACAATCTTTTGTCTTTTAATCCCCTCTCAGATTTCTCAGAAACCTGTGAAAGCAGCTCTGGCTCCATATCTGTGTCTCGCTGTCAGCTCTTTGAGGCTGGTTTTCCAGCTGATGTCTTACACCTCAATGATCCCAGCTGCAAAGGAACCGTCCGGAATGGCAGAGTGGAATTCCATTTTGATAACGATAAACACATCTGTGGTACAAATCTTCTGGTAGGTTTAACTATGTATCATTTATTCAATACACCATCTAAATATTTGTAGTGTCTGATAGGACCAACAGAGTTTGATCTGACCCCTTGTGGAATCTCTTTGAGACTTTGAGAAGTATGTGGGGAGGTCTGTGGGGAGGTCTGTAAGGGTACTGAATCTGTAACAACAAAATAAAGGGCCCAAACAAACCTCCCTATAGACTTCTCAAAGTCTCAAAGAGATTCAGAGGGGAAGGATACACATCATAATGCCACAAAGGCACTGAAACTTGTGCCCACATTTTCCACCATTAATTTGTAGCCCAGCTTTATCTCATGTGACTGATACATTTTGGGCTTTGAAGTTTTTTAATGATATGCATAATGTTGAGTTATCAAAAACTAACTTTTTTGAACGGAGTTTCTATTTACACCAAGTGCATAGCTAGGCAGAGACTATTTACACTAAATCCACCCAACAGGTATTTAATAGTAGGAATAAAGTGTTCAACAGATCTTTGATTGGCCCATAATTGAAATTGTATGTGGTGTCTTCGCATTGATTGGACGGGCTGAGACATTGACGTGACACATGCAGCTCATATTACCACACTCAAGACCATGGCTCCCTTCCTGGACATTCGAGGACCTTTACTGATCAGCAGTTTCAGTATGGTAGGGTTAGGGGAAGGTGTAGTCTGGGCTTTAGGGACAGGGACGAGGAATCTCCCACCCTTTTAAAATTTGATTGTGGTAAAAGTATAGTAACCATGTTTTTTTTGGCAGATCGATTTCCAATTGTATAACCACAGTTTTACTACAAATTCCATGGCTAAACTATGGTTAGTGTAGTAAAACGTCTCGGTTACGAATGTAACCTTAGTTCCCTGATAGGGAACGAGACGCTGCGTCAAGCTGTGGGAACGCCTCTGCGTTGTGCGTCCTGAAGCACGTATGGAATCAGCCCAATGGAGAGATGGAACGTCATAGGCGGGTGACGTCATCGACCAGGAAACTATAAAGCACCCCATAAACACAAGCGCAATAGCTTCTGATAGCCTGAAGGAAGCGCTAGCGGGAATGCCGGGAGTATGGTGGGATGACGCAGCGTCTCGTTCCCTATCAGGGAACTAAGGTTACATACGTAACCGAGACGTTCCCTTTCAAGGGAACTCGAGCTGCGTCAAGCTGTGGGAACGCTAATACCCGCGTCGCCATAGGACCAAGTGACCGCCATGTGAGAACTAGCGCACAGAGGGCGAGAGCACCTGTGCCCCAGGGGAAGGAATTAAGTCTAGGTCATAGATCTTAATGAAAGTATGCGGTGAAGACCATCCAGCCGCATCACAAACGTCACTGAGGGAAACTCCTGACAATAAGGCTTTAGAAGCCGCCATACTCCTGATAGAGTGGGCTCGTACAGCCAAGGTGAAGGCTGACCAGCCGACTCATAGGCAAGTGAGATAGCCTCGACCACACACTTGCTTATTCTCTGTTTGGACACGGGACGCCCCTTCTTGGGTGGCCCAAAACACGCAAATAGTTGTTCTGACTTCCTCCACAGGGCAGTTCTGTGGATATAGGAGTCTAACGCCCTAACAGGGCAGAGTAAATTAAGTTTCTCCTGGTCAGACGACAGAAATGAAGGAGGACAGAAGGCCTGCAGAACTGTAGGTCAAAGAGCCTGAACCATGCCAGGCGAAATTCCAGGCACAAGGGTGAAACCGACAGAGCCTGCAAATCACCGATTCTCTTTAGTGAGGAGATAGCAAGAAGAAAGATAGTCTTAAACGTGAGAAACTTCTCAGGAACTTCTTCGATAGGTTCAAGAGGAGCTTGGGAAAGACCTTCTAATACGATGGCCAGATCCCAGGCCGGCACCCTCGTACGAACTGCTGGCCTCAGCCTCAATGTGCCACGAAGGAAACGAGTTATAAGCGGGTGTCTCCCCAGAGAAACTCCACTGAAAGGGACGTGGTGAGCAGCCAGTGCCGCCACATACACCTTTAGTGTGGAGGGGGATAGCCCTGTGGAGAAGCGCTCCTGCAGGAAATCCAGCACTGCACCCACTGGGCCGTTAACCGGGTCCTGCAGGTGTTCTCCACACCAAGAAGTGAAAAGTTTTCACTTCAAGGCCTAAAGCTTCCTCGCGGATGGAGCTCTGGAGTGAAGAATGGTCTCAACCACCTCGGTTGAGAGACCAGAGTTCATGAGCTGGGCCCCCTCGGAGGCCAAGCCCACAGTACTGGGCGGGGGTGAAATATCATGCTGCCCGCCTGAGAGAGTAGATCCCTCCTGACCGGGAGCTCCAAAGGAGAACCGTCCAGGAGAGAAATCAGGTCCGCAAACCATACTCGGGCCGGCCAGAACGGGGCTACTATGTAGTAGGCTGACCCCGTCCCGGCGAACCCTCTCCAGAACTCCAGGTAGCAGAGCAATCGGGGAAAAGGTGAACAGACGTGACCTCGGCCACGGCTGCCCCATAGCGTCCAACCTCAGAGGGGCTGGATGGCTGATGGAAAACCACAGATGACAGTGCGTGGTCACCTTGGAAGTGAATAGGTCCACCTCGGCGCGACCGAAACTCACCAAAGGAGCTCCACCACCTCGGGGTGGAGACTCCAACCCCCCGGCCTCGGCCCCTGCCTCGACAGGGAGACTGCTACCACATTCAAATACCCAGGAAGATACATTGCTGTCAGAGATAGTAACCTCCCTTGGGACCACAGGAGGATCTGACGAGCCAACTTGTAAAGCCGGCGAAACCGCAGGCTCCCCTGATGATTTATATAAGAGACCACCGACGTGTTGTCTGACTGAACTAACACATGATGACCTCTCAGGTCTGCTAGGAAGTGTTTCAGAGCCTGGAACACCGCCAACATCTCTAGACAATTTATAAGCCATGATAGATGATGGTCCTGAGACAGACCTTGGGCTGGACGACCACTCGTGACCGCCCCCCACCCTGTGAGGGAAGCATCCGCCATTAGCGCCACGCGACCCAGCACAGGACCTTTGAACAGGAACCAAGTTTCTTTCCACATGACCAGAGCACGAAGGCAGCGCCGCGTGACTTTGACCGTGCGGAGCGGATTTCCCCTCGAGGAGAACCCCTTGGTCCTGAGCCCCCACTGTAGCGGTCTCATGTACAACAGGCCGCAAGGTATAACGTTGGACGCTGCTGCCATCAGACCCGACAGTCTCTAAAACTGTATTACAGTAAGTAGCTGGCCTAGCTTTACTTGTTTCACAGCTGAGAGAATCGAAGCGATGCGGGTCGGAGCGAGTCGCGCCTGCATCGAAACCGAAACCCAAACGACACCCAGAAAAGTGGTCTTCTGAGAAGGAGATAATACACTTTTCTTTGCGTTCAGCCTCAACCCCAACTTCCTGATATGAACGAGAACGACATCTCGATGCCGAACCACCATCGTGAAAGTGCGGGGAGATAAAGCTAGGTCAAACGGAAGAACCCTGTGCTGGTACACCTCGCCCCCGAAGGCGAACCTCAGGAACTTCCTGTGTTGTGGAAGGATGGAAATGTGGAAGTACGCGTCCCTTAGATCTATCGTGACAGACCAGTCCTCGGATCTGATCTGTGACACGATCTGCTTGATAGAGAGCAACCTGAATTTTGGCTTCCCTACCGAGCGATTCAATAGGCGCAGGTCTAAAATTGGACGCAACCCCCCATCCTACTTTGGAACGATGAAATATCGGCCATAATAGCCTGACTCCACACTGGGAGGAGGAACCCGTTCTATAGCCTCCTTTTGAAGGAGTGCTTTCACCTTTTGTTCCATAACCAGAGCCTGCTCGGAGCCCACCACTGTAGGCAGAACCCCTCTGAATCTTGGTGGATGACACCTGAATTGGATAGCATAATCCTTTTCTATTGTCTGCAGGACCCAATGAGATATTTTTGGAAGGCTTTTCCCCTCTGCCAGAAATTCTACTAAGGGTACCAGTCTCTCGAGACTGGCCTCTGTTGTAACTTGAGCACCAAACGCAGCGCCCTGTAACGGCACACCGGCAGGGAAAAACTGGTTTAACCGCTCTGAAACCCTCCTCAGAGGGAGCGAGCGTCCCTCGGGAAATCGCTCGCTGGGACCGTCTGCGCCCCGGCATTAAGGCGGGGTTGGCAGAACGGGCCCCTGAGGGCACCGAGGAGGAATGGGCACCGTAGAAAGAGGTGAACACCTTTCCGCCTCGGCGGGAACCACCCTCAGTGTCCTGCGCGCCGTGGCGCCAGGACTTCTTCTCAGCCGAAGCCTTCTTAGCTAATATAACTGTCCTCAGATCAGTTCTATTACTGGGAGATGTCGGCTGAGAGTGCCGCGGCTGAGCCCACTGTCCAGCAGGGGGAGCACGAGACGCGACACTCTGCTTCAGCGCCCTATGTGATGAGCTCGCAGACGGCCGGGGCTGCTCCCGCCCAGCAGTCCCAGGGACATGAATTTTTAAAAGGGAGAAATTTGTTAAAAGCTGTTATTTGCTTTTCCTTCTCCTGGAATTTATTGATGACAGAATTTACAGCATCGCCAAATAAACCCAGGGGGGAGAGAGGAGTGTCTAAAAGGAAAGCTTTTCCTTTCCCTTTTATATTTGTCTGATTTAACCACAGATGTCTTTCTACGGCCACGCAGGGAAAAATCAGCCGCCTGACGCAGTTCGCGAACCACGTCAGCACTGACCTCCTCACTCTCACTCACGTCCCTCAGCAGGTCAGCCTGGTATGCCCGTTTTTTTTTTCTTCATAACAGACATAGTACGCAGACATGACCTGCTGCCGAATACGCTTTACCCACAAAAAACGAAATATTCATAAGAGTCTTGGTGGGTAATGCCGGTGCCTTAACAGATGACGCAGCCTCGAGGGAGAGAAAACTCGCAAGCGTCTCTACCACGCGAGGCATAGCCGAACAACCATATGATTTATCCCCCACCATATTTAAATATGTTGAAGTCTGGGGACTAAACATTTTCTCTATATGACACCGGTTTTTCCCATGATTTCGACACCTCAGTGTGGAGATCGGGAAAAAAAAGACGGCACGCACCGGCGTGGAGGTTGCACTCGTGACGGCGAAAATCTCTCATCTAATTTTAATTTAGAAACAGACTCCTGTCTAGTCACTGGCCATACAATGCTGAGTTTTTCTACAGCTCTTGTTAATACCTCCACTAGCTCATCGCTTTCGGGAGTGTAAGGTGGCGAATCCTCCACATCTCCCTTATATATACTAGCAACATCCAGCCCCTCAGAACTGGATAGAAGCAACACTGGTGCCTCAGCCCGAGCGGAAGAAACCGCAGCGCGTGCTTCCGAATACGGGACTGAGGCACTGGATCTCACAGGTGAAGGGAGAGATAAGGCAGAGCCCGTCTCTAACCCCGCTGAGAGATCCATATGCGATCCCCACGATACGCGTCGTCGCTCTGCCTCGGCAAGAGCGGGACCCGAACCGCGGGGAGCGCGCACCGAACCGCTCTCCTCGAAGAGCGCCCGGCGGGAGCGGAGCGTCCTTAATGGCAGACGCTCGCAATGCTCACAATCAGCTCCCTCGAAAGCTGACTGGGCATGCTACACTCCCAAACAAACAACACAAAGAACGTGTGTATCCCCACTCGTTAAATAACGCGAGCAGGGAGGGACACACTCCCTAAACTGCTGTTTGTTCGCCATATCTCTCTTAATATATATATATATATATATATATATAAATTGTTTGTGTGGTGCAGAGTATGTAAGGACAGACAATATTCACACAGGGACAGATTCACATATAGCGCGACTGAAGGCACAGAAGCTATTGCGCTTGTGTTTATGGGGTGCTTTATAGTTTCCTGGTCGATGACGTCACCCGCCTATGACGTTCCATCTCTCCATTGGGCTGATTCCATACATGCTTCAGGACGCACAACGCAGAGGCGTTCCCACAGCTTGACGCAGCTCGAGTTCCCTTGAAAGGGAACCATGGTTAATTTTTGTAAGGGCAGTAAGATAGCATCCATTTATTATTATTGCAGACTGTTTTATAATATTATTACTACAATACGCTAAGGTGCAAATAGTATCTGCCACTATTTGCACTAATTATAAATAGCATCTAACTTTTTTTTTCTGCTGGTCTAATCATCAGCAGAGAGAAAATCCTGAAGCTTTCTTTCAGCTGTGCTTATCTTCAATCACAAATACTTTACATGAATGTAGACATCAACCCACTGGAGAGGTGCGAGTCAAATACAAATTCTGGTTCAGCAACACTACTGTTATTAAAGGAGTAGTTCACCAAAACAAAATATTAAATGTGTATGTGTGTGTGTGTGTATATATACAGTAAATATATGCTAATATTCTCTGAACCAAGAACATATATGGTTTACTCCTAAAGCAGAATTTTACCCATAAAACAAAGTTTTAACACATCTATCCATTATTTCGACAGTATTGTGAACAAGACTCTTCCCGCTGGTGAAGGCAGATATCAGGTCTGGATGATTCCATATGAGGATGATGAGTTTACCCGGCCCTTCACTGGTAGAGTGGATGCAGAGCTCGACCAGGAGATGCATGTGGAAGTTCGTGTTGAGGGGGTTGACAGCCGCCAGTTTGCCCTGGTGATGGACACGTGTTGGGCTACACCTGTGAATGATCCTGATTACAGCCTCCGCTGGGATCTCATCCTTTCAGAGTAAAGCAGGGATTCTTTCTATTCTTTTAAGCCTATAGCTTTAATTTAATGTAAAATTTGAATAAATAATAATCATATAACTTTTTAGGATTGCCTTACATGCTTTGTCTTTCAGTATTTCAGAACTAAATCATGAGATCATTTGAAACAGTTAATAAAAAGGTGAAAGATTTTGTCATTATTGATATTGTCAGGTGTCCCAATCCAAATGACGACACAGTGGATCTGCTGCAGAACGGCGTCTCGACATCCAGCCGTTTCTCCTTCAGGATGTTTATCTTCACTGCAAACTCCACTAAGCTTTACCTGCACTGTGCTGTTCACCTTTGCCTTCGGTCAAGCAATCGCTGCTCAACGGTCAGTTTACAAAACCTCTCATAGTTCCTGAAATTATAATGATACATTTTCAAGAGTCGCTTTAGTAGCCTACTGTAGTTGTGTAGTCTATTTAGTAGTTGTGAAATATTTTTTCACTGTATGTGTTGAATATCAACCTAATTTATGAATTAAATTAGCCAGTGTCTCTGTCTCTGTCTGTGTATACAGTATATGGAGTAGGCCTATCTATAGTAAAATGTGTTGGGTAAATAGTACATGTAAAGGTTTTCAATTCTGCAGTTTATAAATCCTTGTTGATCAAACACTAATATTAGTAAGGTTGGTATGTTTTAAGATTTTAGGTCAAATTTATTAAACAGGGCAAATTAGCGAGACACACTAAAGAACACGGACGCAGCCAGCCGAAAAAATAACAGTGTCCGCACGTTTTCATCGCTAATTCTTCATTGTGAGACTAATAAATCCTGACTGTAGTTTTTTAATGTCAAAAGAGGTTTTGTGCTGGCTCTATCTGTTAGTAAATCTGGCCCTTAATGTTCAAGGCTGCCCTCTTCTGGAGACGTTGTGCACTCCTTTATCTTGTTGTTCAGTGATATTGAACAGAGATTCACACAGCTGGATTTTGCTCTTTTCTCTATTAGGACTGTGACTCTGGACACCGGCGGAGAGAGGGCAGGTCTCTGGACTTCCATGACAGTTCTTCCATATCCATGGGTCCTCTGGTGTTGTCTGAAGGGAACACAGGTGAACATTTCATTCATTTTAATCATTCGTAAATAAAGTTTCTCTGTAAATACATTATATTTCACTGCATTGTATTATATTCCCTGTTCACAGATAAGTGGGTCCCAGAACAAGTGAAGGTATCTGAGGCTTCTTGTCTGTGTGTTTCTCTGATGCTGATACTTGTTCCTCTGATGAGTGTCCTGACACACTTTTAGTTTACATTTTACATGCATATTGTCTAGAGTAGTTTTAATTAATGTGGAACTGATGCTACACTGGTTGTGGGTTTCTAAACCATGATATTTCATGTGGACTAGTAAGGGAATTATTATTTAATCATTTACGTTTATTTCTATACATTCATTCTGTATTACTTGAGGAAATGTGCTGCAACAAAAAAGACCATCAGATTCATGTTTATTCAAATAATGCAAAAACATAATTTGGTCATTCCTTTTCTGTGGAAATTTGTGATATTGCAACTAACTAATATGACTTTCTTTTCCTAAAAATTGTGTTGTAATTTTTTTATTCAGACATTTACAGTAGTATAAGGCAAGAAAAAGGTCTGAATCAAATCAAAATGAATAAAAAAAAAATTAATGGTTGGCATCAAAAGTCTGTTTTTAATCATTTTCGTTCATTAAAAGTACGAGAAAGATTAATGATCGTAACATTATCTTGTTACTGATATTTTTGCAGTTGTTTTACTTATTTTCTATCGTGATGCTATGATAATATGCATGAGAAGAGTTTTGCTGTTTTACTTTTAGTGCTTTGAAGAATGTTGCAGCACTGGTTGAATTGTTCTTTTTAGAACAGAAGATAAGGTGAAGTTCAGTCAGTGTTCAGATTACCAAAAAATGTTCTTGTATTGTTCTAGTTTTCAGTCATAGAATGTAAAGAGAAAGTGAAATTGAAGAGCTTTTAGGACAGAGAGCAAGTTCAGATTCAAGCAGTCGTCTGACACTGTCCTCAATTGATCCTTTCATGTGAAAGCACATTAATAACTTTAATAACTGTTGACCACTAAGACACACTGCTGCATTTATGCAACATTCAGATAAAACTCTTTTTACATTTAGTTAATATAGTTAATATTATTATTATTATTATTGTTAATACCATATTGTTGAATGTTGTGTGGAAGTGTTTCTATTACTAATAATGTTTAGATTTGACAACAAAATATTACAAATCAAATACTTAGAAGATTTCTACATTTGATCATAAACAATCAGCAATACTGCCTGTCAGTGGTCAATGACCATATTTTGTGATTCAGATTGCAAATTCCTGTCAAACGTGTTAAGATAAATATTTGAGCTATTAGATAAGTTTGATAATGTAGAAAGTAATATAAAGTATGAACTGCTTATTCTGATTATTCCATTTGGTCTCTAAGGGTGAACATGTTGAACATGTGAAAGACTCTTTGTCCTGGTGTGTCATGTTGTAGTTTAGCCGGTAAATTCAGTATAGCAGGTTTTTAAATGTGTCAGATATACATTTGCTTATTTTTCATTTCACATCCACATAGTTACACATAGAAGCAGTTCATATTTTATATTACTTTCTACTTTATAAAACTTATCTAATAGCTCAAATATTTATCTTTAAATGTAACATTTAATTTAATATTCAACAATAATATTGATCTGTCTGCATTGACACCATTATATGAGAACTGAACTGAGCTGGACGATGACATCACGGTTTTCTCCAGAGTGGCTATATATATAAATGAAATAAATTAATAACTTTTACAACAAAATGAAACATCACTGAACTTACTTAAGTTGGACTGTGACGCTTCTTTCTTCTGGAAACAAACTTTGTTGCATTTTGTTATCTCTGTAAAGCTGATTTGACACAATCTGTATTGTATAAAGCGCTATATATATAAATGTGACTTGACTTGACATTCATTTACCTTAGACACACAAAAGCTTATGATGAACATTTGGGTCAAAGTTGTCTCTATTTCAATTCAATTAGTTGCTAATCAGAGTTTGTTTAGGGAATAATTCAACAATATTCATCCTCTTCAGTGTGTCTCTTTTGTACATGATGTTTGAGCTTCACTGAGAGCCAATAGATACGATCAGCTAACAATGTTCAGGTTTCGTGCTGTACATTCATAGAGGAGTGTCTGATTGTCTTTATCAATGGTTAGATTATCTTATTATTTTCAACCCTTTTGCTTTTTAAACACATAATCATTATCTACTGTATTCTTTATGATTGGTTTTAACATGATTATTTTGCCCATTTGTAAAAATGTGCAGAAACTGCAATCATATTTGCCATTGTGTAATAATGCAAAATAAAATAAAAAGATGGTTAATGCAGTGGTGACAGTCATGTACTGTAAGTAGATTTGGGGAATCCAGATCAACTGCATTTGCAAAAATGAATGGAAAAATCCACTGACAACTGCACTTTGGTGACTTGATAAGAATCATTTATCGTCTGGAATCCATTCTGTTTGATTCCTAAAACCTCTGAAATGTGAAAAAATGACAGTGAACCTGACTATCAGGTTTGATTACACAAACAAGGAAATACACAGTACTTTTCATGAGATGTAGATACTTTACTGTAGTTCAGAGGATAAAATGTTCTTTATATTAGTGTCAAGTTAGTGCCAGATTTACTGTGTGAATTAAAACTTGTTAACTTTATACCTAATGCAAAAAATAAATTAACAATAAACAAATAATTGATTTAATAATATTTAAAATACACTCCTGTTCATTAATTCATGCTTCATAACACATGAACTAATGATCATATATTCAGCTTGTCAAAAAATGTATTAGTATGCACAATTAAATACTAACCTGGATTTGCTGTAAATGCTGTTCACATAATGCATTAAACTCTGCAATTTGACAAGGGAGAATGTAAAATACATATTAATTTTATTTGATTGCTAACACACTATAACTGATACATTCACTATAACAATTCATTCAGTTCTTAAGAGAACAACACATTTCTCAAAACTATAAACACATTTCAACTGTTTTCAAACACATTCCAATTTTCTCAATGTTTTCTGCAAAACTTTACACAAAAATGCCCAAATTTTTCACCATGGTTTAGCATGTTCACATTTAGAAGACACAACTACAGATTATAATTAACTCAAGCATTCACAATGTGAACTCAAATAACACAAATGTATCCATGCATAAACATTATAGAAAAACTGATGACACACTAATCATAATCTCAGGATGATATAGATATGGCCACGGATGATTATGTGATTTGAAAAATGCATCCTAACACTCGGAGTGACACCGAACACTGACACTAGTTTCTTTATAGAGCTGCTTTACAACAGATTTGAACTTTGTTTGAATCTTTATCATTATTGCAATCATTATTTTGCAATCATTATTTTCCTGTTTATCCATTTAAAGCTGCTTTGAAACAATCTGTATTGTATAAAGTGCTATAAATAAAGGTGAGAGAGAGCTAAAAAAGTAAGGGTAGGGGATTCAAAGAACATTTGTCATTACAATAGATGAGAGAGCTTTCACTGTAGCACATGCTCTACACACTTCTACATTTGTAGCTGATTACTACAGTAATGTAGATCGTCCTGGTTGTGTATGCAACCCACCGTTCCCTGAAGGAGGGAACGGAGGACGTAGTCAACATTCGACTGAAATGGGATCCCGCCAGGGAGCCTATTGTCTTCGAGTATTATTGAACGAGCCAATACACATTGGCGTGCGAGATCTGCATCTCACACTCCGCCCCGCAGCGTGGGTATAAATACGGAAGTAGATGCACGCACCATTTGCTTTTCGCTGAGGAGCCGAGCGTAACTCGGAGTCAGCGGTGGTCCAGCGGTAGTGGCAAGGGGACTACGTCCTCCGTTCCCTCCTTCAGGGAACGGTGGGTTGCATACGCAACCAGGACGTTCCCTTTCAGTCGATAACGTCAGACGTAGTCGACATTCGACTGAAATGGGATCAACCTTTGAACACGCCACTAACGCTGCCACCTTCCAGTGCCTAGACAAAAGCCTTCTGATCCTCCCGACGTTTTAGCGTAAAAGGACAGGGCTTAGGCCAGGAAGTCGCTGCTGTTCCACAAGACCCACTCAGTTAGACTTGGTAACACTGGGAAAGCGTGCCCAACATCGGAAGGAAGGGACGCTGCGGAAGCCCAACCAACCCGAAAGGGGGGGGGGAGGCGGGGGGGGGGGGCATGGGGGGGGAAATACGCATATGAACTGGCCGGAGGACCGGGCAGTATAACATATGGAATGTCACTGGGGTGGCTCCAGCCTAGAGAGGGGGGAGACAACACCGATTTACAGTGACGGCAGGACTCTGCCAAGGGAAAGACACGGGCTCACCTGGGGGAGCCGTATCGTGGAAGAATACACATATGGGGTCGCCGTAGGGACCGCAACATATGGACCCAGCCTAACACGGGTTCCACACTGCATACGAGTGGTAGGCCTAACACCGGACGTTCCGCCACGTCCGACGTTGGAGGGGTGCGGAGGAGCTCAACAGGTTCCGGACAAGGGAATTCAACTGGAGCGAAATGGCGCACGTATCCGGTCCGTAGGAGGGGAATGGCGCAGCAAGCCGACACTGAACCGGGGCTCACGGAGTTACTGGCTTCTATGAGAAGAGAGCACACGGGAGGCAACCGGTTCGACACGTAGGCTATAGAATCTAGCAAACGTATTAGGTGTCGCCCAGCCCGCAGCTCTACAGACATCTGTCAGCGAGGCACCCTGCGCCAACGCCCAAGAAGCGGCAACACTCCTTGTGGAGTGAGCTCACAGTCCGGGGGGACAGGGTTCACCTTGGGACTCATACGCCAAGATGATGGCATCCACTATCCAGTGGGCCAACCTCTGCTTGGAGACAGCCTTTCCCTTCCGCTGATCTCCGTAACAGACGAAGAGCTGCTCTGAGGTCCTAAAGCTTTGCGTTCTGTCCACGTATAAGTGCCGAGCGTGAACGGTGCAGAGAAAAGCCAGGGCTGGGTCTGCCTCCTCCGGGGGCAGCGCTTGCAGGTTCACCACCTGGTCCCGAAAGGGGGTGGTAGGAACCTTGGGCACATATCCAGGCCGGGGTCTCAGTATAACGTGAGAGTTAGCCGGCCCGAATTCCAGGCACGATTCGCTGACCGAAAATGCGTGCAGGTCCCCTACCCTCTTGATGGAGGCCAAAGCAAGCAGGAGAACTGTCTTTTGGGACAGAATTTTTAACTCTGCTACCTGCAAAGGCTCGAAGGGCGGTCTCTGCAGTGCGGTTAGCACCAGAGATAAGTCCCAAGAGGGTATAGAGGGGAGGCGAGGCGGATTCAATCTCCTCGCTCCCCTCAGGAAACTGACGATCAGATCATGCTTCCCCAGGGATTTCCCATCTACTGCATCGTGATGTGCGGCAATAGCGGCAACATACACTTTGAGGGTGGAGGGGGACAGCCGACGTTCCAAAGCCTCTTGCAGGAAAGAAAGCACGGAAATGATCGAACACCTTCGGGGGTCTTCTCTGTGAGAAGCACACCACTCAACGAACAGGTTCCACTTCAGGGAGTAAGCAAGCCTCGTAGAGGGAGCTCTCGCTGAAGTGATGGTATCTATGATCCCTGTGGTAGATTACCTAGAACCTCCGCGTCCCGTCCAGGGACCACACATGGAGTCTCCAACAGTCTGGACGCGGGTGCCATATGGTGCCCCATCCCTGAGAGAGTAGGTCCTCTCTCAGAGGAATGGGCCAGGGAGGCGCTGTCGAGAGGAGAAAAAGTTCGGGGAACCAGGTTCGGTTGGGCCAATAAGGGGCAACTAGCAAAACCTGCTCCTCTTCCTCCCTGACTTTACACAGTAGTTGTGCAATAAGGCTCACTGGGGGAAACGCATACTTGCAGAGGCCCCGGGGCCAGCTGTGAGCCAGTGCATCCGTGCCGAGGGTCCCCTCGGTGCGGGAATAAAACAACTGGCAATGGGACGAGTCCAGAGAGGCAAACAGATCTATCTGTGCGGCCCCGAAGTGGTCCCATATCAGCTGGACCGCCTGGGGATGGAGTCGCCATTCTCCGGAGGCCACAATCTGTCGTGAGAGCTCGTCGGCGGCACGATTGAGCAGGCCAGGGATGTGAATGGCACGAAGCGACCTCAGATGCTTCTGACTCCATAGGAGGAGGTGGCGGGCGAGTTGTGACATGCGACGGGAACGTAGACCACCTTGGCGGTTGATGTACGCATGGGTCGCAGTGTTGTCCGTACGGACCAGTACATGCTTGCCGAGCAGCGTCGTCTTGAGGCGTCTCAAAGCAAGGAGCACTGCTAACAACTCGAGGCAGTTGATGTGCCAATGCAGGTGGGACCCCGTCCAGGTGCCAGCTACTGCATGCCCGTTGTACGTGGCCCCCCAGCCGGTGTTGGAGGCGTCTGTGGAAACCACAGCATGCCTGGACACTTGTTCTAGGGACACACCGGCCCGGAGAAACGAAAGGTCCGACCATGGGCTGAGGGTTTGGAGGCAGGCCGGGGTGATTTTCACACGGAGGATGCCTCTCTGCCACGCCCACCTCGGGACTCGGTCACGAAGCCAGTGCTGGAGTCCTCTCATATGAAGCAGGCCGAGCGGCGTAACTGTGGCTGCGGCTGCCATATGCCCCAGGAGCCTCTGAAATTGTTTCAGAAAAACCACTGTACTGCTCTCGATAAGATTCAGGCAGTTCAGCACCGACCGGGCGCGATTCTCTGTGAGGCGCGCCGTGTGTTGGACCGAGTCCAGCTCCAAACCGAGAAAAGAGATCCTCTGCACGGGGGCGAGTTTGCTCTTCTCCCAGTTGACCTGAAGACCCAACTGGCTGATGTGCTGGAGCAGCAAATCCCTGTGTTAGCATTACTGCTCCCGAGACTGAGCTAGTATCAGCCAGTCATCGAGATAGTTGAGAATGCGAATGGCACGCTCTCTCATGGGAGCGAGGGCTGCCTCCGCGACCTTCGTAAAGACACGGGGTGACAGGGCCAGCCCGAAGGGTAGGACTTTGTACTGATACGCAGGAATGGCCTGTGTCGCGGCAGGATGGAGACATGAAAGTACGCGTCCTTCAGGTCTATCGCTGCAAACCAATCTTGGGGACGGACACATTGGACGATGCGTTTCTGCGTTAGCATTCTGAACGGGAGCTTGTGGAGGGCCCGGTTCAGGACTCGCAGGTCCAAGATAGGTCGTAACCCACCACTTTTCTTGGGTATGATGAAGTACGGGCTGTAAAAGCTGGTCTTCATATCGGCTACAGACACCGGCTCTATCGCGTCCTTCGCCAGCAGGACAGCAATCTCCGCGCGCATGACAGGAGCAGATTTGGTCGACACCGAAGTGTGGCGAATGCCACTGTACTTGGGCGGACTCCGGCGGAACTGAATCGTGTAGCCGAGTCTGATGGTACGGAGGAGCCCGCTGGACGGGTTGGAGAGCACTTTACAGGCCTCGACGAACCGGACCAGGGGGACCAGAGGCACCACAGGCATACCCGGGGTGGGGCAGCGAAGTGGAGGGCAGGGACCCGGCTCGGAAGGCCCGTGGGCGGCCCGAAGCGGGGTCTGAGTGAGCCGTGCTGCACTTACCTGTCTCCACAGGGCAACAGAGGATGGGTGAGAAGGCGGATGACCGGGTCCTCGAACGCATCGTGTTGCCAGCTGGCGAACAAGAGGGGGCTGGGGGGAGCAAGGCTGTTCCACAGGGTCGCAAACCGCCAGCCTCGCCCTCTTGGGGCCCAGGGACGGAGAAATTCGCTCTTTCGACAATTTGGGTACCACTGGACTCCGGAGAGCCAATGGTGGAACGGTAACCATCTGAAGAGCTAGTCCCCCCATCCCTGGGTGGCCTGTCTCAGGAATGCTTCTGACACTCGCCCCCTGGCTGGGCAGTGACTGAGACAGACCGGGCGGCCTGCCTGCTGCTGGTTCTACGCTGGGGCCTGGGTGAAGGCTGTTGCGGAGACCCCGCGGAACCGGAGGCAGCGGCAGGGGGACGCCCTCGGCGTCGAACGAGCGGAGGGAATATCACCGGCGGCAGGGTGGAGGCAACAGCTGGCCGCCGGGATAGGGTGTGTCGGGGAGCCTCCGTCCGAACCTGGGTGGCAGAGAACTGTTGGGCGCAGCTCTCCGCCACGTCGCCGAACAACCCAACCTGGGAAATTTGGGGAGTCCAGGAACCGAACCTTGTCCGCATCCGCCATATCAACCAGGCTGAGCCAACGATGCCGTTCCTGGACCACCAAGGTGGACATCGCTAGACCGACCGCACATGCCGTGACACTCGTACTCGGGAGGGCGAGGTCAACGGCAGCGCGGAGCTCACTCATGAGCGCCGGGTCTAAACTACCCTCGTGCATGTCCATGAGTGTCTTGGCCTGGTAGACCTGCAACAACGCCAAGGCATGCAAAGAGGAAGCGGCTTGCCCGCAAGCTCTGTAAGCTCTGACCGCCAATCCTGACGCGAACTCACAGGCCCGCGAGGGGAAACAAGGATCCCCCATCCAGGATGCAGCGGCCGTCGGACATAAGTGAGTCGCAACAGACCGCTCCACTGGAGGGATAGCCTCATAACCCTTCACCGCTCCTCCGACAAGGGTAGTGAGGGAGGAAGAACAACTTAAGTCGTTTTCAGCAGTAAAAGGTGCCGTCCACGACCAAGTAAGCTCTTCATGCACTTCGGGAAAGAAGGGCACTGGGGCAGCGGGCTGAGAACCAGCACGGCCCGCCCTGAGATACCAATCATCCAACCGAGACTGAACAGGACACGGTGGAGTGTTCCACTCGAGCCCGACAGCCTCGGCGGCCCGTTTCAGCATAGCTGACAATTCTGGATCCGGCTCGGGCAACATTGAACTCCCGGAGGGAGACAACGCAGCCGAGTCGTCATCTCCAGAAGTCAGCTCACCCTCCGATGCTGCAATCGACGTCCTGTCCTCCGGGGGAGCCCCGAGTGAAACCGCTGGCTGACCCATTACAGATGGACCAGCGGACAACACCGGAGGCTCCAATGGCAGCAGTGGAAGGGAGGGGTGAGGAGCCCACAGGGAATGGTTACCGGGCGGGACATCCAACACTACCCTCCGGTCACCCATCCCACACAGCACCCGTGCAGGGTGGGGCATGGTAATGGGGACTCGCTCTCCGCGAACGAAGGCGAGTCTCGCCCTCAACACTGCGACAGTCATGTTCCCACAGTGAAAACATGAGCTGTCCACAAAAGCTGTCTCAGCGTGCTGTGAGCCCAAACACGTGATACAACAATTGTGACCATCAGAGAGAGACAGGGAACGACCGCACCCAGAAACGCACAGGCGGAATGACATCTTGAAAAAGACGCAAACGCACCCGTGTTGCTCTTTTAGGAAGTGAAAAACTCTCACCAGTGCCGGAGCACACAGGGGAATGACCGCGGCAACACTAACACAGGAATGGTGCACCCTGTGTCAGTGAAGCACTCACTTTCTCGCCCTCAACCGTCAGACAAACAAACACAAACAGAAACTTGGTTGCTGTGAGAACAGCAGTTGAGAGCTTGAAGCTTGCGATCACCGCTGCACTCGCGCTGCAAACACCGACACCAGGAGAGACTTCCCAAAGAAGCGCCGACACACTCGCTCGTTGTACAACAACACTCTTCAGATCCAGACATGAAGCTCGGCTCCGAAGCGAAAGGCAAATGGTGCGTGCATCTACTTCCGTATTTATACCCGCGCTGCGGGGCGGAGTGTGAGATGCAGATCTCGCATGCCAATGTGTATTGGCTCGTTCAATAATACTCGAAGACAATAGGCTCCCTGGCGGGATCCCATTTCAGTCGAATGTCGACTACGTCTGACGTTATCGACTGAAAGGGAACTAGCACGGTCGGTCGGTCGCATTGTGCAGGAGAAGAATCTGGAATAATTGAGAAGAGTGTAATTGTTGCTCCTACAGTAAACTCGTGAATATAATGTTCACTTCCTTGAACTCTTCAAAGTTGCATGTCTTATGAGCGGTGTTGTCAAAGCAAACAATATATAAAACATATAGACCTACATATATATGACATATGCAACATGTTCTCGCTTTAGGGAAGGATCAACATTTGTCTGTTAGCCTAATTTTATGTATTCTCTGTGGTCTTTGTAAATTACTTTCCATGATTCAGATTTGTTGCTGTTTCTCATTGTCTTTTTCCTTCACTGTCGATACAAAAATATTAGACACACATTTTGTCTAATGCTGATCTGCAAACTAGCATGCCGTTTCCCAGCTGTTTTAAAAGGCATTACAGTTTACTTTAGGGTTTAGCTTTGAGGTTTTAGTTGCTTTCAAAAAACATTTGATATGTATTTTTTGCATTTCTCTTATGATCGTGTTAGTTTGCACAACTTGACCACTGCCTGCATCCTTCCTGATGTCTTAGGGATGAACTCTAAAGCTTTTAATGAGACCATTATTTAAACTAATAATAATAATTAAATTAACATGAATCTTTCCAGTGACCCTTGGGTCACTCAATGTGTGTTTTAAGGTACTATTTTTGTACATTTGCTTTTGGAAAAAGTGCTAAACAATCAAACTGGCCCGTCGTCATTCCATCTTCACATCTATTCAAGCACAGAGTGAAAATATGTTTGTCTGAATGCAGATGGATACACGGAAACTATCAGTTAAAATAACAAATATATCAATGTCACATGAGAAAACTGGTTTAAGCTATTGTTGATAAATTACATCTAGTTCCAGTAAAGGTCCACCCACAGTTATTAAAGGCACTGATGAGATTGTGAGCGCTGCAGTTCAGCATCACTGTATTGAACGACTGAAGAGAGAATCTCCCTGAGTTTGAGCAGCATCTGACCTCAGGTAAAGTTTCTTCTGTTTTAGCCCATTAGACTCTAATGAGTTTGGCTGTGTCTTATTTAACTATTGAAGTGAATGTTATAGTTATTTTACAAATGTGCACAACAAAGAAAGAATAAAATACAACAACATATAAGAAACATATTTCATGTGTGTGTGTGTTGTATATGTGTGTGCAGGTGCTGTTCGTCACAATGAGGTTTCTGATCTCACTGTGTGTGTCGCTGCTGCTGCTGATTAATGGTGAGTGCTTTATAATCTGTCGTATAAAATTACTGAATTTTTTTCACATTAATAAACAATTATGCTTATATTGTGTATTTTAACAGGTGAAATAACTAATGGGCAAACAACAGGTACAATCATTCTTTCACTTCATCCAATCTTCAATTCATCCTTTGTTTTTCATTAAAAATGTTGAAATAACTGTATATATATATATATATATATATATATATATATATATATATATATACACACACATATTTATTTATTTATTATAAATAAATAATTTTTTTAACTTTATTTGTGTATTTATTTATTTAATATACACTGCAGTTCTATTGTAACACATAAAAGTTTTGAGACAAAATCCCCAAGCCAGGCACAATGTGTTTGAAATTTGTAACATTTGCAATTGTTTTGCAAACACTTGCTTGTTTTGCGTTCAGTCATTATAGTGAAACAAAGCCCTCGCAACACACTCATGTCATTTCCATCCAAATGCATTAAATAAATAAATAAATAAATAAATAAATAAATAAATGTCTGACAATCTTTATATCTCACAATTGTGACTTTGTTTCATATGTTTTATCTCACCTACTATCCAGGTAAATATATTTACATGTGTCCTCTGTATATATAAGAGTTGTTTTTTTATGTAAGTCTATTCTTTTGTTTTTCAGTTATAAGTACTACTGTTGAACTAGAGACAACCACAATCGAAACCACGGAAACTACAACCACGGACATAACGACTGGTAATAAAATGTGATATATTATTCTGGAAGATTATGTATTTATTTAGGAGGCTTAATATGTCATATAAAACCTATGGTATATAGAAAATTAAATACAAATTGCCATGTGTTACAGTTTGGGGGGGGGGGGGGATCAATTATTGAGTAGCCAATTATTGAGTAGCCTATTGAGTAGCCTATTGAAATATTTTTGGCTGAAGCATTTGGCGGAGATGAAGTGGTAGGAGTGGCGGAGTTTCCTCTGCAGCGCTACTGTATGTGCAGCAGTTCGCCGCGAGTCTTCAAACTACAGGAGCAGGAACGTTAAGCTAATATGGAAAAGTTAAATTTATCCTACCATGCTACTGTAAAAGTTGCGGCAGCATGCGAGTTATGCTTAACTAAAATAAAAGTATAACTCGATTTCAGGGAGCCGCATTCTGAGTCTGACAATGTCATTCGTTTTTATCCAAGGCAAGTGTTATTAGCTTGGGGAAATACATCTAGTGAAATGAAATCTTAAGTCCATGTCCAACTCTAAATTGTAAGGAATTTATATCTTTGATTTCATAGTAACACTTTACAATAAGGTTAATTTGTTTATTATTCATGTATTAACTAACATGAACTAACCATGATCAACACATTTGTTACTGTATTTGTTAATCTTAGTTAATAATAATACACCTGTTAATTGTTTGTTTTGTCACAGTCAGTGCATTAACTAATGTTAACAAATACAGCTTTTGATTTTAATAATGTTTTAGTAAATGCTGAAATCAATATTAACAAAGATTAATAAATGCTGTAGAAGTGCAGTTCATTATTAGTTCATGTTAACAAATTTAACTAATGAAACCTTATTGTAAAGTGGTTCTGATTTCATGATAGCTAACACTATTTGCATATAATACATACATAAAATTTACAACATCAACAAAATAAACATGAATTCTTCATAAATGTCACGTTGAGGTGGAAGCAAGGAGGAAGCAGGATCCACATGCAGCGAACTTTATTCAATAAACTGAAAACAATACAAAGACTCAGACTAGGAACAGGACTCAGGAGCAGTACAACCAACATTGACAGTAACAACACAAGAACTACCAAAGACTGGACTAAGAGACAGGGCTTAAATACAAGGCCAAACAAGCTAAACAAGATAACAAGGGGCGTGGTTAATATGAAAGACCTGGGGAGACTAATAGACATAATAGAGAACTGCTAAACATGAAAGGACAGGAAAACACAGACTGACATCACAACAATAATTACTTTCTTGATTCTCACTGTTTTGTTTGGCAAAGTAAATCATATTTAGTAATATTATAATAATTTCCCTATTTTCGTTTGATGTGTTATGCATTCTAATTGTAACACCTGGTTTCGGGGGAGAGGATAGAATTTTCAGATATCTTGAAGAGACACCACCCAAAGAGGAGAAGAGGATTCTCTTAAGTGTTCGATCGTTCTCATAATACCAATGACTGCAATGAAATTAATGATCCAATGACCATTTTACCAATCACACTGAGACATTTAAAATGATACCAAACATGAATAGGAAAAACAATAGATTCACAAGATACATCATATGTGATATATAGACATTCCCAGTGAACTTTTAGTGACTTGAATGAGGGGGAAAGGAAGGGAGGAGGGAGGAAAGAGAGGGGGATGCAGAGAAAAGGAAGGAGAAAAGTTTGGGCAAGACAATGTCCTGTGCTCTTTCTTTGAGATCTTCTGTCCAGGGTGCGTTTTATTGCTTTATTGCAGGGTGAGTTTTATCTCAGTTTTATCTATATTTTTGCGTCCTATGTTAGATCTTCGTCAGTTGAATCGTACAGTCAAAAAGATCTCGACAGATGCTTCCCTCACTGGCTGGGGAGCGGTGATGGAAGGCCGCTCAGCTCAGGGTCTCTGGAAGAGTCATCATCTTTTGTGGCACATAAATTGTCTGGAGATGATGGGCTTCAAGGCATTGAGACACTTCCTCCATCATGAGGGCCCATCATGTGCTTGTCCGGTCAGACAACACATCGGTGGACTCTTACATAAATTATCAGGGGGGGTCTGCGGTAGCGTCCACTATGCAAACTGGCGCACTAGATCCTCCTGTGGTCCCTAGCGAAGATACTCTCCCTGAAGGCAGTGTATATCCCAGGGTGCCAGAATATAGGAGCAATATAGGCTGAATATAGAATATAGGCTGAGGCCAGGGGATTGGATACTCCACTCCGAGGTGGTGGAGTACATATGGGAAGTTTATGGCCGAGTGGAAGTGGAACTGTTTGCGTCTCAGAATAAGACGCACTGTCCACTATGGTACAGACGTGGCCGAGGCTGAGTCTGTATGGATTTTCCCCAGTTGCTCTGCCCCCCTGGTAGGGTGACCAGAAGTCCTGAAAAATCTAATCCAATCGTCTCCATTGACTTTGCATTGCGAGAGGCCAATCTCATTTTGTCACCCTACCCCCTGGAGTTCTGGAGAGTCCGTCTGAATGGAATAAGCCTACTGCTAGTAGCACCATGCTGGCCGAGCCGAATTTGGTTTGCGGACCTCATCTTCTCGACGGCCCTCCCTTGGAGATCCCGATCAGGAGAGACCTTCTGTCTCAGGCGGGGGGCACAATCCTTCCCCCCCACCCAGAGATTTGGAACCTGTGGGTTTGGGCTCTGAGGGGGCCTATTGTGTTGCAAGCTTTCTGTCCTCCTCCTTTTACGACTCTGGACCAGGAAAAGCTGAATCTCCTCTGTCCAGTGCGAGCACTGGACACTTATGTCCACAGAGCTGCCCCCGTGGAGAAAATCAGATCAGCTGTTCGTCTGTTTTGGATCACCTAAGAAAGGTCCTCCAGCTTCTAAGCAGACGATCAGGAAGTGGACAGTCAAGGCTATTTCTCTTGCTTATGAGTCCTCTGGCCAGCTGTCTCCTTTGGTGGTCAGAGCTCATTCTACTAGGAGTATGGCGGCCTCTAAAGCCTTAATTTCAGGGGTTTCCCTACAAGAGGTGTGTGATGCGGCGGGCTGGTCTTCCCAGCTCACTTTTGTGAGGTTTTATAGCCTGGACGCTGCCCCAGGGTCTCAGGTTCTTATGACTTAATTGCCAACAGTTTCTCATACAGGCAATTGTAAGTATGGCGGTTTGGTATTGTCGTTCCCAAAGTGTCATCGATGCAGCGCGAGTTACCTCAAAGAGAATGTCTCAGGTTACAATTGTAACCCTAGTTCCCTGAGAAGGGAACGAGGCGCAAGACGGAAGAAACAATTAACAGATTAGAAGTACAAGAAAGAAATTTAAATATGAACAGAAGAGAGAAACAAATAAGAAATGAAAACCTGATATTTTTCTGATCTTAGTAATAGGGTTCAGCAAATGGAAAATATGATACAATCTTGGTTTATCATAATGATATAATAATAACAAACAGACAGACAGACAGACAGATAGATATATAAACCCTAGTTGAGACGTTTAAGGAAAATCTAATTTTCCTACTGTATTGTAATAAATACAATAAAATATTCAGTTTTCACTTGCATTTATTTTACAGAGCATTTGTTTTACTATATATACAGTATTACTGACTGAGGGATGATAAGAATAATTTATAATTTAATTATTACAATTATTATTACTATTATTATTATAGCCTATTCTAATTGCTTGGCTTTCTAAAACCAGTGTAAATGTAATGGAGACACTATATAACAACTAAAAAGAGGTTTGAGTAAATTTTAAGTCCAAGTCAATGCAAAGACTTTTTACCTCTCCATTTGCACGCTGAATATGGGTTTAAAAGGTCAGCTGCAAAAATAACTGTGCCCACTCCTTTTCAGAGCTAATTTCCACTGTCTTTAGTAAATCCTGACAGTAGTTTTTAAGGCCAAAAGTGTCAGGGTGCAGTGCGGGTTGAAGAAGGCAACAGCTTCTTCAACCCGCAAACAGCTCAAAGGCAACAGCTCCAATTTAGACAGTTTACTTCAAAGTAACACTCACAGGTTCAGACAGGTAGAAAGACGGACAGGATCACTCACATTTAACGACACCAAATACGACTAACAACCAACAAGGACTAACTGAACAGAAGGCAACTAAATACAAGTACAAATGAACACTAACGAGGTGAGGACAGGTGACACAGATGATGATGACGAGGAACAGGTGGATAATGAGGGAGTGAGTTCAGGTGTGGAGACAAGAAGGATACTGGGAAGTGTAGTGAAGACGAAGACAGACTGGTGCAGACGAGGACTGTGACAAATAGAGGGTTTGCGCTGGCGCAAGTTAGTAAATCCGGCCCAGAACCTGTCATTTTAAATATAGGCTACACTTTGCTTAATTGGCTTTTTTTTTCTTTTATTCAAACAACTGTAGAGAGAAGGGTGTACGTTTTTACAGTTAAAATTTGAAATCATAAGTGCGCTAAAACAGTCAATTGCTCTCTCTAGGCCCATTTTGTTGCATAATTTAGTATTTAGGCAACAACAACAAAACTTTAGGCAATGTCTCACTTCAACTTAGGGAAAATGGGCAGTTATACTGTAATAATAAATAGTTATTTTTCCAATACCTTTCACATAAAGAAAGAAGATCAAAGAGTGGTTCAAGTAAATAAAAGTTGAATCAGGATGGGACAATGGTTATATAAGAGAATGTGGGTCCTTCACATTCCCACAGCGTCCAACAGTAACAGAAGTTCCAGGGAGCCCTCATAGTGCGAGAGCCTTGTTTAAAAAGGACACATATATTTATGCATAAATAAACATTTGTTTTAATTGTTAATTAGCTTTCTGAACCAAACTGGATTGTGCACCCTTAATCTGATATAGTTGCAGAACATTTTCTTTTGCAGACCACTTTTAGTAAAGACACCCACACATTGCTAGTAGAACTTTGAAGTGTCGTAACCAGACGCGATGCGATAAGAAGGACCTGGCTGCAGCCAGCAGAGACCTA
Source organism: Gila orcuttii (assembly GCA_026230005.1). Taxonomy (NCBI): domain Eukaryota; kingdom Metazoa; phylum Chordata; class Actinopteri; order Cypriniformes; family Leuciscidae; genus Gila; species Gila orcuttii. The sequence goes on along the minus strand of JAPDVR010000017.1, from coordinate 41,425,006 downwards.
TCCTGCTGGCTCAATCATTTTTCATAGGCATACATGATAGAAAATGTGTTCGTAGTTGGTGTAGGAAGGAGTATTTCTTAAAAAAAAAAACTGGAAAGGCTGTACAGTTTCATAAAGACTTTATTATAAGGCACAAAAAAAAAAAAAAAAACATAAGCCTGTAACTTGCAGTATATCCCTGAAATTACTATTTTGCTAAATTAAGCTGGTCTTTAGGCGAATGCATGAAGGACCCCATAACACTACAAAAAATGTAGTAAAAATCTTTACCTGCCATGATTCTGAAAGAACGTGCCCTGGAGTCTGTTGCTATAGTAATGAATATAACTTTCATTTGCATCTGACTGACTGCACGTTTTTATATCAGTGCTGTTGTTAAAGGGAAATTGGGCAACTCTAGCCATTTCTTCGCTGATTTTCACTTTTGTTGTCGCGTATGGTCTCAACGAGCTCCCCCTACAGCTGTGGGGGGAATATTTCACAACACTGTCGTAAAAAATCTCACATGCGGCCCCTCCTCCCCCTTTCACCCGCTGATCATGTGCATTTGTTATTATCTGAGCCGGACAACTTTATCATGTGGAGCTATGTCTACCGAGGTGGGTAATACATTACACAAAGTATCATATGGCGTGTGTGTTAATGTCGAATTGCTGTAAAGCAGCTCGTGTTTCTCGCTCGTTCTCGCTTCTCACAAGACTTCCGATTTCCAACTTACCGGGACGTTAGTCCCCATGTTGCAAGGTTGGTTTTCCGCCTGGAAACGCTGGAGGGAGCGGGGAAAGTCACCATTCTCACCAGAACAGGTTATTTAACCATCTAAATGATTTCTAAACGGTTTTATTAAGTTGAAATAGTTGCCAAGTCCCCCTTTAATGTTGTGGATGTTTCTGCAAACAGTTTCTTAAATTCAGCTTAACAGCATTAAATTGTATTTTTATTTATAATTCAACGGAACGGTGCACATGCACTTAACACCTACATTATGTTTTTGCTAAATCCATGCAATAAATGCACGTCCTTGAATAAGCAATGTTTTACTTCTGTTTCCGTTTCAGGTTGGGTAAAAATTAGATTGGAAAACATCACATTTAGACTAATTTTTAGCTCAAATTGTATCAGAAAATCTCACACTTGAAGTAGGCTATATAAAATCGAATTCTCCAAGACCCGTTGCATGACCGAATCTTTTGAACAGATTGTTTTAAATCAACTGGTTCACAAATAACATTGAATGACTTCATTTGTGAATTCGACTGAAAATGACTGCGGCAATCTTCAGCTGGCTGGCAGGAGCCGCCACTGGCATGTCACGTGACCTGTCAGTGGCTGGCTGGCAGTCTGCCTTGGCAAGTTTCAGAAACCATTTATTTTTGGCAGTTTTTGTGTTTTGTGTTCCTCCCTCTCTAGCTCATTTAATATGCATCTGTTGATATGATTATGTTCTTTTGTATGATGGATGTTTTGGGGCCAGTTATCCCGATTAAAGCAGTCAAATGGCCGTGATCACGATTGCTTACTGACGCTTTGCTGGACGCTATATTCATAAAAAGAAAACAATGTATTTCCTTGTAGCGAGAGTGACAGACAACGCGTTATACTCGCAGTTCAACTGCGGCGGACTTGGCTAAGCGTCCAGCAAAGCGTCAGTAAGCAACCAGTCGTGATCACGGCCATTTGACTGCTTTAATTGGGATAACTTGCCCCAAAACATCAATTATACAAAAGAACATAATCATATCAACAGATCCATATAAAATGCATCAGCTGAAGATTGAACCCCTACTGGATTTGTGTGACGCTGCACAAGGCCAGAAAAAACATTCAATGCGGTGAGCGCGCTAAATACAAAAACATCTCCCAGCATCGTTTCTTTTTGGATATAAGTTTAGAAATTGACCATATTCATACAAGAAGATTTGCTGTACGCGGGGGATATCGGACACGACCATCACAACCTCAAACTTCATTCACCACGTCTTAAAGTAGCCTAAGTTATGGCCTGTTTTGCCTGTTTGTTGTTCATTTGACTCATGTTAAATCTAGAGAGAATAGTGGTCAAAACAGCATGCCTCTTTGTACAAATGTTTTCAAATGTAGCTTAAGGCTGTCAATTAATTGAAATGATAATTAATGATGGCATATGTTTTGTATAACGTGCATAAATTCACACAGACATTTGCCACAGTTTCTTTCACATCATGCTTTAAAGCCAAATGTGTCGCTCTTAAAGGGGTGGTTTACTGCTTTTTTTCTTTGCATGACTGTGTTTATGGGGTGCAATATAACATGTCTTCGTGTTTTTTTTTTTTTTAAAGCCTTATTTTTCATAAATTTCACCTTTGTTGTAAGCCGCTTTCTCCTCTGTCATTTGAACGACCGGTTGACTTCCTGATTCTATGAAACCACTCCCTCAGAAACAGGCTATGGGCTCAGATTGGTTAGTTGGGCCGGTGTGTTGCAATTGGCTAAACTGCGTAGCGCACGTAGTCCAGAAACTTAACACCTGCTCCGGTCAAATGTAAATAATGGCGTCAATACGCTTATTTCACTCAGCCGTTATTTTGAAATCGAAAGCGAGGCTCCGGTGGGAAGAAAACCGGAAGTGTCGCCTTTAATCATAGGAGAGTCGCGAATGCGAAGGCGTATTGTTGTGTTTAATGTTGAAATTATTTATTCTAAAAATGTACATACCTTTCTTTCATACTTTAGACTATATAGTGAAATTCATTTATAAATATATATTTTTTTCAGAAAGTAAAAAAAGAAGCAGGAACGAACTATATACATATCCTATATTGGATATTAACATCCAATAGTGTAAATCGCGGCAGCAGCTTCAGGTTGGTAGTCCAAGGCATTGTTGTTTATCTGTACTTCCAGGGTTCTTCCCACCGGAGCCTCGCTTTCGATTTCAAAATAACGGCTGTGTGAAATAAGCGTATACTGCGTATTGAGCCAGAATCAGACCCAGAAAGCGGCAATGAAGAGAGTCAAGCAGAACCTCCCCAAACACGGCTCTTACAAAACGTTTCTGAATGGTACATTTTTTAATCATTATTATTATTCTATTCTACTATTATTATATAAGAATTTCGATATGCTGTTACTTGAAAATGCTACTGCTGCTTGTTAGCTTTTGAGATACGGTTTTCTCCTGATTAAATGTTTAATATAACTGAATAAATTACTGAGTAATACCGTTTTTTAAAGTTATTGTTTTGTCGATATAATGAACAACCGTTTATCTATTCAGAAAACTTAGTTTACTCGGTGTATCGTTTTCTTTAGGTGTACATGTGGCAACTGTGTTAAAATGCCAACAGAACGTGAAAACATCTGATAACAGCAGCTGAAGTTTGCTGTTGCGATTACATATATTTTTTTTAACTTTATACACGTTTGTCTTATACACAAAATAGCAAAGAACTAACTAGCTACAAACAGCGTTGGCATTGGTTTACGTTCTTGATCAAATCGAAAAATTACGTCATAAAGTATACATGGAAAATACATTTACAAAATTAGTACATAATTACAAATTCAGGTCCAAAATGTTTGTACGCGTTTGTCATAGACACACGAAATAGCATAACTAAGTGGCTACTAAAGCCAGCGCTGGCATTTGTTTACGTCCTTGATAAAAACTAAAGCATTATGTCTAAAATTATACATGCAAATACATTTAAAATTAAGTCTTACTTACAGGTTGTGGCCCAACAACTGCTGCCTCTGGTTTTAAAGTTGGAACTGCTTCATGCTTTAGTAACAGTTTGTTGTTGAATCCGACATTGAATTTGTGGAGATTCTGGAAGCTGTCTTCCGTAAAATGCGCAGCACATAGAGCTAAATTACGATTGTAATTTTCTGGAACATAATCAAACATAAATTGTAGCCATTGTTGACGAACTACAGCGTCTGTAGGAAGTCTGAACACAGAAGACCTGACAGCTGGGTGAAAATAACACACTTTCGACGGCATAGCTACTGCTCTCCACTATAACTATTCCTCTTCGACAAAGCCGCAGAAATATGGCCATGCCCTCTTTTTTGAATATTCCGGAGGGAGGGTTGATTATGGGTTAGTTACGTATAAAACCCGGGAGTATCTCGTTGTAGTCCCATTCGAGTCGTTTTTGTAGGCATTAAACTTCCTGATTTTTAAAAGACGATATCTCTGCTTACGTTGAACTTTCAGTGCAGCAACTTTGCAGATACTGTTCATGCACCAACAGCAACATTACACACTATTTAAAATGAAAAAAGTGAAATCGCAAAAAACCACCCCTTTAAAGCCAATGACGAAAAACAACAGAAAACTGTTAATGTTGTTTTGTCGTGCTTCATGTTTCTCTTGAAGCAGGGTCAGATGTTATCAGGGGGTTGGGGGCAAAATGACAGCAGAATTAATATGCACCCAAAATTCAAGATGTGGTGGGAAAAATGGCCCTAGTATGAGTTATTTTTATATTTATAACATATGATATTAAAAAAATACTTCCAGAATTTAGGCGCGATTGCAAATTTGGTAATGATTTTATACAACAATTCAGTAAACAAAGAGTGAATATTGTGATGTGACATTTTAGACTTAATATCGCAAATATTTGTAAAAACAAACTAGCTTGTTAAAGTTAGCTAAGTTTTTACTAATAAAAGTGTGCACATTGAGATTATATGAAAGTTTTAATTTAAATGTATGAAGTAGTGCACTTAAAATGTATAAGTACAAAATAAAATCTGCCAGTTCTGCTTACTTAAACTTTGAATTTCTTAACTTAAAAAATTTTAAGCAACTGAATGCCTTAAATTAAAGTTATTTAAGTTTAAAGTTATTAAGTTTAAAGTTTTGCCAATTTATAGCTCTAACTAGGCTTTAAGTAATTTGAGCTTGCCTTGCAAATTCAACACATCTTCATTTCAACATTTTATTTAATTTTCAACCATAATACTGTTTGCAATGCGTATCGTCTTTCTTCTTTAATCTAAAGGTAATGGCAATATTTGATTGCAGTGGATTGTAGAAATGTTTTAGAAGGATCTATGCGTTACAGCGGGATAGAAATATAACAATTACAAATAAATTGAAAATAAAGAAAATATATATTTGGTCTTATCTAGGGAATGCACTGAATGTAGAGTAGATTGTGGTCTGGATGGGAAAAAGCATGAAATATATGATTTTACAAACCCTTATTTGTCCTTTACATTTGTACTGTTGTTTATTAATTTGTTTATTTTGAATTATTTATTCAGTGCAGCATGACACTCTTTAAATATCTGAGGATGATCTTTAATGTTGTTTCCTTTTTATTTTTTATTTCAATGGGAAAATAATCATACTTAAATATTTGAATCTAACATTTATCATCAAAGTTCCAAAACATAGTATAACTTTGTCATTTCTATTTGGTGAAAACAAATAAAAATACTGTTCCCTTTTGAACGGTCACTTCGTATTGCGTAGCTATACGCAGTGGGGGAAACTCCTTTTCCTCGATTTACTGAAGCCTTTATGTAAAGCGCATTTGCAACTGCACAGCTAGAACATGAGCGTCTGGCTCGCTCATAGGCTGCGCTGCGGCAACTGCACGCCAAGGGGGCGTGACCTCAGTCTATAATAGTCCCCGAATTCGCCATTATAGCAGATTTTACTCCTTCAGCGACAAACTTCACGTCACTGACCATTTATTGAGCCTTCGCCGTCGAACAAGCCTTCAGCCTGAGCGAGCTACAGTTCAGCAGACGACACATTTCAACCGTGTTTCTCCTGACGCCGTCTCTCCTGTGGCTATCCGGCGATATCCTTTTCATTATTCATTGTATTTCTTTGTGTTTTATCTGTACGAGCGTTGTTTCAAATGCCTCGTGTCAAGACCTGCGCCACGTGCGGATGCAAGCTGCACGAGGCGGACGAACACGCTAACTGCATTCCATGCCTGGGACTTCACCACGCGGAGAATGCACTGTCTGCCGGCGGATGTGCGGCCTGCGAGAGCATGCCTATCTCCGTGCTGCGAACTCGGCTAGCCCTCTCCCGTGATGGCGACACCGCCTCTCCCGCGCTTCCCTCTCCGGCCCTACTTCAGCCGAGGAAGAAGCGCCGCAGCCAACGGCAACCGGAGAGCATGGATGTTAGTGAACGCACGCCGGCCACGTCCTCAGCTACCAGGACTAACTCTGACGCGGAAATGCTTCGGATCCTGACGCAGGCCGTAGCGGACCTCGAGCTCGAGTGGGCCGCGCCCGCTGAACCCCCTCGAAGTCGGCTGGATGGCTGGTTTCTGCTGGGGCACCAACAGTCCCCTAGTCACAAGCCAACGCCATTTTTTCCCGAAGTACACGAGGAGCTTACCAAAGCCTGGCGCACTCCTTATTCTACACGAGGCCCCGCAGTTTTCGCGACGCTCTCCTCCGTGGACGGAGCAGCGGAAAAAGGCTATGAGTCGTTGCCGCTCCTCGAAGAGGCGTTGGCCGCCATCTCTGCCCGAACACACCTGCTAGCTGGCGAACTAGAGCTGTTCATCCTAACAAGCCGTGCCGTAGCACTTCAGCCCTCGCTGGACGCGCATATTCCGCCTCCGGTCAGGCTGCATCGGCCCTGCACACGATGGCCGTGCTGCAGGTTTACCAGGCCAAACTCCTCCGGTCTATGGACGAGGCTGGCCCGGACCCTGAGGCCTTTCGGGACCTTCGAAGCGCCACGGACCTGGCCTTGAGAGCTACCAAGGCCACAGCACAGGCTATTGGGAGGAATATGGCGAGTTTGGTCGTGCTCAAGCGCCACCTCTGGCTTACCCTCACTGACATTAAGGACGCGGAGAGAACGAGGTTCCTCGACGCCCCAGTATCCAGCACCGGCCTCTTCGGCCCGGCGGTGAAGGGGTTCTCGGAGAGATACACCGAGGCACAGAAAGCGTTCCAGGCCATGCGTCACTTCATGCCTAAGCGCTCTAGCTCGGCGTCGAGTGCTCACAAGCTAGCCCCGTCGACGCCTCGGCCAACAAAGCCCGTGAAATAGCCCTCTCAGCCCCGCCCTGCGGCTGATGCCCAGCGCCAGCCAAGAGCAACCAAGCGCTTCCCGCTTCCCCGACACCAAGGCCCGAGACCAAGCGCCGCGCCCCACACAGAGCCGCCAAAGTCGTCCTAGCACGCAGGGAAAAGAGAGAGGGCACGGGTCCCGCACTCGCCGGACCACCCTCGAAGAAGCCAACAAAACTTCCCACAGCCCCCTGTTCAGTTCAGGCGGCTGGGGATTTTATTACTGCAAACAGGCCCGCAACAGTAAGCGCGTTCTTGCAAACAAACGCCGTTTTCACGGCGACCCAAATAAAGCACAAAAAGAGCATGTTTCACAAATACAACTCATGGGTTCACGGTCCCCCTTCATCAGGCGGCCCCTCCCCCGTTGTAATACTGACTTCCCCACACGCAAATGCTTGTACAGTCAGTCCAATACTCAATGTGTGCACAAATCACAATATAAGGGTATCAGGTCCCCCTTCACTAGGCGCCCCCTCCCCTGTTGTAACACTGACTTCCCCACACGCAAATGCTTGTACAGTCAGTCCAATACTCAATGTGTGCAAAAATCACAATATAAGGGTATCAGGTCCCCCTGCATTAGGCGACCAGCCCCAATCTGTGTGTCAAGCCCTAGCCACATGGGTTCTAGCATGGCAAGCTATCCCCGGTGTGTCGAGTTGGGTCATAAACACTATAAAGCGAGGTTACTCACTCCAATTCGCTCGCAGACCCCCAAAATTTCAGCCGGTTCTCGAGACTTCGGTGAGAAGCAACGTAGGTCACGTGCTTGACACCGAAGTACAGAATCTTTTAGCAAAAGGGGCGATAGAATTAGTCCCCCCGCGCTAAAACATATGGGTTTTTACAGCCGCTATTTTCTGATTCCGAAAAAAGACGGCGGTCTCAGACCCATTCTAGATTTGAGACATTTGAACAAAGCTCTCATGAGGCGGCCGTTCAAAATGTTAACTATTAAACAAATCCTCGCGCAAGTGCACCCGGGGGATTGGTTTGTCACAATGGATCTGAAAGATGCTTACTTTCACATTCAAATAAATACTCGTCACAGGCCATTCTTGAGATTCGCCTTCGAGGGCCAGGCTTATCAATACACCGTTCTGCCGTTCGGTCTATCTTTGGCACCCCGCACATTCACGAAGTGTGTGGATGCAGCGCTTTCTCCTCTGAGACATCAGGGAGTGCGCGTGTTAAATTATCTCGACGACTGGCTGGTGCTGGCACAGTCGAGAATCGAGCTATTAGCTCACAGGGATTTGATTCTCGGCCATCTAAAATGCCTGGGTTTCACAATCAATGTTTCAAAAAGCAAACTAACCCCCAGCCAGAGCGTGATCTTTCTGGGCACAGTTTTAGACTCGAAAGCTATGACAGCGAGACTCACACCAGAGCGCGCGCTCTCAGTGCGAGCGCTTGCAGGCACTTTCAGAGCGCGCGAGCGCACGCCACTGAAGAAATTTCAGAAACTGCTTGGTCTCATGGCAGCAACATCGCCAGTACTCCGCTTGGGATTACTGCGCATGCGCCCGCAGCAGCATTGGCTGAAACGCCGTGTGCCAACTCACGCATGGCAGTCAGGCAACTTGCACGTTATGGTAAATCACGGTTGTTTAAGAAACCCTGATTCCCTGGCGGGCTCAGAACTGGTACCACAAGGGGGTGACAATGGGAACAATTTCCAGGAGGAAAGTGGTTCTTACAGATGCGTCCAACCTGGGTTGGGGAGCGCTGCACGAGGGCATGCCTGCATCCAGCCTCTGGTCGAGCACGGAGCAGAGCTTACATATCAACTGTCTGGAGATGAAAGCAGTTGGGTTGGCCCTGAAGGCATTTCTGTCGAACCTCAGAGGTCACCACGTTTTAGTCCGCACAGACAATATGTCAGTGGTGGCCTATATAAATCGCCAGGCCGAAATCGACCTTTTCGCCTCGAGAATCAACACCCACTGCAAATTGTTCTTCTCGAAGAACAGGGACGCGCTGGCCCATGTCTGGCCCAACCGTCCCCTTTATGCCTTTCCCCCCGTTTCGATGATTCCACAAGTCATCAAACGGGTCAGAGAGAGCGGGTGCCCAGTCCTTCTGGTGGCCCCTCTCTGGAAAACCAGACCGTGGTTCCCGGAACTGGTTCAGTTATCGGAAAAATCCCATGGCCTGTCCCACTGAGGAAAGACCTCCTCACACAGACGAACGGGACATTGTGGCATCCGAGACCCGATTTATGGGCCCTCCATGTTTGGCTCCTCAACGGGTACCCAAGGACCCTCCTGAGAAGGTCTTAAGCACCATATCTGAAGCCAGGGCCCCGTCGACTTGGCGCCTTTATGCTTCGAAATGGTCGGGTTTTTCCAGCTGATGCTCGAAAAATCAGGCTGACCAAGAGTCATGTCAGATATCTGTGGTTCTCTCATTCTTACAGGAGCTGCTAGATGCGGGTCGCTCCCCATCCACGCTCAAAGTGTATGTGGCAGCCATAGCAACACATCATGTTCTAGTGGCTGGTCAGTCACTGGGAAGAAACGACCTGGTCGTGAGATCCCTTAAAGGTGCTAGGAGAATGAACCCCTCCAGACCTCCGTCTGTGCCGTCTTGGGACCTCTCCACGGTCCTGGGGGCTCTGAAAGGTCCGCCTTTTGAACCGCTCCAATCGGTTGATCTAAAACCTTTCTCGCTGAAGACCGCTCTCCTTATGGCGTTGGCATCTATCAAGCGAGTGGGAGATCTGCAGGCGCTGTCTGTGAGCCCTGCATGTTTGGAGTTGGGTCCAAATGACTCCAGAGTCATCCTCAAGCCCAGACATGGTTACGTTCCTAAAGTGCTCTCAACACCGTTCAGAGCACAGGTGGTGACGTTATCAGCCCTCCCTCCTTCTGCAGTGGATGGAGAGGTTAATCTTCTCTGCCCTGTCAGAGCGCTGAGAATCTATCTGGAGCGTTCTGCGTCTTTTAGACAATCAGAACAGCGTTTTGTCTGCTTTGGTGGTAGATCCAAGGGGGATCCAGTCACTAAGCAAAGACTGTCTAGATGGATAGTGGATGCTATTTCTATGGCTTATACCGCAGCGGGTCAAGTTTGCCCTATAGGCATCAAGGCCCATTCGACCAGAGGTATGGCCTCGTCATGGGCTTGGTCATCTGGCATTCTCATTAGTGATATTTGTGATGCGGCCGGCTGGTCCTCGCCTTCCACATTTATGAATTTCTATAATATGGAAGTACCTTCCCTGCAGGCGAAGGTGCTTTCGGTATGATTAAGACCCGTCGGTGGCCGGTCTTGTCATATATTACTGTGCACAATCACATTCACATATAAAACCCGCTGCTGGCCGGTTGTATTCATGCATAAACCCGCTGTTGCCAGTTAGATTTACATATATAGAAAACCCGCTTTTGGCCGGTTATATGAGATATATAAAACCCGCTTTTGCCGGTTATATTCCATACATATATAAACTCGCTTTGGCCGGTTATAATTTCATATATAAACCCACTTGACTGGTTATATGTTCATATACTAATAACCCCGACAGTGTCTGGGTTCATTGGTGTAGTATGTTGGGTTATTGCTAACTGAGGTGTACTATTTTAGACCTGACGGTGTCTGGTCTATTTATACATAATTATGCGGTTATGGCTTGTTCTGTATGCTCAGGGGTCCTGAGTTGCAGTGGCAGCCAGTTACCCAGTGAGGTGTTTTGCATGGCGTCCCCACTGCGTATAGCTACGCAATACGAAGTGACCGTTCGAAAGGGAACTACTCGGTTACTCACGTAACTTCAGTTCCCTGAGTTAGGGAATGAGTATTGCGTAGCCAGCCGCACTATAGTAACATGGCAAGTTGTCGCTTCAGTCGTTAAACCTGCTATAATGGCGAATTCGGGGACTATTATAGACTGAGGTCACGCCCCCTTGGCGGGCTCTGACGTGTATGACGCAGAGTGATCTCATTGGTCGCATGTCAGAGGCGCCCGCGCCATTCGATATGCAGTTGCCGCAGCACAGCCTATGAGCGAGCCAGACGCTCATTTTCTAGCTGTGCAGCTGCAAATGCGCTTTACATAAAGGCTTCAGTAAATCGAGGAAAAGGAGTTTCCCCCACTGCGTATAGCTACGCAATACTCGTTCCCTAACTCAGGGAACTGATGTTACGTGAGTAACCGAGTAGTTCCTATAAGAAAATACTCAGTTGTGATCAAGGGTCTGTTCTTTTTACTTTACTAAGAGAGGGATGTAAAGGATACACTTGTATGTTAAGTCAGTTTATTTAAAGGGGTCATATGAAGCGATTTCTTGTTTTCCTTTTTCTTTAGTGTGTTTTGTAGCTGTTTGTGCATGTATAATATCTGCAGAGTTGCACAGCTCAATGTATCAAACCTAAAGATATTTTCTTTGTAAAAGTTAAGGCTCAGCCAAGCCTTCCTAAAACAATTTGTTCAAACCAAGCGGCAACCTCCCTTCTCTCTCTCTTGAAACCAACAAGGAAGTGAATTAAACTGCAATTCATCAACTGGCCGCTTGAGGCTGGGAGCAACAGTCAAAGCTGTATCTCCCCCATGTTAAAAAGCCCAACTTTACAGCAGAAAAAAATATGTTTACAGCCTGGTGTCTAAAGTTGTTTTGGTCTATACAGCTAATTTTGCCCTTCATGACAACTGTGAGGGGGGGGGATTTTTTTTATAACTCATCCATTTAAATTATATTAAGCCTTAAAAAGCTGCATAATCAAGGGCGTGGCCACTTGAGGGACAGGTGGATTGCGCTGCTGTCTTGCCGTTTGTCTGCTCTCTGTTAGCCATCACGTCACCTCAGCTAATCCCAGCTGCTGAACTTGCCATCTCTGTCGTGTTTATACTTCTTTCGGGATTATTTCATAAAATTTAATACACGCCTTATACCTTATACCGCCGTTGGAGTCCGTCGTTGTCGAGTATCGAAAGAACAACCAGCGCTGTTTTTCAGGTGTTTTCCTCTGTGAACTTGCACTCATGGATGTCTGACAATTTTGTTGCTTTTTGGAGTTCAGATTTAAAAACGTCTAAGATAGAGGCCATACTCGTTCTGCGGTACCATTGATCTTACGGAACAGATAGACTATAATATGCTTATTTAACTTTTCATTGTTAAATAAAAAGTTACATCAGATGAAATCCTGCAGGTGTCAGTGCTTTCTCTCCGTCCCTTAAATGAGCGCGGACTTCTAGTGCATTACTTGAACCTCTTAGGTAATATCTATCAGAATTTTGAATGGACTGAATAAAGCTCTCTACGAACTTGACGTGCGGTGCCGCGCTGACTGACATGTATGCGCATGAATCACTATCACACACACGCTCAGAGCAAATATTGTAAGTTACTGGAGAATTTTATCTAATATCTAATTATCTAATAATGCATACACATAGTCTCACGTTTAGTTATGTCTTTTAACTATTATAGTATTTCGAAGGGCAAAAACATGAACTTTAACTATTGGCTTTAGACCTACTACTACCTACCTACTACTTCAAGTCAGCTGTTGTCGCGAAGCCAGTAGCACATTAGCTCCTTAGCCTGAGCAAACTCGATCACTTGGAGCTAGGTGGGGGTAGTTTCAGCATCCAGGCACCTCAACTCCACCCAAAACCCGCCCTTTTGGCCATTTTCGTTTATCCGGGAGTATGGCGACGGTCGACTCTGCCCACTTTAGGCTTCAAAAACGCTCTTCAGAAACCTGCGGGTGACGTCATGGACACTATGTCCATATTTTTTTAAAGTCTATGGTTCAAACACGCCTCCACAAATCTACGTCGCAGTGTGTGTGGGCAGAGTTTCATAACACCGCCCAAATGTATAAGCAAAGAAAGAAGGCGGAACTTTTATTCTCCCTGTATTATTATTATTGTTGCCGGCGCCGGCGGCGCCATGTTGTGGAGACACTGTGTTTTTCATTTTTGTTTTTTCGTGTTTTTCGGCCTTCCAAAAGAGGACACAATTAGAAAACAGTGGTTAAGCTTTATTTACAACATTGTTCCAGAACAGTACAACCAAAATGTTCGACTGTGTGTTGCACATTTTTCGGAGGACTGTTTCCAGAACCTGAAAGAGTACAAGGCCGGCTTGTTCTGGCTGATTCTAAAAAGTGGGGCAATTCCATCTTTGCAAGTACAGCCTGCACTTCTAAGTCCCAGACACAGCCTGTACGTATGTTTTCATATTTTAGGAATTTGTTACTGACTATTCAAATGTGCGTTTTGAGCAGTATAGAGTAGCGCTTGTTTCTATACATACATTCTATTCCATACATCTCCGACCTAATACAGCTGCGTACAGCCTCACGTAGTCTGAGATCAACAGGCCAGAGACTATTAGTTGTCCCCCTTACACATTTTAAAACAAGGGGGGACCGTTCATTCCAAGTTGTTGCACCCAGGTTGTGGAACGCTTTGCCTCATTCCATACGCGGCTTGGATTGTGTGGAAAAATTTAAAAGTCAGCTGAAAACTCTGCTTTTTAAAGAGGCTTTTAACTAGTTTGTAGGGTGGTTAGGCTGGTCTAATGTGTACGTGTTGTTTATTTTATTTGATTTATTTATTTTGTTTTTGTTTTTGTGATGCAATGTATTTATGAGAATTGTTAAGGTTTTCTTTTGTTGTGAAGCACTTTGTGATCTTCATCTGAGAAAAGTGCTATACAAATAAATTTTACTTACTTACTTACTTACTTGTTTGTCGTTTCTACGATCACAAATGCAAACATGGTTTTATATTTACATAGTGTTCTCACACCCGTAGCATGGCGCGACGCGTAAAAAGACAGTAAAGTCATCATTATAATCAGTAATTATGTCCACAGTGAAATAAAATCTTTCCAATCTAATACGATCTGGTCCAGTCGCGCTGGCAAAGTTGATCGATCAGCTTGGTCATCTGCATTTTCTGGATCAGATTTAGGCTCGAATTGACATTATCACCTGTCATCATTGGTTTGGGAGCTGATGTTCCAAATATGGTAAGGGGCGTGACATTTCCGTCACTCGCTTAAGGTATTTGGGCCAATTACAATGCACTGGATCGCTGGCCAATCAGAGCACACCGCGTTTCTAAGAACGATGAGCTTAGTAAAAATTTACGCTTTTCAGAAAGGCGGGGCACAGAGGAACAATAATAATTAAAGCTGCAAGCAGCATTTATCGGGGTTCAAGCATTTAAGGGCTTTAAGCACATAAGCATTAAAGACATGAAGTTGTATTTAGCAAGCATTCAACCATTGGCATCATAGATGGAAAAGACCATTTACAGCCAATACAGGCAATTTACCATAGGAAATAGTGGTGCAACGGATCATCATTGATCCGTGATCCGTTCGGATCAATATCTTCGGTTCGGCACACACATGATCCGCAGACTGATTTATGAAAAAAAAAAAGTTGTGCGCATGTTCAGTCCACACACAGCGTGGTCATGGCGAGCGGAGGAACGGAGGAGCTTGAACGCCCTGCGTCATTGAAATCCCATGTATGGGAGCATTTTGGCTTCCCCGTCAAATATAATGATGAAGGAAAGAGGTTAGTGGATAAAACCATGACGGTGTGTAGACACTGTGGCACAAGAAAGCCATATGACAGTGGAAACACATCAAGCATGGCCACGCATTTGAAGCGACATCACCCCAGTGTTTCACTGACAGGAGTGAAAACGAAGGCTGCTCAACAACCGCTTATCACCGCGCCATTTAAGCAACCCCTTGTTGCACAATCAGACCGAGCTAAAGCCATCACAATCGCTATGCAGACATGAGGCCATATTCGGTTGAGCAAAACGAGGGCTTCTAGGAAGATGATTTGCCTTATGCTGCACTTTAAGTTGTTTTTTATTAATGGTCATTGGTCCATGTTTAAAGGAAGGAGATATGCCTTTTTATGTTGCACTTTAAGTTGTTTTTCATTAATTATGTTAAAAAGAAGATATTATGGTAAATGGACTGCATTTATATAGCGCTTTCATAGACCCAATGGCCACCAAAGCACTTTACATATTGCCTCTCATTCACCCATTCACTCACACATTCATACACCGACGGCGGTGTCAGCCATGCAAGGCGCCATCCAGCTTGTCGGGAGCAGCGAGGTTAGGTGTCTTGCTCATGGACACCTCGACACTTGGTCAGGTGGAACCGGGGATCGAACCACCAACCTTTTGGTTTGTAGACAACCTACATGAACCATTGAGCCACTGCCGCCCCACCTTGTGCACTTTAAGTTGATCTTATATATTTTAATTTAATAATTTAAAAGTGTTAATAAACAAAAAGACAAAACTTATGTTTATTTGTCTTGTCTTTTTTTTTTTTTTTTTTTGCTGATCCGAAAAATGATCCGATCCCTGACTCTGATCCGAGAAACGATCCGAACCGTGAGTTTTTTGATCCGTTGCACCCCTAATAGGAAATATATGGTTTTCAAAGCTTTTTGACCGTTATAGCGCCACCTATTATCCGATCTCCATGAATTTTTGCATGCTTATTAAGGATGTTATGTCATATATGCACACCAAGTTTCGTGAAGTTCTGACTTTGCATGCTTCTTCACCATGGTATGACACATATGCTCATCAATTTTGAGTTTTCCTTTAGGATTTATAGGCTTTTGAGTGTATTTTGTCACGCCCCTTTTCTAAATGACCCTGTTACAGCCACCCAAATGCAAAAGTTTAACTTTTTTTCGATAATTATTTAACCTTGAGTCTGAGTCAAACGGTCTAGGAGTTATGAGCAATTTAGTACTTTTGGTTGCTGTAGCGCCACCTATGGTCCGATCTCCATGAAACTTTGCACGCTTCCTCACCATGTTATGACACATATACTCATCATTTTTTGTGCAGTTCTGAGTTTGGCTTTAGGATTTTTAGGCTTTTGACTGTATTTTGTCACGCCCCATTCCTAAATGACCCTGTTATAGCCAACCAAATGCCAAATTTCAACTTTTTTTTCGATAATCATTGATCTAGAGAGTCCATAGAATTGCCCTAGACTGGTTTGGTTCTGATCGAGCGAAAAAACAGGGACTAGTTCGCAAAAGTAGGGTTTGGACAAAATTCGACATAGCGGAAAATTTCACCTACCTAAATCAAAATACATTTTGTCCGTCTTGAGCCAAGAATCACAGTGGTGTGAAAATCTTGAGTCTAAGTCAAACGGTCTAGGAGTTATGAGCAATTTAGTACTTTTGGTTGCTGTAGCACCACCTATGGGCCAATCGGGGTCATACTCTGATAGGTTCTCCCCAAATTGAGGCCTACCATCTGGCCAGGTTTCAAGTCTCTAGCACTTACGGTTTGCTCTGCAGGATGCGTTTTACAAATCCTTACAATTACAATAGGGTTTCAGCACTTTGTGCTTGAACCCCTAATAATGTACAGTATGTGTAAAATAATTACTTTTTTTTAAACCTAAAACCATGTAAACACATTGCATTAAACCAAATACACAAAATAATGTTATTTTTAGAACCATAATATGATCCCTTTAATTCATCCTCATTTCACCATCCCAATATCTTCTCATTCATACAGACACAGATGTTAGATGTTTACCTGAACTATTGTGTTTGTCACCTCAGTGAATGAGTCTTTTTTCTTTATTCTCTCAGAATCTACAACTGATCCATGCTATGATTATAACACTCTTGATGAATATTGGAGAGATATACGGCAAAGCTCATATCAGTACTCTGGATATGATGACACACTTGTAGAATGGAGTGGCTGGTATCGGCTGTATTTGAATGGAGAAAGTGCCCAGATGTCTGAGTGGTGTGTGAGTTATACTGGATGTGGCGGTCAAACTGGACTGTATCTCAACGGTTCTCATCCAACACTTGAGGATGGAGTGATGACCCATGAAGTCGTGGGATCTAATTCATGGTGGTGGTGGGGGTATTCCAATCAGTGTGGCGCCTACAGTTCCTCATCCATCCGAGTCAAAGCCTGTCCGGGAGATTATTACGTCTATGAATTTGTCAAACCCGTCACATCATCCCCCCGGCCTATGTACTGTGCAGGTACAATATTAACCCTTTTCTTTGGGATATTTATTCATTATTTATTTCACTATAATGAGCTCTATCTGTTAGCTAATTTAACATTCATCTTTTGTTTTATAAAAATAAGCATGTTTTAACTAGTTAGAATCAGTGGTTTGCAGTCCATTATCCATTCTGTAGGTTATGTTATAGATCAATAGCATCTAGATCTCTTTGTTGCAAAATTGCTCAAATCACACTTTATGACATTTGCTTAATAATTAATATGTATACTGTTTATGAACACATCGTAATATAACTCCACAGTCCTCTTATTGCAGTCAAGTCTTTGTCAGAAAAGTCTTATTTGCATAGATTTTAGCAAATTTTTGGCAATGTTGCTCTGCCTGGTTCTACAGGCTGCTGTCAGCTACTGTATACTTGCTCCATTTTGATCCTGAAAGTACACAGTTGGTTAGAATATAATTGTTCAAAATTATGTAATTAACTGTCATAATAGGTTTTAGGATATAATACTGTTGTATATACAGTGTAGCCAATATATTTTATAATACTTTTACAAACTCCATGACAGTTGCTTTCCAAAGCATCAGCAGTGATCCCTGCTACAACTATGAGTCTCTGGATCGTCCCTGGAGAGCCAACAATGAAAGTGGAGATTACATTTGTGATGAACGTTTCTCCTGGAATGGCTGGTATCGACTTTTCTACTATGGAATGGACATCCGGATGTCAGAGACCTGTGTTAGTTCATACAGCTGTAACACATACATCAGTCTGTGGCTCAATGATCCTCACCCTCAGATAGAGGATGGAGTGGTGATCAGGGACGTCTGTGGTAGTTATTATTGGGGAGGCTGCTGTGATTACAAGACAAATCCCATCCGAGTGAAAGCGTGTCCAGGCAATTACTATGTCTATGAACTTGTGAATCCAGTATGGTGGTGTACAGGATACTGCACAGGTACTGTGGTTTCCTCATTTATTTAAGTATTTCAAATCTTTTTAAAATGATTTCTGTCATGACATGAATTTCCTTCTTTTTAGATGTCAACACTATTTCACAGGCAGTTTCTACTATAAGTCCAGATATATTCACTGGATCCAGCATCACATTGAGTGAGTTGTAAATAATATATGAAAGAAGAATATATGAGTGTTATTCTTTTTTCTTTTTTTTTTACCAATTAAAGATGTGCATTACAGTTTAAATGGAACATTTTATGCATAATCATTTTCACTATCGCATTGTGTATGAATGGTTTACTGTATAAATCTCATGATTATTACAGTGTTTGACTGGTTCAGATTTGCACTTGTGAAGTTGTAATAAAATGTGTTTTGGTCTCATCATCTCTCTCGAACAGATTATGACCCGTGTAATAACTACAACACACTCGACAACTACTGGAGAAACACACTCAATTACTGGTCTATGTATGGATTCATATCTGATCATGATGACACTCGTGTAGAATGGGATGGCTGGTATCGACTCTTCATTAATGGATCAAGTGCTCAGATGCCTGAGTGGTGTTTTTATTATATGTCATGTGGAAGTTTTAGTTCTCTGTGGCTTGATGGCTCTCATCCTCGGCTAGAAGATGGAGTTGTTACTCGTGAAGTTTACGGCTCCCGTGATTATCAGTGCAGTCGCTACAGATCTGACCCAATCCAAGTCAAAGCTTGTCCTGGAAATTATTATGTCTACAAATTTACCAGACCAACTCTTTCAATCCCAGCTCCTGTATATTGTGCAGGTATATTCATTTTATCTTTATATTTGACATGCTTGTCATGATTTGTATTGGTTTGTATTCATATTATCATATTGAATATATTTAATCTTCAATATATAATGCTCTCTTTCTCCTTTTTCCTTAATAGTGCCTTTCTCCACCCCAAGTGTCGACCCCTGCTACAACTATACCAGTCTGGATGAGCCTTGGAGATCCACTGACAACCCTTACTATAATAACTATTACTACTATGGCATGTGTGATTATAATGTGGAGTGGAATGGCTGGTACAGGATGTTCTACAATGGTGAAAATGCTCAGATGCCAGAATCATGTGTAAATCAGTACACCTGTGGCACTTATTACCCGCTGTCGCTCAACGGCTCTCACCCACAGCCGGAAGATGGAGTGGTCACCCGTCAGGTCTGTGTCTCCTCATGGAGTGACTGCTGTTCTTACACATCCCACCCTATAAGAGTCAAAGCCTGTCCAGGAAATTACTATGTTTATGAGTTTGTCAAGCCAATACATTGTGGAGCTTACTGTGTTGGTGAGCACTTAATCATACGATCTTCAATAATTTTATTTTATGGATTTTTTTTTATTAATGATTGAAATTGATTTAAAATGTTCTTAATTCCAGAAGCCTCAAGTCAGTCCAACTCATCAGCGTTTACAACAACAGAGACGATCCCGTCCATAGAATCCATTACTCCACCAATTACAACCACTGGTAATGTATTGTCTTGCTTCCTTTAACTCTCTTGAGCATCTTTTTTGGACGTGTTTGTATTAAACATGATCTCTTGAAATGTTCCTGTTTATCGCATTAAGTAAATTCATAATAATTTCTGCAAAAAACACATTAGGAAGAAGCAATACAACTCACAAATGAGTATGCAGTTCAGACTCTATATATTAAAATGTAAACATAGAATGCAATTTTAGATAAAGTGAAGTATTGAAACTTTGTTAACAGTGAAAACTAAACCACCAGTGTTTCTCAAACTCAGTTTATAACCCCTGTTCACACACCCCAACCATCAGAGAAAGGGAATTACTGCATGTACACACAAAAATATAAAAGAATCAGAGTTTAATTTGATGGCCTTTTATACATTCATTCAATTGTATAGTGTAGTGTAGTGTCGTTCTTTGTCTCAATATTACTTACTATGGTTTTGGGTGATTTTTAGACCCACTGGCTATCTTAGACAGACCCCAGTTTCAGAAATACATGAAACACATGCAAAATTAACTAATTAGCAAATGATGCATCCAAGTGTAATTAGCCATGACATTAAATCAAAAGCAGAGATCTAGGATATTTTTGCAGATTAATTTCAATTTATGTTTTGTTTTTGACTTGGGAGGGAGTGTCAGTTCTTAAAGATGTTTTAAATCTGAAAGAACAATCAAAATCTGATTTTCAATCAGTCTATGTGTAGATCACCACTTAAATATATGTATATATACATGTATATATATAATAATTATATATATATAATAAATATATATATATATATATATATATATATATATATATATATAGCAAATAAGTGTCAAAGTGTGTTTTGAAAGCTTGCCTTCTTGAGGTCAAGTTGCTTGTAATCTTTGTACTCAATTGCAAAGTGACTCAATTTGGCTGTTTTTAACACTTGTTTTGTCAGCTAAATGAGAGGAGATGTTCTGAATGTTCAAGACAAATTGTCTTCAGCTTTGAACTTAAAATTCAAATAAAACAGGGAACTTAAGTAAAGAGTGATCTGGAGTTAACTATTTCATGGCTACAAAAATGATACATAAAACAAAAATTAATTTATTAATTCAGCAAAATGTATATTTGTAATATTTCCACAACAACAGCTCCCCCTGTTGACCCCTGCTACAACTACACTATCCTGGATGATTCATGGAGAGCCACCAACAATCAACATTCCTCTCAAATAATGTGTGACGCTTGGGTCAGCTGGAACGGCTGGTACCGTCTCTTCATTCAGGGTCAGAGCGTTCAGATGCCAGACACATGTGTTGATGAGTATAGTTGTGGCACTCATGCTCCTCTGTGGCTGAACGGAGGACATCCAACACTTGAGGATGGAGTGGTCACTCGAAATGTCTGCGGTCACTGGAGCAATGACTGCTGCTATTTCCAATCCAATCCCATTAAAGTCAAAGCCTGTCCAGGAGATTATTATGTCTATGAGTTTGTGAGCCCAACTGCCTGCAGTTTGGCGTACTGTGCAGGTAAATATATTTCGTTTATGTAAGAAATAATAAAAAAAAATTATCTAAAATTTATAATTTATTTCAGATTCAAGCAACATAAACACTTCTACTACTACTGTCATGCCAACGACAACGACAGATGAAACTACAACAACTGAAACTACAACCATGGACACTACGACTGGTAATATAATGTATTGCGTTACAATCTGAAGGATTATTGTTTGGCATGAGCAAATCAGATCCATGTTATAAGTTTGTGATGCATGTAAATAATTTAAACTAATTTATAAGGCCATATAGGCTATTATATTATCAGTCATATTAATGTGAGGCCACAGGAAATCAAAGCTGTGCAAATATAGGTGATAATGCTGTATCATATGCATTTCATTATGCAGAGATTGCAAATATTATGATGGGGACACTAAGGTAAATAAAATTGAAATGATGTCTATGAAATTACTAATACATGTTCAATATCGTTTTTTTCCCCCTCTCTCTCTCAGACAATAGGATCAATATTACGAGCCAATTTTATCCATTTGGACCTGGAGACTCAGTAAATGGACGCATTGATGATGGAAGTTCATCAGTTATAAACCTCCAGCAGCCATTTATATTTTTTGGGCAAACATACAACCAAATTTATGTAAGTCAATCTGATTTGAGAAGATATAGGATTATGAGTGTCTAATACCTGCATCTATAAACATTGTACTCTTGGAAAAAAAGTAAATGGGAAAATTACCATTCACTGCAGTTTAAAATATTGTTACAAATAATTTTGCTTATTTTACAAGTATCTTCCACATATTAATAATCAGACCTCTTCTATTTCAGGTTAACAACAATGGACACTTGACTTTTGACGGGGCATGGGGCAGCTTTTCTCCATACCAGTTCCCAGCTTATGGAGGGAAAGACCTCATCGCTCCATTCTGGACAGATATTGACAACCGTTGGAATGGTGTTATCTCATATCAACAATACACCTCTGGCAGTGTCCTTACACAGGCGACCCAAGACATAAACCAATACTTCCCTGACTTGAGTTTCTCTGCTTCATGGGTCTTTGTTGCAACATGGGATAGAGTTGCATACTACTCCAATTCAGGAACAGTAAGTAGCACAATTTGGTTTCGTGGAGACCTTCATGTGCCCATTTAACAGAGGTGTCAAAAGTATTCACATTCGTTACTCAAGTAGAAGTATAGATACTAGGGTTTAAAAAGACTTCTGTAGAAGTTGAAGTATCAACTCTTTTTACTCAAGTAAAAGAGTAAAAGTAACTGGTTTCAAAACTACTTAAAGTATAAAAGTAAAAGTAATGCAAAGAAAAAAAATGCCATTAAGGACAAAAGCCTCCTCAAAACAACATGTTTCTAAAGGCCATGACTATAACGTTATATTAAAATGTTAATGTTGAAAAATTTGGGATGAACTACCTGTTTCAGCCGCATATATGCCCATAGAAAATGAATTTCAGTCCAATTTCCATTTTAGTAAAATGCAAATACATTAAAGAACCATATGTGTGTACTACTGAGCATTAACATGTGGGTCATGGAGAGGAAGATATGATGACTAGTTGCCTATAAGTATTGTAATTGTGCAAAAAGTCAAACTTCAGAGGCATGTTATCATCGAAATGGTATATGTTTATACTTCTCTTTAAGGGCGTAGGTTTGATTTTGAGATTGGTGGGGACTGGGGACATCCACAGAAGTGGAGGAATCAGGAAATTAATAGGATAATGTATTAAGGTTTTTAGTCTATATTGACCTTAACAAATACGTTAATTAATTAATTCTGTAATGTTACAGGTAACTAATAAAGACAAGGAGGCAGTTTAACAGAGACTTAACTTTACTCCATTCATAGTGCAATGCAATAGTGCAATACTGTCTTGTTCCTTGCTTTTTAAAGAAGCCAAACACGTCGGCATCTTTCATTAAAAGGATACAGTTCCCCCCAAAACGAAAATCATTTAGGCTACTCACTCTCAAGTTGTTTCAAACCAGTTTCTTTCTTCTGCTGAACACAAAAGAAGATATTTTGAAGAATGTCGATAACCAAACAGTTGATTGTAGCCATTGACTTCCATTGTAGGAAAAAAAAAATACTATGGAAGTCAATGGCTACCATCAACTGTTTGGTTATCGACATTCTTCAAAATATCTTCTTTTGTGTTCAGCAGAAGAAAGAATCTGGTTTGAAACAACTTGAGAGTGAGTAAATGATGACAGAATTTTCATTTTTAAATAAGTGAACGTATCCCTTTAACAGAAATGAACTGTTGGCATATATGTTTTGCATCAATACTGTCAAGTTTGTCCTGTTGGACACGACACACAGCAATACTGTCAAGTGTCATTGTGACCATTGCTCTGAGACATGTTTTCAGCGTCGTAAGTGCACGACTGAAACTTCTTTCAGTCCAGCTGATGAGACTGGGATGACTAGGGTTCAACTTGATCAAACAGGCCTCTCATTTCAACAGACCAAGCAATGTTATTTTTTCATGTTTTATAGGGACTTTCCATTGATTTAATGATTTTTATACTGTACAAACTGTGTATTCTACGCCCCTACACTAACCCTGTCACAGATAACTTTCTGCATTTTCAAAAAACATCACTTAGTCTGATTTATAAGCCGTTTTCAAATAAAATAAAATAAAAAATCCCGACAAGGATTTCGGATATTGCTATCTTTATGGGGATATTTTGATCCTATAATGTAGGGTTACACACACACACTCTCACTCTCTCTCACACACACACACACACACACACTCTCTCTCTCTCTCTCTCTCTCTCTCTCTCTCTCTCTTTCTCGCTATCTCACACACACACACGCTTACACACACACACACTCTTTCTCTCTCTCTCTCACACACACACACGCTCATATGTGAGATGTTTGGTTTATATAAACTGCAAAGGTAAACTATAAATTCAAATTATTGTGACCGATGTGAAGGGGGAGGAGAATGTATATGTGCGTCACGTTTAGTCAATAAAACACTTCCGCATAGGATACACCTGTGTATCCTCGCTCATGACTCCTCTGAAAGCCTCCACACTCCTCGATCCTCGACTCCTCGCAGTGCAATTAGAGAATTGAGATGTCCTTCAAGATGGCTGTGCTTGATTGGTTTCCGGGTCATAGGATGGAGGACAGAGGAGCGAGGAGACGAGGAGGGATATTGAGAAGCACCCACTAAATAGGAGTAACGAGGCTATTTATAAAATGTAAGGAGTAGAAAGTACAGATAATTGCGTGAAAATGTAAGGAGTAGAAGTAAAAAGTCGGCTGAAAATAATTACTCAAGTAAAGTATAGATACCCAAAATTTCTACTTAAGTAATGTAACGAAGTATTTGTACTTCGTTACTTGACACCTCTGCCATTTAAAAAAAAAAAAATCAGTATACCACATGTTTTCTTGCTACACTAAAAAAAAAATATTATTATTATTATTTGTCTTTTTTTAAGGAAACATCTTTCCAAGTGGTTTTGATTTCAAATGGCCATCTCTCATTTGTTGTAATGAACTATGGTGCAATCGCTTCAACACAACGATACGTACAGGTAGGCACAAGATGACAGATTAATATGATGTATTGAACTGTTTATGACTAACTAATCAGACATCTGAATGTCTTCCTTATCATTAGGCTGGTTATGACACTATCGACTCAAGTCACCATTTCTCAATTACTGGATCACTCCAGAATGACATCACAAGCCTACCATACAGCAGCAATGTTAATGTGCCAGGCAGATTCGCCTTCAGAACAGATCATGGAACACGTGGTTGTCAGTTTAATGGTAACTCTGTTTTTCTGACTGTATGCAATATTTGCTAGTTGCAGAAAGACTATGAATGACTTATTCAAATATAATTATATCATGCTAGTAGTGAGCCATAAGGGAAGCCTTCCAGTATTTACACAAAAGATTTTTGGTGTTTATATCCATTAACTCTTTGTTATAGGTTTTCCAGTTCAGCTGGGAGACTCCTTCTGGAGTGATGCCACCTGTCAGCAGAGATGCTCCTGTACCAGAAGAGGCATCCAATGCAGCTTTGAGCCCTGTACTTATTCCCAAGCTTGTCGTCCAGCTGCTTTCCAATACTCTTGTCAGAACATCCAGAGACAAACTTGCACCATCTCCGGTGATCCTCACTACTACACCTTTGACAATCAGATATTTCACTTTCAAGGAACCTGCACGTATGTTCTGTCTGAGGTTAGTAATGCTGCTATGTCTTTCCATTTATTGTAGAACAGATGTTTTAAAAAATGTAGAATCCTTTACTTATTCAGAATTTTTGTCATTGTTTAGGCATGTGAAAATGGTTTGCCATACTATCGCATTGAGGGCAAAAATGAGCATCGGGGTAGTACACATGTGTCATGGACTCGGATAGTCAGAGTATTTGTCTATAATGAAGAAATTGAACTAGTCAAAGGTCATTATTATGAGGCAAAGGTAATTATCAGTGTATTGCTGTAATGTTTATTTCAGTTCAGCCATCCATCCATCTTCCTAATTTCTTTTTTGTCAACATTGTCAAGGTTAATGGGACCTTTCTAGCAACACCATTCACCCTCCACAATGGCTCCATCCAAGTCTACCAGTCAGGGTTTTCCATGGCCATCAGCACAGATTTTGGCCTCCTAGTGACCTATGATGCATATAGCTATGTCACCATCTCTGTACCTTATGACTACCAGAATGCCACATGTGGTCTGTGTGGGAACTATAACCTACATCCTGAAGATGACTTCCGTTCAGTCTCTGGGGAGATCTTGAGTTCGGATGTTGACTTTGCCAACTCTTGGAAGGCAGAGGGGGACACAGATCCTGAATGCCATAATGTCAGGTGCACAGGTCTCGCTTGTGCGGTTTGTACCAGCAGTGAAATGAGCCTTTACAGTGACACAAATCACTGTGGAATCCTGGGAGATGTTTCGGGGCCTTTTGCATCTTGCCATTCTGTGTTTTCACCACAGACCTACATAGAGAACTGTGTCTATGATCTTTGCTTAGGAGGAGGGTACCAGCCTATTTTGTGCCAGGCTCTCAATGTGTATTCTGCTCAATGCCAACAGCAGGGTGTACAACTTGGACATTGGAGGCAACCTGGATTTTGTGGTAAGTGCCATCTTTATTATAAGTAAGTTTGGCATTCAGCTTAATGTAACTGAAATATTTGTGCAAGGTAAAAGATTCAGAGTTTGATGCATATTCTTATTTCTGCTTTCCATTTCCAGAAATCTTATGCCCTGAGCACAGTCATTTTGAGTCCCTTGGAACAAGCTGCCCTGCAACTTGCAGCAACCCATCTGCCCCAATAAACTGTCCCTTGCCCAATCAGGAGAGCTGTATTTGTGATGATGGGTACATCCTCAGTGCTGGACAATGTGTGCCTGAAGTAAACTGTGGTTGCACATTTGAGGGCTTCTATTACTCTGAGGGACAGTCAGTGGTGTTGGACGAGGACTGTGGAAGACAATGTGTTTGCAGGAGCAGGTTGATGGTCTGCAATCAGCACCAGTGTGATTCTGCAGAGGTCTGTGGACTCCATATCGGTGTGAGGGGCTGCCGACCCATCAGTTATGCTACCTGTTCGGTTGAAGGCCTGGGTTCATACCACACCTTTGATGGACAAACTTTCAGATACCCAGGAGCCTGTGGACTGACCCTTGCAAGAGTGATGGGGCCATCCCAACTGCCATACTTTGTTTTGACAGTGGAGAAAGTACCCAGAGGCCTTCAAGACTTTTCCAGGTTCCTAAATTTTGAGGCAGGAGGAACTCATGTTTCCATTGAATTGGGAGAAGGTAGCAATGTACAGGTTAGCTAAAAAATCTTGGCTTGTCATTTATTTGGAGCAGTTTAACTAAATTATTTCAAACTCATACGCTAGATCAATTAACTTTTATATTCTTCTCAGGTGGATGGACAGATGGTTGGACTTCCCATCAGTGTTGGTTCCAGTCAGATCCACATCTATCACAGTAGTGTGAGGGGTTTCGTGTTGGAGACAAACTTTGGAGTGACCGTTAGAGCTGACTGGCCGCACATTGTCCGAATCACAGCTCCAACCACTTACAATGGTACACTTGGAGGTCTGTGTGGGAACTTGAATGGAAACATTGGTGATGAATTCTACAGCCCAGATGGGGTCCTGCTCGATGACTCCCAGCTATTTGCAGATAGTTGGCGTGATGGATCCCTGTCAGCCCATTGTGAGGACCCAGCAGACATATGGGAACCAGGACTTTATCAGAACAGAAGCGAGTTCAATGAGCTCTGCAGCATCATGACAATGAACAATGGACCGTTTGCTGAATGCAGCAGAACACTAGATCCTTGGCAGCGGATTGAAGACTGCATTCAGATGCTGGAGCAGACGGAGGGTGCCAGGGAGGCTCTATGTGAAGCCCTGCGAGGGTACACACTGCAGTGCCAACAAAATGGCATTGCAGTTGGAGAGTGGAGGAGTATCACCCACTGTGGTTAGTATCTTGTGAGGGGGTAAGATGTTCTGAATTAAAACAATATATCTCTTCACAATTCTGATCATCCATTGCCTTTCCATCCCGTTTTGTCTTCATTATCTCAGATCCCAACTGTCCAGCAAATACCCATTTTGAACTGTGTGGCACATCCTGTCCTGCGTCCTGCCCTAGTCTCTCGTTTCCCTTCCAGTGCGTTCTGCCATGCCAGGGGGGATGCCAGTGCAATGATGGACTAGTGCTGGATGGAGATCGCTGTGTTCCCCCCACTGGTTGCGGCTGCCACTATCATGGCCGCTATCGGCAGCCTGGAGAGCAGTTCTGGCATGGTGAAGAGTGCCAGTTCCAGTGTGTCTGTGATGGAATCACTGGAAATGTCCGTTGCACACCATCATCTTGCAGTGACCAAGAAATCTGCCGTGTGGTGGAGGGGGAGTATGGCTGCCATCCTCGTCCACACGGTAGCTGTTATGCTTCTGGAGATCCCCATTATATCTCCTTTGATAGAACCTACTTTGACTTTCAAGGCACATGCCGATATGTGCTTGCCACAGTGTGTAATGATACCCGTGGACTACCACATTTCCAAGTTGATGCAAGAAATGAAGCATGGAATGGATGGTCTGTGTCAATAACTGTTGAAGTTTTTGTCAATGTCTCTGGACATCTTGTGCACATGTCACAGGACATGAACGGTTATTCTGCTGTTAAGGTAAGCAAGTCCCACTCACTGTAATCAATGTAATTATTAATAAGAATGGTTGAATGAACAAGCTCAACTTTTTCTTCAATTAGGTTGATGAAGAGATCAGAAACCTCCCTGTTTATCTTGACTCTGGTCGAGTGTCTGTCTACTCCACAGGACAGTTTGTCTATGTCTCAACTGACTTTGGTTTCAGTGTCAGTTATGGTGGTTCCTGGGAGGTAAAGATTGTTGTGCCAGCAGACTACAGTGGAGTTACGTGTGGCATCTGTGGCAACTTTAATGGCCATCCGGAAGATGACTTCCTCACTCCTTCAGGTGCTCTGGCACCTTCAGCAGATCAGTTTGGTGCAGAATGGATGGTTGAGGACGACATGTCATGTAATAATGACCATGGGGGCAGCGATCCTGACCATTGCCAAGATGAGAGCACAACTGTGATTTCCCAAGCCATGTGTGAGATCATCAAAGACAATCAGGGTCCCTTTAGCTTCTGTCATGGTTCTGTAGATCCACAAGCTTACTTTAATAACTGTGTGTTTGATGTGTGCATCTCTGGGAACCATAACGATGTCTTGTGTCGCTCTGTCCAATCCTATGTGAGTGCTTGTCAATCTGTCAATACCATGGTCTACCCCTGGAGACAACTTGCATCCTGTGGTAAGTGATTGGAGATGTAGATGAGATATTTAAAAAGACCATTTCTAACTAAACTAAATGTTTTTTTTATTTACATTATTCAATGTGTTTTCATTTAATCTCAAATATTTAATATTGTACATATTATGAATAGCATTTATGCTTCATATCAATATTTTTTTGTTACATTGCCAGTCATGGACTGCTCATCCAACATCCCAAACAGTCATTATGAGGTGTGTGGCACCGACTGTGGCCACACATGCGCCAGCAGCATCGATGCTAGTTGTGAACACACATGCTCAGAAGGTTGTTTCTGTGATGAGGGATTTGTGAGGAGTGGAGGACTCTGTGTACCAGTGGAGCAATGTGGTTGCTTGTATGATGGATTCTACTATCATGTGAGGATTAAAACATCATGTTTTTATGTTAAGTCTTATTATATAGGGCAGTGGATTAGGGGAAGCATAGCCTTAGTGTATTGTGGCTCCATACACATCACCTCAAACACTTGGTAAGGTTAACAGTAGGTTAAAACCATGGTACAAAGATGGTATCATCAAAATACTTGCATTTACATTTACTCCTAAAAACTACATGGTAATACCATGATTTTTGTATGTAAAAATTATCACTGATGTTATGTTATGGAAATGTAAAGTTTATTGTCATTGTTGGTTTTGTAGATTGGTGAACAGTTCTTGGATTCAACATGTTCCCAACGCTGTCAGTGTTTTGCTCCAAATGATCTACGCTGCACTGCATCTTTCTGCCCAGCGGCCATGGAGTGTGCGGTCAGAAATGGACGTCGTGACTGCTTCAGTCCAATGTCCACATGCACAGTCTGGGGCGACCCCCACTACATCACCTTTGATGGGGCTGTGGCCCACTTTCAGGTATTAACTGGTTAACTGCTGTTTTTTGCAGACAACTACCTCAACTGTTGTTTTGTGTCCCAGTAGAGGACAAATTACTTAAGAGTCAAGTTTATTCAAATGAGGGTTATTGGTGTTCGAATATCTGAACAGGGTTGGATTTCAAATGTCTGTAACACAGTTTGTTGTTATGGTAAGAAGGAGGTGGGAACTGGCAAACATTTAATAAATAAAACAAACAAATACAAAACAAAAGTAAAAGACAGCAGCCCCTCACGGATGACTGCTGTCACATATAATGAAACAAAACACAACATAAGTCCAGGCCTGTTCCTCTCTCGATCTTCACTGTCGTCGCTCCTCCTTTTATGCCTCCGCTCCTCCGTGAGAGATACGAGACCGCTGTGTCCCGCAGGTGTCGCTCATTAGTAATCGCGCCACCGGCCTCGTCCTGCTCGCCACAATGTCTTTCATGAATCAAAGAATATTAATATATTTATGAATGTATGCATTGTCCTGCAAGATATTTATGTGAGGGAGGTGAAAGAAATAATGAAGACTATGGCCTGGTTTCACAGACAAGGCTTAGATTAAGCCAGAATTAGGCTTTAGTTTAATTAGGACATTTAGGCAGCTTTTATAAACATGCCTTAGAAAAAACTGGTGTCCATCTTGTGACAAAACAATGGCAAGTTGCTTTCAGTTAAAACAGCTCAAACATGCATTTTAATATGAGACTAGCTTAAGCCTTGTCTGTAAAACCAGGAGTAAGTGTATTGTGTTAATCTTACCAGGGAACATGTTCCTATGAGATTGCCCAGACCTGCGGTAATGTTACGGACAGTGATCTGCAGTTCCGTGTAGTGGCCACCAACAGGCACCGGGGGAACATGGTGGTGTCATTTGTGTCTGCAGTGGATGTTTGGTTGTCTCAGCATGAACAACATATGCACATCAGTATTGGGCAGAACAGGAGAGTTAAAGTAAGTTACACTTTAATTGATACCAATATAAATACATATTTCACTTTTTCTCTTTTCTTATGTTGAAATTTTCTGATTCTCCTCCAGGTTGATGGAAATGCTATTGACACACCGGCTTATCAAATCAATGATCTTGTTGAGGTACATGAGGAGCAGGGATTTGTAATTCTAAATGCATTCAATGAATTTATTGTCCATTTTGATGGACATAGCAGCCTTCTAGTCAGAGTGAGTGAAAGATTCTTTGGATCTCTATGTGGAATGTGTGGAAATTTCAATGGTAATCCTGCGGATGACAAAGTGCTGCCCAGTGGAGAACTCGCTTCTGATGACATTTCCTTTGGTCACGGCTGGAAATCAGACACCAGCATTCCAGGGTAAGAACCGCAAGACTTTAGGACAGTCATTTTTACCTAGTGGGTTGTGATCCACCTTTTGAGTTGTGATGGATGGAGAAAAAGGTTCATGTGATTTGTGGAGTTCTTGCAGCTCAAACAGTAGGGCAAGGCACTATCAATGCATGGCCATGGTTTGATTCCCAGGAAATACATGAACTGATAAAATGTATGTCTTGAAAGCAATGTGAATCATTTGCCATTAAAGCCTCTATCGAATGCAATCAGAGTGAAATGGAGTGAATTATTTGCTGCTGACAGACTGAAACATTGCATAAATGTAACATATTTGTATTTACAAATTGCCATTGCATTGGCCTTTATGTACTGTATATGGTTTGCATGTTCTCCTTGTGTCAGGATGGGTTTTACCCAAATTCCAAGACATGGGGGTTAGGTGAATTGGATACACTAAATTGCCAATGGAGTAAGTGTGAGTGTCCCAGCCTCTAAGGTTTCACACACTATTGCACTCTCAGTGTTGCTCAGGGTTACATCAGTAAAATGTGCCCAATAACTCTGTGGATGACTCTGCTCTGCCAACCCTGATTGGGAGAAACCAAAAATAGAGAGAGAGAGAGAGAGAGAGAGAGAGAGAGATTGGCTTTGAAATGTTGAAATAGTATAAGCATTTAATTGACCTGAAGTTTTCTTGTATTCTTCAGCTGTGGTGCCAGAGACCAGACTGGTAATGATGATGGGTGTCCATCCAGGCAGAGGTATTCTGATCTCTGTAGTATTATCACCAACACCTCTGGCCCCTTCCAGAACTGCCATCTTCATGTTGACCCTGCACCTTACTACTACTCTTGTGTGTATGATCTGTGTCTCTACACACGTGCAAATGGCATGTTATGTTCAGCTGTTGAGGCCTATGAGACAGCTTGTGCCATCTTGGAGATACAGATCCCAGAATGGCGCTCGGGTCTGCGGTGCGGTAAGTCAAAATCACATTTCATCACAGATTATTTTGTAATTTTGTCACCAGTGTTACTAAAAATGTAGGTAGCTGAACTAACATGAAAGCTAATGTTTAGAGAAAGTAGCAGGGTGGGGTTGTTGGGTCCATAGGATTCAAGTTTAGTTTTTTGTCCTCTGTGTTACTGTTTTTAGAGTGAGAAACTGGTTCCAAATGATTCAGAGGATGATTGAGCTGTCTGAACGATTCACAATCATGAACTGACTTTGATCTAATGTTTAACTGATTTTACTAAATTAATAGAAAAGAATAACAATTTAAAAACATGATTAATTCACAAATCAGTCATAGCTAGCTCTTAACGGACTAGATAGTTATGATTAAAAAAAATATCAACACTACCATTAAGCTATTTTTTTTAGCAATGCTTCTGCCCAACACTGCATGTCACATTGAGCCAGCAGTACCGATATTGGACTTGACTGCAAATCATGGGTAAAAAGTAATCATTGCTACACATTTCACATGTGGAGAACTTGGAAGGCAATTTATTTCTTATGGTCAAATTAAAAATGAGATGACCCATTTAATTCACTCGAAATATATATATGTTATTACCTTGAGGACTGCAGACCAATTAATTCAGGGGACCAGAATGTTAACCTCTTTCCCTGTTAAAATGACTCAGTGTCTTTGTGTTGTATTTCATCTATCTGTTCTTTTCCTCTTAGATGTGAGAGATCGCTGTTCTGAACTCAGCTGCTCTGAGGATGAATGGTGTGGGAAGAAAAATGGTGTTTATGGCTGTTTATGTAACGAAGACCATCACAGACCACAACCTAACTCTTTTGGTTGGTATCATTTAACAAAAAAAAGTCATTTTCGTCATTAGTTTCGACATTACCTTTGACTTTTTTAACAATTATGACAATCTTTTGTCTTTTAATCCCCTCTCAGATTTCTCAGAAACCTGTGAAAGCAGCTCTGGCTCCATATCTGTGTCTCGCTGTCAGCTCTTTGAGGCTGGTTTTCCAGCTGATGTCTTACACCTCAATGATCCCAGCTGCAAAGGAACCGTCCGGAATGGCAGAGTGGAATTCCATTTTGATAACGATAAACACATCTGTGGTACAAATCTTCTGGTAGGTTTAACTATGTATCATTTATTCAATACACCATCTATATATTTGTAGTGTCTGATAGGACCAACAGAGTTTGATCTGACCCCTTGTGGAATCTCTTTGAGACTTTGAGAACTATTTGGGGAGGTCTGTAAGGGTACTGAATCTGTAACAACAAAATAAAGGGCCCAAACAAACCTCCCTATAGACTTCTCAAAGTCTGAAAGAGATTCAGAGGGGAAGGATACACATCATAATGCCACAAAAGACACTGAAACTTGTGCCCACATTTTCCACCATTAATTTGTAGCCCAGCTTTATCTCATGTGACTGATACATTTTGGGCTTTGAAGTTTTTTAATGATATGCATAATGTTGAGTTATCAAAAAATAACTTTTTTGAATGGAGTTTCTATTTACACCAAGTGCATAGCTAGGCAGAGACTATTTACACTAAATCCACCCAACAGGTATTTAATAGTAGGAATAAAGTGTTCAACAGATCTTTGTTTTGCCCATAATTGAAATTGTATGTGGTGTATTCGTATTGATTGGACGGGCTGAGACATTGACGTAACACATGCAGCTCATATTATCACACTCAAGACCATGGCTCCCTTCCTGGACATTCGAGGACTTTTACTGATCAGCAGGTTCAGTATGGTAGGGCCAGGGGAAGGTGTAGTGTGGGCTTTAGGGACAGGGACGAGGAATCTCCCACCCTTTTAAAATTTAATTGTGGTAAAAGTATAGTAACCATGATTTTTTTTGGCAGATCGATTTCCAATTGTATAACCACAGTTTTACTACAAATTCCATGGCTAAACTATGGTTAGTGTAGCCAAACCACGGTTATTTTTTGTAAGGGCAGTAAGGTAGCATCCATTTATTATTATTGCAGACTGTTTTATAATATTATTACTACAATACACTAAGGTGCAAATAGCATCTGCCACTATTTGCACTAATTATAAATAGCTACTTTTTTTTTACTAAGTGCAAAGAAAATACTGCTGTAATGCAAAAAGCTGCTGCCTTTTTTAAATACCTTGAATTCAATTTAGGCTAAATTACAAAATGTTATATTTGTTGTCTACAGGCTAACGGCACCCACTTCATCTATGATAACTTTATTCTGGGGACACCGAGGACAGAAGGTCTAATCATCAGCAGAGAGAAAATCCTGAGACTTTCTTTCAGCTGTGCTTATCCTCAATCACAAACACTTTCCATGAATGTGGAAATCAACCCACTGGAGAGGTGCGAGTCAAATACAAATTCTGGTTCAGCAACGCTACTGTTATTAAAGGACTAGTCCACCAAAACAGAATATTAAATGCATATGTGTGTGTGTATATATAAAGTAAATATATGCTAATATTCTCTGAACCAAGAGCATATATGATTTACTCCTAAAGCAGAATTTTACCCATAAAACAAAGAAGTTTTAACACAGATCTATCCATTATTTCGACAGTATTGTGCACAAGACTCTTCCCGCTGGTGAAGGCAGATATCAGGTCCGGATGATTCCATATGAGGATGATGAGTTTACCCGGCCCTTCACTGGTAGAGTGGATGCAGAGCTCGACCAGGAGATGCATGTGGAAGTTCGTGTTGAGGGGGTCGACAGCCGCCAGTTTGCCCTGGTGATGGACACGTGTTGGGCTACACCTGTGAATGATCCTGATTACAGCCTCCGCTGGGATCTCATCCTCTCAGAGTAAAGCAGGGATTTTTCTATTATTTTAAGCCTATAGCCTTAACTCAGTTGTAGCGAATTTAGCTCTAGGAAATATTAATAATCAATAATAACCTGTTATGATTAATTATGAATATTTGGGTCAGTTAATTGGATTAACTTGACATGGCAAAATTAATATTACAATCAATTACTCAGTTCGTCCAACAAACTATTTTGATTATTAATTTATTCTAAGAAAAGGGTATCTTCCATGGCCACAGAAGAATAATTATTTCTTAGCATGTACAGCGCTTTGAGCATGTAGCTAGATCAAGATCGTAAAAGAGACTTTGCTGCAAGCAGTAATTCAGAACCAAATACATAAAGTGCATAAGTTTTATTAACTAAATCATAAACATGAATAAACTAAACAAACATACATAAATACATAAATACAGGTGTAGGAAAAAGGAGTGAGAGATGGAATGATGTAATGATGGAGAAGATCCATCTAACTATGAGAAGAACCAACAGCATTTCATTTTCACATTTCTTTGAATTGAATACTTGTATTTGTAGTGGGAACAATTCTTGAAGTTGTGGAAAATTGAAGTTGTTGAGGGTTCTGGCAGTGGCAAGTGGAAGTTGTTTGAAAGTTATCTTACTCCAGGAGCACATGGCTGGTTTGGTCAAGGCCTGGGGCCCTGTTGAGGCCACGCCGAGCACCCAGGAGAAGTGAGGAAGTCGGAAGAGTGGGTGATTGGAGTCGTTGTTGGTTGGAGTCGTTGTTCCAAAACTCTTGAGATTGTCCTTGGTTCTTTGTGAGAGAGTCTTCTCTCTCCTGCTTGAGCCCATATCTGGTTGGATCAAGGCCTGCTGAGCCCTGGGGCCCCCGTGGAGGGGGAGGGGGTTCCCCAGTATCCCCAGAAACAGTGTTGCGGCTGGATGAAAAATTAAGAGAGGGAGGTCACATGTGGACTGTCTCTAATAAAGCCTGAGAAAGATCCAACCCCTAAGGGTTGACTGGACCAATAAGCAAGGTGAAATGTCCGAGTGGGAAGGTTGCTCTAGTTAATTTACGAGTATTTGTCCCAAGCGTGGTTATACCTTCATTAATGCTCAGATAGATATAACACATCCACACTGCATTCTAGAAGAAGGTGATGTACATCAAAGTGTGAGTCATTAAATGAGGATTAATTAGGTAGGAGGCATGATACAGGTGAGGTTACATTGATCGTCAGTTGGTTGTATACCAAGGTACATACCATAATATATACATAATAGTACAGTAAACCATTTACACTGTTTCTTTCACAGTTTTATGCATGTTCATTTATAGATCAGTTAGTCTATGATTAATGCAGCAAAGTCTGTTTTAAAGAGGGTTTCTGTCTTCCATTGTCTCGCTCTTGTGCATGTGGCCACATTCCTGTGGAGGTCGTAAAATCTCCTTATCAGCCCTGTAACATGACACTGTTTCTGCCCTTGTGTTCCTGTCATTTGGGATGTTAGTTTTGGAGTTTCATAAACCTTTGTATATAATGAATAATTAGTGTGTGTCTGATGGGTCCAGACCATACACAGCGTAACATTTGAATAAATAATAATCATATAACTTTTAGGATTGCCTCAGATGCTTTGTCTTTCAGTATTTCAGAACTAAGGCATGAGATCATTTGAAACAGTTAATACAAAATTTAAATAATTTGTCATTATTGATATTCTCAGGTGTCCCAGTCCAAATGACGACACAGTGGATCTGCTGCAGAACGGCGTCTCGACATCCAGCCGTTTCTCCTTCAGGATGTTTATCTTCACTGCAAACTCCACTAAGCTTTACCTGCACTGTGCTGTTCACCTTTGCCTTCTGTCAAGCAATCGCTGCTCAATGGTCAGTTTACAAAACCTCTCATAGTTCATGAAATTATAATGTTACATTTTCAAGAATAGCTTTAGTAGCCTACTGTAGTTGTGAAATATTTTTTCACTGTATGTGTTAAATATCAACCTAATTTATCAATTATATTAGCCAGTGTCTCTGTCTGTGTATACAGTATATGGAGTAGGCCTATCTATAGTAAAATGTGGTGGGTAAATGGTACATGTAAAGGTTTTCAAATCTGCGGTTTATAAATCCTTGTTGATCAAACAATAATATTAGTAAGGTTGGTATGTTTTAAGATTTTAGGTCAAATTTACTAAACAGGGCAAATTAGCGAGACACACTAAAGAACACGGACGCAGCCAGCCGAAAAAATAACAGTGTCCGCACGTTTTCATCGCTAATTCTTCACTGTGAGACTAATAAATCCTGACTGTAGTTTTTTAATGTCAAAAGAGGTTTTGTGCTGGCTCTATCTGTTAGTAAATCTGGCCCTTAGTGTTCAAGGCTACCCTCTTCTGGAGACGTTGTGCACTCCTTTATCTTGTTGTTCAGTGATATCGAACAGGGATTCACACAGCTGGATTTTGCTCTTTTCTCTATTAGGACTGTGACTCTGGACACCGGCGGAGAGAGGGCAGGTCTCTGGACTTCCATGACAGTGCTTCCATATCCATGGGTCCTCTGGTGTTGTCTGAAGGGAACACAGGTGAACATTTCATTCATTTTAATCATTCATAAATAAAGTTTCTATGTAAATACATTATATTTCACTGCATTGCATTATATTCTCTGTCCACAGATAAGTGGGTCCCAGAACAAGTGAAGGTATCTGAGGCTTCTTGTCTGTGTGTTTCTCTGATGCTGATACTTGTTCCTCTGATGAGTGTCCTGACACACTTTTAGTTTAGTACCACAACATTTTACATGCATATTGTCTAGAGTTTTAATTAATGTGGAACTGATGCTACACTGGTTGGGGATTTCTAAACCATGATATTTCATGTGGACTAATAAGGGAATTATTATTGAATCATTTACGTTTATTTCTATATAGTACAATTCATTCTGTATTACTTGAGGAAATGTGCTGCAACAAACAAGACCATCAGATTCATGTTTATTCAAATAATGCAAAAACATAATACATTCCTTTTCTGTGGAAATTTGTGATATTGCAACTAATATGACTTTTTTTTCCTAAAAATTGTGTTGTAATTTTTTATTCAGGCATTTAGTACAAGGCAAGAAAAAGGTCTGAATGATCAAAATGAATAAAAAAAATAAATGTTATGGTTGGCATCAAAAGTCTGTTTTTCCTTTTTTAATCATTTTCGTTCAGTAAAAGTACGAGAAAGATTAATGATCGTAACATTATCTTGTTACTGATATTTTTGCAATTGTTTGACTTATTTTCTATCGTGATGCTATGATAATATGCAAGAGAAGAGTTTTGGGTAACACTTTAGAATACTGTATCTTACTTACTGCATAACTAATAAGGAATTATTGAAGAACTAGTAGGTAATTCTTCATTAACTACTTCTTCACTGCTGTTAACTACTAAGGAAGATGTGTTAACTAATCAGTATGTAATAGAATTTTATGATTGTGTTAAGTTATAGTTAGTTAATCAATAACTAATGAATTCTGTCATTCCTCCTGAAGAACTACTACTAATTATCTACTAATTAAGGTTCAAGAAAAATAACTAAGAAGTAACTAATGAACAGTCATACAAAACTAACCTCAGATTAGTTTTTATATTTTATATACAGTACTGTGTGTGTCTGTTTTCCTCAGCATAGAATGCCATTGAGTAAATTCATGTATTTTAGGCAACAACTGAGGGGAACTGAAAATATAGGGAACTTATTAGAAATTAATAAAGAATTATTAGATAATTCTTCAGGAATTATTTATAACCTGGAACAGTATTCTAAAGTGAAAATACAGGGAACCCATTAGTAATTAATACATAATTATCAAATAACTATCCAGGAATTAGGCTACTTATAACCTGAAACAGTATTCTAAAGTGAAAATATAGGGAACTTATTAGTAATTAATAAAGAATTACTAGATAATACTTCAGGAATTACTTAGAGCCTGGAACAGTATTCTAAAGTGAAAATATAGGGAACTTATTAGAAATTAATAAAGAATTATTAGATAATTCTTCAGGAATTATTTATAACCTGGAACAGTATTCTAAAGTGAAAAAATAGGGAACCCATTAGTAATTAATAAAGAATTATCAAATAACTATCCGGGAATTAGGCTACTTATAACCTGAAACAGTATTCTAAAGTGAAAATATAGGGAACTTATTAGTAATTAATAAAGAATTATTAGATAATTCTTCAGGAATTACTTATAACCTGAAACAGTATTCTAAAGTGAAAATATAGGGAACCCATTAGTAATTAATAAAGAATTACCACATACTTCTGACTCAAATAAAACTTACTGTAAAAAAACACTATTACGTAGGCTAATCATCTATAACCTTTGTAAAATACACTACAATGACTCGTTTAAGCTACATGATATCTTCCTTTATTTCAGATGATATTTTGTTTTAACATGTATACTGCCTACATTTAAACTCGTTTAACAAACATTTTAAAATCAAAAGTTAAACCTTTAAAATTAATTCAAGTAATCAACTGGTCTCGTTTCCACGGTAGTGGTGCTGGATCTCTTGCGGGAGCTGGGCTCGTGTTCAGCGGGGAAACTGCTTTAACTTCATACCGCCGCCCTGCGTTTCACTCGTAGCCGAAATATGCTGTGACTGACTCCAACCTGCCCATAAACAAACAGTGCACAGCTCTAAGAACATATTTTAACATCTGATGTAAATAGATTTACTATCTTTATGAATAAAATAATTTGTTTTATGCAAGGGATCAGGCGTTTCCATCACGCAAAAAAGACCGACTCAGCTATAGGCTAACTGACATCGCGTCATTGTATGTTGCCTTGCATAAAATAAAATGATTTACAGCACAGTAATGATTTTATAGATTAAATAAAACGTACACAAACCTGTATTTCGCAGAAGAAATGCACCAAATCGGCGGCGCTGAGAACTCTCCAGAAGAGGATGCAAATGCCCGCGCTCTTGCATCACCAAATCACTGTAAAATGTAGACCACCGCAATATTGCCGGAACTTGAATGGTGCAAAATAAGTTTAAAATGTATTAGAACTAAGTATAATAATATGCTTTTTACTTTTTAAGTACTTTAAAAATTAATTACCTTTGTACTTTTACTAAGGTAATTTTGAAAATGGCCTAATTATAATTTTACTGGAGTAGGGGAGACCGGGGACAGTTGCAACAGGGGATGGTTGCAACATGTCATTTTTCTCCAACCAGAAACGAGCTAGACTGATGCCACTCACACTGCACATGCTCAATTGGATGCCCCCCCCCCCCCCCCCCCCCCCCCTGCAGAGAAAAATCAAGGAGATTCCTGAGCTTCTCCAGGATTTATTGAAGAAAAACTGTTTTTAGAGTATGAAAGTATTTATTTTCTTGAGCTTTGTTTTTGTCTCTGTTTTTGTGATTCAGCTCAAACTTATATGGTTTAAATGAGTGATATGTTAACTTTATGCTGGTATGGTTTGCATGTATCAAGGTAGCCTTGTTTAGCTAGCACAGGAGGTTTTACCATGGCTGACAGGAACGGGGACAGTTGCAACAACTGTTGCAATTGTCCCCGTACAATGCATAAATATAAAAACAGACCACATAGCAGTATTTTTAACTTTTTTTTTCATAAGTTTTTACTTAAATATAATATAGTTCATCAAGTTGGAGCAAGGACAGGAGGTTTATGTTTATGTGTGTGTGCATGTGCGCGCACGTGTACAGATGTCTGTGACCATGCGTAACATTGTTAAAATGAAAAATTATAATATAAAATATAGTTTAAAAAAAATGTTTTACATGACAATAGGCTAAATAAAAGTCAATTGCCTCACAAATTGTTCCATTCTTCCTATGTCACTAAAAGCCTATTTTATATCAATTTGAATATTGGACATTGCACATAAGGCCTACTCATCTAGACAAATCTATAATTGTCATCTAATCAAAGCTGATGAATAAAGAACACTGTAATATTATTATAACTTACATTTTTGGTAATAATAATTTTGCTAACACTGACATATATTGTAATATATTGTATTTGTAACATGTTGCAACCATCCCCAAACAATGTTGCAACATCTGACTCCTTACATTCAAATGCAAATTGTGAAAAATGTAAATTCTGTAATTATCTTTAAATGGTTTAGACTATTAACATACAGATGTAAGTTTATTGTATAAACAATTGGTTTGTTTAATCCAAACCGTCTCTGAGTAACAGAGCCAAATGCAAAAAGTGTTGCAACTGACCCCGGTCTCCCCTAATATTTTATTGGGATATCTGTACTTTTACTCAAGCACTTGATTTGTGTACTTCTTCCACCACTACAATGTTAAAAAAAACACTGGATTATTGTAGTGATTACTGTGTATGACTGTTCATTAGTAGTTACTTCATAGTTATTTTTCTTGAACCTTAATTAGTAGATAATTAGTAGTAGTTCTTCAGGAGGTATGACAGAATTCATTAGTTATTGATTAACTAACTGTTACTTAACACAATCATAAAATTCTATTACATACTGATTAGTTAACACATCTTCCTTAGTAGTTAACAGCAGTGAAGAAGTAGTTAATGAAGAATTACCTACTAGTTCTTCAATAATTCCTTATTAGTTATGCAGTGCTTTGAAGAATGTTGCAGCACTGGTTGAATTGTTCTTTTTAGAACAGAAGATAAGGTGAAGTTCAGTCAGTGTTCAGATTACCAAAAAATGTTCTTGTATTGTTCTAGTTTTCAGTCATAGAATGTAAAGAGAAAGTGAAATTGAAGAGCTTTTAGGACAGAGAGCAAGTTCAGATTCAAGCAGTCGTCTGACACTGTCCTCAATTGATCCTTTCATGTGAAAGCACATTAATAACTTTAATAACTGTTGACCACTAAGACACACTGCTGCATTTATGCAACATTCAGATAAAACTCTTTTTATATTTTTTTAAAGTTAATATTATTAATATTATTAATATCATATTGTTGAATGTATGTGGAAGTGTTTCTATTATGTTTAGATTTGACAACAAAATATTACAGATCAAATACTCAGATTTCTACATTTGATCATAAACAATCAGCAATACTGCCTGTCAGTGGTCAATGACCATATTGTGTGATTCAGATTGCAAATTCCTGTCAAACGTGTTAAGATAAATATTTGAGCTATTAGATAAGTTTGATCATGTAGAAAGTAATATAAAGTATGAACTGCTTATTCTCAGGGCCGGTTCTAGACATTTGGAGGCCCTAGGCAATATTCATGTTGGAGGCCCCCCACCCCCAATAAAAAACTATTGAAACTATTAATATGATTCCTAACCTTTTAATTTATACAACATTTAATTTTAAATGTTGTATATTTTTACTCACACAGTACATAAGTTTGGACACATTACTATTTTTTATGTTTTTGAAAGAAGTCTCTTATGCTCATCAAGCCTGGATTTATTTGATCAAAAATACAGAAAAATAATATATAGTGAAATATTATTAAAATTTAAAATAATGGTGTTCCTATTTTACTATACTTTAAAATATATTTCTGTGATACAAAGCTGAATTTAGTGTCATGTGATCCTTCAGAAAACTTTATAATATTCTGATTTATTATCAAATGTTAGAAATGGTGCTTAATATTCATTTTATAACCTGTGATACTTTTTTTCAGGATTTTTTTGATTATTAAAAAGTTGTTTTAAAAAAGTCTTTACTATCACTTTTTATATATTTAACACATCCTTCCTGAATATTCCTGTTTTTTTCTGTGTTTTTGATCAAATAAATGCAGGCTTGTAGAGCATAATAAAAAACTTCTTTCAAAAACATTAAAAATAGTAATTGGTGGTCCAGACTTTTTACCAGTAGGCTACTGTATGTACATATTAATCAAACTTCATCTAAGGTAATCTCTTTTTTGTTTAATGAAGATGTTATTG
The DNA here is from genome assembly GCA_026230005.1 of Gila orcuttii. Lineage (NCBI taxonomy): Eukaryota > Metazoa > Chordata > Actinopteri > Cypriniformes > Leuciscidae > Gila > Gila orcuttii. Next base: position 41,382,150 of record JAPDVR010000017.1, on the reverse strand, counting down.
TTATTTTGCTGTTTTATTCAATTTATTCACAGTTCCAGAACACCACTTCAGGAGATGAACATAAGTGCTTTTATAATTTTTTTCATAGCTGCGGTATGGGCAGGATTTTCCCCTCCCATTTAATCAATATTGACTGCAGATATTGTCATATTATTAATATAAGTAATATGGTATTATGCATTGCATTGCTAGCTTAAATATGCTATACACAAATCAAGTGGAAGAGAAAGACACGATCGCTACTGATTAGAAAAAAAAAACTAAACTGATATTATTGGCGTAAGTAGGCTGATGTCAGACGGTATAATCTAATCATCAGGAGAATTTAGAAGATAGACCCATGAGATCCTTTATTTGAAACATTTAAAAATGTTGTAGTGTGTTGGCTTTTAACTTTGAATACAAACGTCTTTTACTTTTGTAGCGTTTTTATTCAGCTCCCGACGCGATGTTATTCATTGTACGCGCAAATTCAAAGCGTCGCGTCTGGGCACGTTAATGACGCTCGCGCTCTTTTAAACTCGTAATAAAGCGGTGAATGATTTTTTCCAGAAATGACGCTGTTCTACAGTACAAGTTTATATTTAGAATACATTGCAATCACTCCAAAATAGATGACGACAACGCACACACCTGCATTACGAGCTGCGCCTCTTTGCGTGCCTATTTAGACTTTTGCTTCGCAGCACCTGATGGGCTCACTGGCGTTAATGTGACGTAATGTAACAGTCTATGGTAAGATAAACATCGTCACTATTTTTAGTTAATTAATAAATATTGAAATAAATTGTAGATAGGACATTTGTAATTTTTTTATTTTTTTTATTTGTGTCCCTCTGTCTGGGCCCCATCCTGCCAATCGGGCCCTAGGCACCTGCCTAGTTTGCCTTTGCGTTAATCCGGCTCTGCTTATTCTGATTATTCCATTTGGTCTCTAAGGGTGAACATGTTGAACATGTGAAAGACTCTTTGTCCTGGTGTGTCATGTTGTAGTTTAGCCGGTAAATTCAGTATAGCAGGTTTTTAAATGTGTCAGATATACATTTGCTTATTTTTCATTTCACATCCACATAGTTACACATAGAAGCAGTTCATACTTTATATCACTTTCTACTTTATAAAACTTATCTAATATCTCAAATATTTATCTTTAAATGTAACATTTAATTTAATATTCAACAATAATATTGATCTGTCTGCATTGACACCATTATATGAGAACTGAACTGAGCTGGACGATGACATCACGGTTTTCTCCAGAGCGGCTATATATATAAATGAAATAAATTAATAACTTTTACAACAAAATTAAACATCACTGAACTTAAGTTGGACTGTGACGCTTATTTCTTCTGTAAACAAACTTTGTTGCATTTTGTTATCTCTGTAAAGCTGATTTGACACAATCTGTATTGTATAAAGCGCTATATATATAAATGTGACTTGACATTCATTTACCTTAGACACACAAAAGCTTATGATGAACATTTGGGTCAAAGTTGTCTCTATTTCAATTCAATTAGTTGCTAATCAGAGTTTGTTTAGGGAATAATTCAACAATATTCATCCTCTTCAGTGTGTCTCTTTTGTTCATGATGTTTGAGCTTCACTGAGAGCCAATAGATACGATCAGCTAACAATGTTCAGGTTTCGTGCTGTACATTCATAGAGGAGTGTCTGATTGTCTTTATCAATGGTTAGATTATCTTATTATTTTCAACCCTTTTGCTTTTTAATCACATAATCATTATCTACTGTAACTAACATCTAACATGATTATTTTGCCCATTTGTAAAAATGTGCAGAAACTGCAATCATATTTGCCATTGTGTAATAATGCAAAATAAAATAAAAAGATTGTTAATGCAGTGGTGACAGTCATGTACTGTAAGTAGATTTGGGGAATCCAGATCAACTGCATTTGCAAAAATTAATGGAAAAATCCACTGACAACTGCACTTTGGTGACTTGATAAGAATCATTTATCGTCTGGAATCCATTCTGTTTGATTCCTAAAACCTCTGAAATGTGAAAAAATGACAGTGAACCTGACTATCAGGTTTGATTACACAAACAAGGAAATACACAGTACTTTTCATGAGATGTTCATACTTTACTGTAGTTCAGAGGATAAAATGTTCTTTATATAAGTGCCAAGTTAGTGCCAGTATTAGTAACTTTAAACCTAATACAAAAAATAAATTAACAATAAACAAATAATTTATGTAATTATATTAAAAATACACGCCTGTTCATTCATGCTTCATAATACATTAACTAATGTTCATTTATTCAGCTTGGCAAAAAATGTATTAGTATGCACAATTTAATACTAACCTGGATTTGCTGTAAATGCTGTTCACATAATGCATTAAACTTCCCATTTTGACAAGGGAGAATGTAAAATACAATTTTTTTTTTTTTTGGATTGCTAACACACTATAACTGATACATTCACTACAACAATTCATTCAGTTCTTAAGAGAACAACACATTTCTCAAAACTATGAACACATTTCACCTGTTTTCACACACATTCCAATTTTCTCAACGTTTTCTGCAAAACTTTACACACAAATGCCCAAATTTAACCATGTTCACATTCAGAAGACACAAGTACAGATTATAATTAACTCAAGCATTCACAATGTGAACTCAAATAACACAAATGTATATCCATGCATAAACATTATAGAAAAACTGATGACACTCTAATCATAATCTCAGGATGATATAGATATGGCCACGGATGATTATGTGATTTGAAAAATGCATCCTAACACTCGGAGTGACACCGAACACTGACACTAGTTTCTTTATAGAGCTGCTTTACAACAGATTTGAACTTTGTTTGAATCATTATCATTATTGCAATCATTATTTTCCTGTTTATCCATTTAAATCTGCTTTGAAACAATCTGTATTGTTTAAAGTGCTATAAATAAAGGTGAGAGAGAGCTAAAAAAGTAAGGGTAGGGGATTCAAAGAACATTTGTCATTACAGTAGATGAGAGAGCTTTCACTGTAGCACATGTTCTACACACTTCTACATTTGTAGCTGATTACTACAGTAATGTAGATCTAGTACGGTCGGTCGGTCGCAATGTGCAGGAGAGGAATCTGGAATAATTGAGAAGAGTGTAATTGTTGCTCCTACAGTAAACTCGTGAATATAATTGTCACAGTCATCGTCTGCACCAGTCTGTCTTCGTCTGCACTTCACTTCCCAGAATCCTCCTTGTCTCCACACCTGAACTCACTCCCTCAATTACCAGCTTGTTCATCGTCCTCATCATCAGTGTCACCTTGTTAGGTTTGATTTGTATCTGTATTTAGTTTGCTTCTGTTCAGTCTGTCATTGTCGGTTCTTGTCTATGTAACGATGTGTTTAGCGTGTGTGGAAACCTTCTGCCTGCCTACCTGTCTGTATCCGTGCGAGTATTTAGTATGTTGTAAGTAAAGGTTTTTGAAATTGGAATTTTGCCTTCAGCCTCTTCATCTGCCCACACCACACCCGTGACAATAATGTTCACTTCCTTAAATTCTTTAGAGTTGCATGTCTTATGAGCGGTGTTGTCAAGGCAAACAATATATAAAACATATAGACCTACATATATATGACATATGCAACATGTTCTCGCTTTAGGGAAGGACCAACATTTGTCTGTTAGCCTAATTTTATGTATTCTCTGCGGTCTTTGTAAATTACTTTCCATGATTCAGATTTGTTGCTGTTTCTCATTGTCTTTTTCCTTCACTGTCGATACACAAATATTAGACACCCATTTGTCTAATGCTGATCTGCAAACTAGCATGCCGTTTTCCCAGCTGTTTTAAAAGGCATTACAGTTTACTTTAGGGTTTAGCTTTGAGGTGTTAGTTGATTTCAAAAAAACATTTGATATGTATTTTTTGCATTTCTCTTATGATCGTGTTAGTTTGCACAACTTGATCACTGCCTGCATCCTTCCTGATGTCTTAGGGATAAACTCTAAAGCTTTTAATGAGACCATTATTTAAACTAATAATTAATTCCCATCTTTAAATTAACATGAATCTTTCCAGTGACCTTTGGGTCACTCACTGTGTGTTTTAAGGTACTATTTTTGTACATTTGCTTTTGGAAAAAGTGCTAAACAATCAAACTGGCCTGTTGTCATTCCATCTTCACATCTATTCGAGCACAGAGTGAAAGAATGTTTGTCTGAATGCAGATGTACATGCGGAAACTGTCAGGCTAAATAACAAATATCTCAGTGAAAAAACTGGTTTAAGCTATTTTTGAGAAATTACATCTAGTTCCAGTAAAGGTCCACCCACAGTTATTAAAGGCACTGATGAGATTGTGAGCGCTGCAGTTCAGCATCACTGTATTGAACGACTGAAGAGAGAATCTTCCTGAGTTTGAGCAGCATCTGACCTCAGGTAAAGTTTCTTCTGTTTTAGCCCATTTGCTCAACTTTGGATGGATCTAAATTATTTTGTAAAGTTTGGATGTTTTCTATATTTTGTAAAATTTGCCTTTAAGTATCTGTGAATGTTATAGTTATTTTACAAATGTGCACAACAAAGAAATAATAAAATATAACAAAATATAAGAAACATATTTCATGTGTGTGTGTTGTGTGTGTGTGTTGTATGTGTGTGTGTGTTGTATATGTGTGTGCAGGTGCTGTTCGTCACAATGAGGTTTCTGATCTCACTGTGTGTGTCGCTGCTGATGATGATTAATGGTGAGTTTTATAATCTGTCATATAAAATTACTGAATTTTTTTTCACATTAATAAACAATTATGCTTATATTGTGTATTTTAACAGGTGAAATAACCAATGGACAAACAACAGGTACAATCATTCTTTTACTTCATCCAATCTTAAATTCATCCTTTGTTTTTCATTAAAAAATGTTGGAATAAATGTAGTAGAAATAATTCCTATTATAAAAGAGTTTTCCTATTGATTTAAAACCTTCTCATGTTTTAGCACTTTCTTACACATTGATTTACACAGGAGACACCAAAAGAAAGAAAAAAAGTTTATTTGGAGTCACATGAGATTATTACTATAATTAATATATATATATATATATATATATATATATATATATATATATATATATATATATATACATATACATATACATATATACATATACATATACATATACATGTTCAGAAGTGGGGTGGGTCACACTGAAAATTGATTGGTTGACTTACTGAAACAGGCCAATCAGGATGCTCTCTGTCTTACATGCGCTTCATGAGGCACACACATACACAAAACTTGTTTTGACCAATGCATTACACCGGCACAAAGCAAATTACGCAAAATAAATCAAAACAAAACGATTGGGCCGCCGATATACGAGTTTTATGGGCTGTTAAGAAAGAAAAAAAAATTAAGTATGAGATGTATCGGCCCAAAAAGCACGTCAGCCCCTGTCAGTCCTGTCAGTCCGCCCCTGGACCTACATATATATGACTTATAAATCATGTTCATGCTTTAGGGAAGGACCAACATTTGTCTGTTAGCCTAATTTTATGTATTTTTTGCGGTCTTTGCAAATCAAGTTCCATGACTAGCATTTGTTGCAGTCTCTCTCTATCTCTATCTCTATCTCTATCTCTATCTCTATCTCTTTTTTCTTCATTGTTGGTACGCAAATATTAGACACCCATTTGCTTAATGCTAATCTGCAACATAAGAAACAATCTGGGCTGCGTTTCCCAAAAGCACCATTAGCAAACTATGGTGGCAAGTTCAGCTGTTGCCAAAACAATTCAACGATTCGGTGTTTCCTGAAACCACAGTTCCAACGAACATTCGCAAACAACATCGCAAGGTTGTATGGTTGTATTTAAAGCTCTTGACACGTGGTTAGAAGCATAGTTTCTTACTAGCATGACATTTAGAAAGAGATTAATACTGAACAAAATAAGCGAGCTAACATGCAGTACAATCTGTATCTTTCATTATATGTAAATACAAATTTCATTCAACTTCCTTCAGTTTGTCAGGAGAATGAAAGTGCCATTTTTGAAGTATTTGATAGTAAGTTAATGATAAAGATAAAACTTTACTTGAGGGCCCATACAGAAATTTAATATATGACATATATGTCCCTATATCGCAAGTGACGCCATCATATATGCTAAATATAAGACAATATATTGCTATCACATACATGCATATCTCTAGATATATGTTGATATAAGTTTATAACATATATAAATTTTTCATATTAAATTAGTATATTGACATATATTAAGACGATGTATATGATTGTTTACATAATATTGTATGTTACGACCATATATGTCATCGATATGTTTAATTTATATATGCCAATTTATTTAAACAACATACATACATACATTTTACATGCCTATGGTTTCCTTATTCATTTATTCCTTGTTTTCCTTATTTGAACAGCTTGAACTTTTAACAAGTCTACGCAATCCAAAATTCATTTCTATCCCATTTTAGAATTAGCACAATTTTATAAATAAAATAGATTTTTTTTAACATTATTTTACCTCATCTTAACTGGCTCATAAAAACAAAACAAATACTGCACAAATTCTATTTGGAAACTTAAATTTTATTTTTTTCATATCAATAACCATATATCAATATCATTGATATTTTATATTGATAATTATATAGGGGCAGCAGGGGCTCAGTGGTTCATGTAGGTTGTCTACAAACCGAAAGGTTGGTGGTTCGATCCCCGGTTCCACCTGACCAAGTGTCGAGGTGTCCTTGAGCAAGACACCTAACCCCGCTGCTCCTGACGAGCTGGATGGCGCCTTGCATGGCTGACACCGCCGTCGGTGTATGAATGAATGAGTGAGTGAGTGAGTGAATGGGTGAATGTTTTGGTGGCCATGGATCTGTTAAAGCGCTATATAAATGCAGTCCATTTACCATTATATATGTGACATATATATATAAAAAAACACTATTATACATACATAAAATGTATGGGCTAGTTTTATATGTCAATATATGAAATTGTTCCATTTTCTAATAGGTTTTATATATGGGCAGATATATATGTACATACTGTATATGTTTTCACTTTCTATGTGAATATATTTAATATATGTATATTTCATATGTGTACATATATTACATTTCCGTATGGGGGGGCCCAATCATTTTTAATTCACTGTTAACTACTTACCAAATTCAGCTCATGATTTATCATGAACTTACTATCTAATACACATACTAACACAACGAGTATTCAACTCAGTTAAGTGACGATGTGTGGCTTTTCAAGAAGTCAGAGAACAGAGGTACAGTATCATCATGGCCTGCGTCTGGATGGAGAGTGAACTGTACTGATCCCAGCAAACATTCCCTGACCATGTTCGCAGTTTGGTCATTCATTTGGGATCTGAATTTTTATTTTGTATTCAGCAGCATAAGTCACAGTAGGGTGAGTTTGAACCAGTTGATTTTGACCAATCAGGAATTGGATTTACCAATCAGCGATTGGCGCTTTTACTTAGAAGGCGGGACGTATTCTGCCATTCGTTGTTGTAGTTTCTCCCACTCATCAGTAATAGGAGTGAACCGTCTTTCTATATCTTTAGTCTTTGATTAGGTTTTGTTTAATGTCTTTTGTTTGCATGTTTATTTTGTGTTTAGGGTTAATTTACCAAAACAGTTAGACTTCTTTTGTTTGTTATTTTGGGATGCCCTCTCCCGAAGTTAATCATTGCTTGCATGTTAAGATCTTTAATTTCTTTGTTACTGTTTTCCTACGTTCCCTAAATAATTTTTATGATTTATTTTGCAAGACTGTGTTTTAGCTATACACACAAATGCCATTCTACGTCTTGTAGTCCTTTAGCATGTGTGTAAGTGCTGTAGTTACATGGGGAAACCCAGAGTATGACGTAAGAGAAAACCCACAATTGAGTCAAACATCTGGAAATAATCCTTCACTATGTAAAAGATTATTTTCACGTCACTGCCCCCTTATCAGATCATAAATTAATTGCAATAAAATTGAGTGACATCAATGATAACCCGAGAATGAGGGGCTATTGGAAACTTAATAATGCCTTGTTAAAAAACAAACAATTTAATGATAGTATCATCAATCTTACCAAATAATTATTTACCAGATTAACCAGACATTATAAAACAAATTGGGAGTTTTTTTCAATATAAAGCTAGATATATTGCAAGGAACTTAAAGATATTAAACACAAAGCTGATTCAGAGTTGATTAATACAGAAGAAGATTAAAGATGAAGAAGATTTGGAAATAAAAAAAATTAAATCTGGAATTTGACAGCGCTTATTTAGAGTTGGCCAAAGGTGCATATATAAGGTCTCGGGCAAAATGGCTTGAGGAGGGAGAAAAGAATTCTAGCTATTTTTTTGCCCTGGAAAAAAGAAATGGTCAGAGGAAAGCTCTTTCAGCACTTAACATCGATGGAGTTACCTCTAAAGACCCGAAAGAAATATCAGAATTTGTTACCAAATTTTATAGCGATCTTTATACCTCTAAATATATTATTATCATTATCATTGATGTGGTTCAGATAGTCCTCCCCGAAAAAAGATCATAAGACATTCTTTGCTCATTGAGGTGAGATGTGCCAGTTCAATAAACTCATACTTCTCAATCGGCCGATTCTCCTAACGGAGATGCAGGATTTGTACTGCTGTATCCCTGGTTGGCATCGCTGCTGGATCTTGGTATGGCGATGTCTTCTGTAAAGATGCAGCAGACACAAGGGGATCCATTTGCAGCTTATATTGGAGTAGTCAAACAGGCGGGAATCAACAACAGCATACAGGGCAACGGAGACAGGGCAGAGACAAACCAGATAACAGGCAATGGTCGGGGTAGGCAGCGAGAAGCAAGGTCCAGTAAGCAATCCAAGTCGAGGCGGGCAGAGAACAGGCAGAAACGAGATACACAGTCCAAGGTCAAGGTAATAATAAATCCACAGGGAGAAACGCTCAGAAATGACAGCCAGGAAAGTCAAGACTTCGCACTGGTGTGGTGCGTGGAAGTGGTTATATGTGTGTGTGTGTAATCAGCGCAGTGCAGGTGTATGGTGTAAAGTGTAATCATTCCAGAGAGGTGCATGAAGTGAAATGTAGTCCGTGATCACCCAGGGAGTTTGTGGCTAATCGTGACACATACAGACACAGATGTTAGATGTTTACCTGAACTCTTGTGTTTGTCACCTCAGTGAATGAGTCTTTTTTCTTTTTCTCTCAGAACCTACAACTGATAGTAGGTTGTAGGAAAAATACATGACAGGCTCTTCTTGAAGGGAAAAATAAACTGGACTTTATTTGTGACAAGCCAAAGCCACTGAATCCAGTCAAAGAAACAACAATAAGGTGTGCTATGTACAAAAATAATTAAGTGAACAAACAATAAATGGGGAAAAGAACGAAAGCGGCGCCAAAGGAAAGAACAAAATATAACAAAACAATCCCTAATCTAAACCTAATCTAACCAAAGAAAAAGGTAGAAAATAAACCGAAAACTTCAGTGCATCCGGCCCCCTAGTTAAACTACCGGACAAAACAGAAATGCAGGGGTTGGCGCTCACGTCTTACCTGGTGTGTCTAGACAGTCATTTGCTACGGGTGCAGTGTATATCGCGATATACTGACCTGCGTTCTCTTCCCAATTTATCTGTTATTAAACGATATCTCTGGGCAAATGAAAAGGTAGACATACATCAAAACTAAGCTCACATAACATGTCTTAATACTGAAAGTACAGAGAACAAAACACATAGCACACCACTCAGTTCACAGGCAAAGCCATACACATACTCATTCCGCTACAAAGAGCTCAGTTCACTACAGAAAACTCAGTTCGCTGCAGAGAGAAAAGTTCGCTACAGAAAACTCAGTTCGCTACAAAGAGAAAGCATGAATGAACGCGCCATCCTTTTAAAACCAGCTGGGCGGCCTCCGATTGGTTCTCAAGCGCTGCCTTAATGATGACTGATGAAGACTGGCGTCCGACTCAGCCAATCACAGCAACCTGCGAGAAGAGAGAGGGAGCTAGAGACATAGAGAAGATAATGAGCACAACAGGTGCAAAGTACACTAACGTGCACAGAACAATGAAAACAAACACAAAACACGCGTGGAACGTAACACAGCCCAACAGAGGAGGGAGTAGGGAGGGAGGGGTAACAGCCCAACAGAGGAGGAGGGAGGGGGTAACAGCCCAACAGAGGAGGAGGGAGGGGTAACAGCCCAACAGAGGAGGGAGGGGTAACAGCCCAACAGAGGAGGGAGTAGGAAGGGAGGGAGGGAGGGGTAACAGACCTAACCTAACCTAACCCACTAGAAAATGTCAAGGATTTCCGTATGCCCACTAGGAAATGTCAAGGATTTCCGTATGCCCACTAGGAAATGTCAAAGATCTCCGTATACCCACTTTAAAAAGCGTGAGGATTCGTAACATCGTTTTGTGAAAGAACTTTCATTCATAAATTCACCCCGCCGTGACGTCTGTGTTTGCGCAGCGACACGGATCGAATCGCGGAATCCAGCAACAAATGTAACTTAGCCTACTGTAAAACGGAACGTCACGCAATTTGGCCATTTTTGAATGAATAAATCAAAAGTAATGATACAATTAATCAAATCTCGATATGTACTAAGTGTCTATGAATATTAAAGCTCAAAAAGACTGCTATTGAAATAAACTCTGAATGTTCTGCGTGTTTCTGACGTCAGTTTTTTGCGTTTTCAGCGTCTATGAGGAGGACATGCACACATTTGAACTTCATTGCAGAGCTTTATGAGAGTCACTTCACAAGAATTTTACCATTTCATTTGATAAAACTATCGTCATTCATTCGTAGCCTATCATATACACACTCACAAACTTTAAAGTCTTCATGACAACCTGTCAAAATCAAAGTTTTGTATAACTTGAAGAAAATATAACATATTACTATTGCACAGTAGAGTATACTTCAAGTAGGCCTAATAATAATAATAATAATAATAATAATAATAATAATAATAATAATAGTTTATTAAAACACACAGAAGCTCAAATGTCTTTAATTTACAACCCACCAAAATAAAAGTTTGTAGAGATAAATAAATTAACTCGAGGGAATAATGAAAGAAATTGCATAGTAAGATGTACTTTTTAAAATAATAATAATCAAATCTATTAAAACATAATTTTAAAGGAATATCACACAAGTTTTTAAAAAGTAAATTTTTATTTGTGCTTATAATGTTTAAGTCTTTTAATTGTCAGCTGATAAAACCTGTGCTTCAGGGACCATATTCATATAACATCTAAGGTTAAATGTAGCTCTTTACTGGCTGAGTTAGATGGCGATTAACACTAAACAGTAGAAAATGGGTGGTGGTGGTGGCGGCGGCGAGCGGGCGGGCGGGGGGGGATGCTGGTATATCACAGTATACTCACTACAAAAAACTAGACTACACCACTGGTAACAGCCCAACAGAGGAGTGTCCCATTCTCACTATTAACTAGTTGCTCATTATCATGCATATTACTAGGATATTGGCTGTTTATTAGTACTTATGAAGCACATATTAAAGCTCTTTTAACTATTGATTTAAAAACTTCTACTGGGGCAGATGATCTTAATCCCCATCTCTTGCAGCTTGCTGTAACTATTATTGCTGAGCCACTTGCCCACATTTTTATCTTATCCAATTTAACAGGAAAAAATCCTAAGGTTTGGAAGACAGCCTTAGTACGTCCACTTTTTAAATGTGGTGATCCCGGGGATTTAAACAATTATAGACCCATTTCTAGGCTTTCTTGTCTTGTGAAAATATTTGAGAAAATAGTAAACTTGCAGCTGTGCTCCTTTTTAGATGACCATTGCATTTTGAAAGCATATCAGTGAGTGGATCATCAATTACTTCTAAATAGGCTGTCATCAATTGGAATAGACCTGGCTGCCTGCAGATGGTTTGAAAATTATCTAACAAAGAGAACACAGTGTGTTTCCAACTTTCCACTGATAGTATCAAATAAGGTTTTCTTGATCTATTGAAGGGCATTCCACAGGGATCGATTTTAGGTACGGTTCTTTTTTCTATTTATATCAACAATATTGGTTTAGCTATAAACAATTGTCAACTTCACTTCTATGCTGATGATACAGTTGTTTATGCTATCGCCCCATACAGCTGATCAGGCCCTTTTTGAGCTCCAATCCGCCTTTATAGCCATACAGAAGGATTTGTTGAATTGAAACTGGTAGTTAACGTAGGCAAAACAAAGTATATGCTCTTTTCAAATAGACAACAGAAAACAGGTGATGATTTATGTATTTGCACACTGGATGGTGCCTCCATTAATCGTCTTCATGTTTATAAATATTTGGGGATCTGGATTACTGACAGGCTCTCCTTTAAAATGCATGTGGATGAGTTGGTAAAGAAACTAAGAGTTAGAGTGGGCTTCTTTTATAGAAACAAATCTTGTTTGACTCTAAATAATAGAAAACAAATTGTTGAATCCACTTTTTTTCCTGTCATTGATATGGATTATGCCTCTGCCTCTGTTCTAAAACCTGTCGATGCTGTATATTACAGTGCCATTCATTTTATTACAGGGGACAGGTTTAGTACCCATCCTTGCACACTTTACCAAAAAGTAAATTGGTTGCCCTTAAAAACTCATAGAGAAATGCATGTTGCACTTTTTGTGTACAAAGCTCTTTTGCACAAACTACCACCTTTTATTAATTCACTTTGAACTGCTAGATGGTCTGGTTACCAGACCAGAGCTCAGGGATGGCTATTATTACAGATCCTTAAGATCTCCTCTGAATTGGGTAGATCGGACTTTAGGTTTTTTTGCCCCTCACATTTGGAATGAATTACAATGTTAATGCCTTATTCTGCATGACCATATTCTAAATTCCTTAATCAGCCCATAATGGTTACATTAGCACTCTGAATCTTGAGCCATTGATGGAAATTAAGCTTCTGTAAGTTCGGAGAAATGAAAATAGTTAAGTTAATATGTTATCTAGAATTATTCACCGTATTTTGAAGTGTCCACGGTAGCAATATTGTGCATAGTAATTGCCGTGCTAAACAGTATTACCAAATAAACGGCACACGTCTACTTCAATGGCAGTTAACAAAAAAAAAAATAATTCCCATCATGACATGGCGGGCCAAATCAAAGTACATCACTGGCCAACAACACACCTAGTTTTGGAATCTCTCAAAATCAGTAAATCAATCCTCATTTTACCACCCCAATAGCTTCTCTTTCATACAGACACAGATGTTAGATGTTTACATGTACTCTTGTTTTTGCCACCACAGTGAATGAATGAACTGTAGGCTATGCTTTCTTTATTCTCTTAGAACCCACATCTTCCATCTCTGATCCATGCTATGATTATAACACTCTTGATGAATCCTGGAGAGATATACAGCAATACCAATACTCTGGATATGATGACACACTTGTAGAATGGAGTGGCTGGTATCGGCTGTATTTGAATGGAGAAAGTGCCCAGATGTCTGAGTGGTGTGTGAGTGATATGAGATGTGGTGGAGAAACTGGACTGTATCTCAACGGTTCTCATCCAACACTTGAGGATGGAGTGATGACCCGTGAAGTCGTGGGAACTAGTTCATGGTGGTGGGAGTGGTGGGGGTATTCCAATCAGTGTGGCGCCTACAATTCCTCATCCATCCGAGTCAAAGCCTGTCCAGGAGATTATTACGTCTATGAATTTGTCAAACCCGTCATATCAGCTCCAGGGCCTATGTACTGTGCAGGTACAATTTTAACCCTTTTCTTTGGGATATTTGTTATGATTATTTATTTCACTGTAATGAGCTCTATCTGTTAGCTAATTTAACATTAATCTTTTGTTTTATAAAAATAAGCATGTTTTAACTAGTTAGAATTAGTGGTTTGCAGTTCTTTTACCCATTCTGTATAGAAGGTTATGTTACAGATCAATAGCACCTAGATCTCTTTGTTAGAAAAATTCCTCAAATCCCACTTTAGGCCATTTGCTTAATAATTAATATGTACTGTTTATGAACACATCTTAATATTACTCTACAGTCCTCTTATTGCAGTCAAGTCTCAATTGCAAGAAAAGTCTTATTTGCATAGTGTTTAGCATATTTTTGGCAATGTTGCTCTGTCTGGTTCTACAGGCTGCTGTCAGATACAGTATTGCCCCATTTTGATCCTGAAAGTACACAGTTGGTTAGAATATAATTGTTCAAAATTATGCAATTAACTGTCATAATAGGTTTTATGATATAATACTCTTGTATATACAGTATAGGCAATAAATTTAATAATACTTTTACAAACTCCATGACAGTTGCTTTCCAAAGCATCAGCAGTGATCCCTGCTACAACTATGAGTCTCTGGATCGTCCCTGGAGAGCCAACAATGAAAGTGGAGATTACATTTGTGATGAACGTTTCTCCTGGAATGGCTGGTACCGGCTTTTCTACTATGGAATGGACATCCGGATGTCAGAGACCTGTGTTAGTTCATACACCTGTAACACATACATCAGTCTGTGGCTCAATGATCCTCACCCTCAGATAGAGGATGGAGTGGTGATCAGGGAGGTCTGTGCTGGGTCTTATTGGGGAAGCTGCTGTGATTACAAGTCAAGACCCATCCGAGTGAAAGCGTGTCCAGGCAATTACTATGTCTATGAACTTGTGAATCCAGTATTCTGGTGGTGTACAGGATACTGCACAGGTACTCTGCTTTTCTCATTTATTTAAGTATTTCAAACCTTTTTTAAAATGATTTTATGACATTAATTTCCTTTTTTATCTTTTTTTTTTTAGATGTCAACACTATTTCACAGACGGTTTCCACTGTAAGTCCAGATATTTTCACTGGATCCAGCATCACCTTGAGTAAGTTGTAAATAATATATATATATATATATATATATATATATATAATATATATATATGAACGAATATATGAGTGTTATTGAAAATTATCTTTTTTTTCCAATTACATTTTTGCAAAACAGTTTAAATGGCAATTTTTATGCATATACGTTATCACTATTACACAGTCACATTGTGTATGCATGATTTAAGAATCTCATGATTATTACAGTGTTTGACTGGTTCAGATTTGCACTTGTGAAGTTTCTCAGTGAAATATAACTTGTTTGTTTTGGTCTCATCATCTCTCTCTAACAGATTATGACCCGTGTAATAACTACAACACACTCGACAACTACTGGAGAAGCACACTCAATTACTGGTATATGTATGGATTCATATCTGATCACGATGACACTCGTGTAGAATGGGATGGCTGGTATCGACTCTTCATTGATGGATCAAGTGCTCAGATGCCTGAGTGGTGTATGTCTTACATGTCATGTGGAGGTTATAGTTCTCTGTGGCTTAATGGCTCTCATCCTCGGCTAGAAGATGGAGTTGTTACTCGTGAAGTTTACGGCTCCCGTAATGATCAGTGCAGTCGATACAGATCCGACCCAATCCAAGTCAAAGCTTGTCCTGGAAATTATTATGTCTACAAATTTACCAGGCCGACTCTTTCAATCCCAGATCCTGTATATTGTGCAGGTATATTCATCCATCTTTATATCTGACATGCTTGTCATGAATTGTATTGATTTGTATTCATATTATTAATTTGAATATATTTAATCTGCAATATATAATGCTCTCTTTCTATTGTTTCCTTAATAGTGCCTTTCTCCACTCCAATTGACGACCCCTGCTACAGCTATACCAGTCTGGATGAGCCTTGGAGATCCACTGACAACTCTTACTATAATAACTATTACAACTATGGCATGTGTGATTATAATGTGGAGTGGAATGGCTGGTACAGGATGTTCTATAATGGTCAAAATACTCAGATGCCAGAATCATGTGTAAATCAGTACATGTGTGGCACTTATGAACCACTGTGGCTCAACGGCTCTCACCCACAGCTGGAGGATGGAGTGGTCACCCGTCAGGTCTGTGTCTCCTCATGGAGCGGCTGCTGTACTTACACATCCCACCCTATAAGAGTCAAAGCCTGTCCAGGAAATTACTATGTTTATGAGTTTGTCAAGCCAATATTTTGTGGAGCATACTGTGTAGGTGAGCACTTACTCATATGATCTTCAGCCATTTACATTTCTGGATTTTGTTTGAATTGAAATGAAATGATTGTTGTTAATATAAAATGTTCCTAATACCAGATGCCTCAAACCAGTTCATCTCATCAACAACAGAGACGATCCCGACCACAGAATCCATTACTCCACCAATCACAACCACTGGTAAAGTATTGTCTTGCTTCCTTCATAAACTCTCTTGAGCATCTTTTTGGACATGTATTTTTATTAAACATGATCTCTTGAAATGTTCCTGTTAATCACATTAAGTAAATTTATAGCTAAATTAATTTCTGCAGAAAATATTTACAAAAATCACATTAGTAAAAAGCAATACAGCTCACAAATGATTATGCAATTCAAACTCTCTATATTTGAATGTAAACAGAATTTATTTTTAGACAAAGTGAAGTACTGAAACATTGTTAACAGTGAAAACTAAACCACCAGTGTTTCTCAAACTCAGTTCATAACCCCTGTTCACACACCCCTACCATTAGAAAGAGGGAAATTACTGCATGCACAGACATATATTTATATATTATTAAATCTGGATTATATCTGTCTAAAATAACCAAAAAACATAGTAAATGATATTGATGCAAAGAACAACAATATCCTATAAAACTGTATCAATGTATAAAAGGCTATCATAGATATATACATTCTTATCATTTTTTTTTTCTCCAAGCACATTTCTAGAATAGCAACCCGAAGTTTCCAAAAGTACAAAGGTGTCAGGATCTCGGAGATTTTATAAAGAATCATTACAGCTTGTAATTCTTAAGTGTGTCATATTTCAATATTCTTTAGCAAAGTCTCTGAGATCCTAATATCTTTCTGGGGACTCCAGGCTGCATTTCTGGAAACTGGTGGCACTGGAGAATAAAGGGTTCCTGATGGTTTCACACCTAATTCTTCACCTTCATTCATTTTTTTTTTTTTTTACGTTAACAGACACAAACACACACACACACACACACACACACACACAAACACACACACACACACACACACACACACATAGTTAAAGCATGTGACAATTTTTTTCCTGTTTAACGTGTTAAAATGTTTAACGCAATTAACGCAGCATCCGCTTTTTTCTGTCATCCTTTGGCTAGCGCTACATTATATGACCACACTCTTCTTTATGCAAATGCTTTTAAACCATTCAAGCGCGAAAGCGCGACAAGACAAAAGAGCAAAGAAATCTCTTTCACGCTTGAACGAGCAATAACACACACAATTGTGCCAAAAGGCCCGTTTTGTCGAGTATCCTCATAAGAGCAGTCTTAGATGAGTTAAAGTCTTAAATGAACGAAACGAGTTGTGAGAGAATGAGACACGTGTGAGATCTGCGTCTCTGTCAGCAGCGGCAGATCTTAAAGTGACAGCAGCCACTAATTCTGTCTGTCATTAAAGTTAATCAAAGAACAAAGGTCATTACTCACTGCTCTTGACTAAAGAACTTTTGTAGGTTAAATAAGAATTAGTCTATATTTTATTTATAGTTTATGCAGTGCAGACTGTTTGATAACTTTATTCAATTTCTGTAAATGTCCTATCTGTTAGAGAGGTAGAAAGGGCACAGGTAAATATTACATTTATTATTGATTTATGTGAGGATTGTTTTAAGTTCACTTAAATTAAAAGTTGTTATTTTTTTTAAGCCTAATAAATGTACAACAAAATTGGTAGCTTTCAAATTACACTGTAATGTTGAATGGCTATAATGTTTAGAATTCGGGTAAACAATTATTTTCATCCAGATATAAGTAGCTGTATTAGTATCATCGTTACTGGCCTTCATTCATAAAAAGATGCCATTAAACAAGTATTTAAAATATACTGTCTTTATGTTGTCTACATTCTTTTGGAGATTAACTATGGAATTATTACATTGTAAAATATGTAAAAAAATATATAAAAATGTAAGTGTTTTAAATCGTGATTTATCACAGAAAAAAAAGTGTGATTAATCTAGTTATTTTTTTAATCAATTGACAGCACTTATGGCTGAAACATATATAGCACTATTTGAGTGCTGTCAATCGATAATTTTTTTTAACTAGATCAATAAGAATCAGTGTAATTTTATATCCTTTTATACATTCATACAGTTTAATAGTATATTGTTGTTCTTTGCCTTTATGTCACTTACTATGGTTTTTAGTGAGATTTTTGGACCCCCTGGTTATTTTAGACAGACCCCAGTTTGAGAAGTACATGGAAAACATATCAAATGAAGTACTTAGAAATAATACATGCAAGTGTAATAAGCCATGCAATTAAATCAAAGCAGAAATCTAGGAACAAAATATTTTTGCAGATTAGTTAAAAAAAAAAAAAACTTTTTTAATGGGGGCAGTGTCAGTTCTAAAATAAAGACGTTTTAAATTTGAAAGACAAACAAAACAAAATTCTAATTTTCAATCTACAGTCTGTGCAGAATACCACCACGTGAGAATAATGTTTTTGCAAATAAGTGGCAAAGAGTGTTCTGAAAGCACTGATTTCTTGAAGTCAATTTGCTTGTAATATTTTGCTCAATTGCAAAGGGACTCAAATTTGGCTGTTTTTATCTCGTTTTGTCAGCTAGATAAGAGAAGATGTTCTGAAAGCTCACGACAAATTGTCTTCAGCTTCAACTTAAAATGCAAATGAAACAGTGAGCTTAAGTAAAGAGAGTAAACCGTTTCATAACCACTACAAAAATACATATTAAAAAAAGATACATTTATTCATTCAACAAAATATATATTTTTAATATTTCCATGACAACAGCTCCCCCTGTTGACCCCTGCTACAACTACAATATCCTGGATGATTCATGGAGAGCCACCAACAATCAACATTCCTCTCAAACAATGTGTGACGCTTGGGTCACCTGGAACGGCTGGTACCGTCTCTTCATTCAGGGTCAGAGCGTTCAGATGCCAGACACATGTGTTGATGAGTATAGTTGTGGCACTCATGCTCCTCTGTGGCTAAAAGGAGGACATCCAACAGTTGAGGATGGAGTGGTCACTCGAGATGTGTGCGGTCACTGGAGCAATGACTGCTGCTATTTCCAATCCAATCCCATTAAAGTCAAAGCCTGTCCAGGAGATTATTATTATGTCTATGAGTTTGTGAGCCCAACTACCTGCCATTTGGCATACTGTGCAGGTAAATATATTTACATGTGCACTTTCGTTTATGTAAGAGATAATTAAAAAAAAAATCTAATATTTATCACTTATTTCAGATTCAAGCAACATAAACACTTCTACTACTACTGTCATACCAGCGACAACGACAGATGAAACTACAACAACTGAAACTACAACCATGGACACTACAACTGGTAATATAATGTATTATACAATCTGGAGGATTATTGTTTGGCATGAGCAAATCAGATCCATGTTATAAGTTTGTGATGCATGTAAATCATTTAAAATAATTTATAAGGCCATATAGGCTATTGTCACAGTCATCGTCTGCACCAGTCTGTCTTCGTCTTTACTACACTACCCAGAATCCTTCTTGTCTCCACACCTGAACTCACTCCCTCAATCACCCACCTGTTCATCGTCCTCATCATCTGTGTCACCTGTCCTCACCTCGTTATTGTTCGTTTGTATCTGTATTTAGTCTCCTTCTGTTCGGTTAGTCTTGGTCGGTTCTTGATTATGTTATGGTGTATGTTACCTAGCGTGTCTGAGTGTTACATGCCTGTCTGTACCTACCTGAAGCTATATTTAGTAAAGAAGTTTCTATTGGACCTTTTGCCTGCTTTGCTTGTCTTCCTCCAACACCACACCGTGACAAATATATTATCAGTCATATTAAAGTGAGGCCACAGGAAATCAAAGCTGTGCAAATATAGGTATAATGCTGTATCATATGCATTTCATCATGCAGAGATTGCAAATATTATGATAGGGACATTAAGATAAATGAATTTTAAAAATAATGACTATGGCATTACTAATAAATGTTCAATACTGTTTTGTTTATTCTCTCAGACAATAGCATCAATATTACGAGCCGATTTTATCCATTTGGAACTGGAGACTCAGTAAATGGACTCATTGATGATGGAAGTTCATCAGTTATATACCTCCAGCAGCCATTTATATTTTTTGGGCAAACATACAACCAAATTTATGTAAGTCAATCTGATATAAAAGGATGTTGGATTATGAGTGTCTAATACCTATGTCTATAAACTCTCTTTGAGAAAAGGTAAATGGGAAAATGACCATTCACTGCAGTTAAAAATATTGTTACAAATAATTTTGCTTATTTTACAAGTATTGTCCACATATTCATAATCAGACCTTTTCTATTTCAGGTTAACAACAATGGACACTTGACTTTTGATGGGGAATGGTACAGCTACTCTCCGTACCAGTTCCCAGCTTATGGAGAGAAAGACCTCATCGCTCCATTCTGGACAGATATTGACAACCGTTGGAATGGTGTTATCTCATATCAACAATACACCTCTGGCAGTGTCCTTACACAGGCGACCCAAGACATAAACCAATACTTCCCTGACTTGAGTTTCTCTGCTTCATGGGTCTTTGTTGCAACATGGGATAGAGTTGCATACTACTACAATTCAGGAACAGTAAGTAGCACAATTTGGTATCCTGGAGACCTTCATGTGCCCATTTAAAAATAAAAATCAGTATACCACATGTTTTCTTGCTACAATAAATAAAAAATGTATTATTATTATTTGTCTTTTTTAAGGAAACATCTTTCCAAGTGGTTTTGATTTCAAATGGCCATCTCTCATTTGTTGTAATGAACTATGGTGCAATCGCTCCAACACAACGATATGTACAGGTAGGCACAAAATGACAGATTAATATGATGTATTGAACTGTTTATGACTAACTAATCAGAATGTCTTCCTTATCATTAGGCTGGTTATGACACTATCGACTCAAGTCACCATTTCTCAATTACTGGATCACTCCAGAATGACATCACAAGCCTACCATACAGCAGCAATGTTAATGTGCCAGGCAGATGGGCCTTCAGAACAGATCATGGAACACGTGGTTGTCAATTTAATGGTAACACTGCTTTTCTGACTATATCAAATATTTGCTATTTTCAGGAAGAATATGAATGACTTATTGAAATATAATTATATCATGCTAGTAGTGAGCCATAAGGAAGCCTTCCAGTATTTACACGAAAGATGTTTGGTGTTTTTATCCATAAACTCTTTGTTATAGGTTTTCCAGTTCAGCTGGGAGACTCCTTCTGGACTGATGCCACCTGTCAGCAGAGATGCTCCTGTACCAGAAGTGGCATCCAATGCAGCTTTGAGCCCTGTACTTATTCCCAAGCTTGTCGTCCAGCTGCTTTCCAATACTCTTGTCAGAACATTCAGAGACAAACATGCACCATCTCGGGTGATCCTCACTACTACACCTTTGACAATCAAATATTTCACTTTCAAGGAACCTGCACGTATGTTCTGTCTGAGGTTGGTAATGCTGCTATGGCTTTCCATTTATTGTAGAACAGATATTTTTAAAAATGTAGAATCCGCTACTTATTCAGAATTGTTGTCATTTTTTAGGCATGTGAAAATGGTTTGCCGTACTATCGCATTGAGGGCAAAAATGAGCATCGGGGTAGTACATATGTGTCATGGACTCGGATGGTCAGAGTATTTGTCTATAATGAAGAAATTGAACTGGTCAAAGATCATTATTATGAGGCAAAGGTAATTATCAATGTATTGCTGTAATGTTGATTTCAGTTCAGCCATCCACCCATCTTCCTAATTTCTTTTTTGTCAACATTGTCAAGGTTAATGGGACCTTTCTAGCAACACCATTCACCCTCCATAATGGCTCCATCCAAGTCTACCAGTCAGGGTTTTCCTTGGCCATCAGCACAGATTTTGGCCTCCTAGTGACCTATGATGCATATAGCTATGTCACCATCTCTGTACCTTATGACTACCAGAATGCCACATGTGGTCTGTGTGGGAACTATAACCTACATCCTGAAGATGACTTCCGTTCAGTCTCTGGGGAGATCTTGAGCTCGGATGTTGACTTTGCCAACTCTTGGAAGGTAGAGGGGGACACAGATCCTGAATGCCATGATGTCAGGTGCACAGGTCTCGCTTGTGCGGTTTGTACCAACAGTGAAATGAGCCTTTACAGTGACACAAATCACTGTGGAATCCTGGGAGATGTTTCGGGGCCTTTTGCATCTTGCCATTCTGTGTTTTCACCACAGACCTACATAGAGAACTGTGTCTATGATCTTTGCTTAGGAGGAGGGTACCAGCCTATTCTGTGCCAGGCTCTCAATGTGTATTCTGCTCAATGCCAACAGCAGGGTGTACAACTTGGACATTGGAGGCAACCAGGATTTTGTGGTAAGTGCCATCTTTATTATAAGTAAGTTTGGCATTCAGCTTAATGTAACTGAAATATTTGTGCAAGGTAAAAGATCCAGAGTTTGATGCATATTCTTATTTCTGCTTTCCATTTCCAGAAATCTTATGCCCTGAGCACAGTCATTTTGAGTCCCTTGGAACAAGCTGCCCTGCAACTTGCAGCAACCCATCTGCCCCAATAAACTGTCCCTTGCCCAATCAGGAGAGCTGTATTTGTGATGATGGGTTCATCCTCAGTGCTGGACAATGTGTGCCTGAAATGAACTGTGGTTGCACATTTGAGGGCTTCTATTACTCTGAGGGACAGTCAGTGGTGTTGGACGAGGACTGTGGAAGACAATGTGTTTGCAGGAGCAGGTCAATGGTCTGCTATCAGCACCAGTGTGATCCTGCAGAGGTCTGTGGACTCCATAACGGTGTGAGGGGCTGCCGACCCATCAGTTATGCTACCTGTTCGGTTGAAGGCCTGGGTTTATACCACACATTTGATGGACAAACTTTCAGATACCCAGGAGCTTGTGGACTGACCCTTGCAAGAGTGATGGGGCCATCCCAACTGCCATACTTTGTTTTGACAGTGGAGAAAGTACCCAGAGGCCTTCAAGACTTTTCCAGGTTCCTAAATTTTGAGGCAGGAGGAACTCATGTTTCCATTGAATTGGGAGAAGGTAGCAATGTACAGGTTAGCTAAAAAATCTTGGCTTGTCATTTATTTGGAGCAGTTTAACTAAATTTTTTCAAACTCATACGCTAGATCAATTAACTTTTATATTCTTTTCAGGTGGATGGACAGATGGTTGGCCTTCCCATCAGTGTTGGTTCTAGTCAGATCCACATCTATCACAGTAGTGTGAGGGGTTTCGTGTTGGAGACAAACTTTGGAGTGACCGTTAGAGCTGACTGGCCGCACATTGTCCGAATCACAGCTCCAACCACTTACAATGGTACACTTGGAGGTCTGTGTGGAAACTTGAATGGAATCTTTGGTGATGAATTCTACAGCCCAGATGGGGTCCTGCTGTATGACTCCCGGCTATTTGCAGATAGTTGGCGTGATGGATCCCTGTCAGCCCATTGTGAGGACCCAGCAGACATTTGGGAACCAGGACTTTATCAGAACAGAAGCGAGTTCAGTGAGCTCTGCAGCATCATTACAATGAACAATGGACCGTTTGCTGAATGCAGCAGAACACTAGACCCTTGGCAGCGGATTGAAGACTGCATTCAGTTGCTGGAGCAGACGGAGGGTGCCAGGGAGGCTCTATGTGAAGCCCTGCGAGGGTACACACTGCTGTGCCAACAGAATGGCATTGCAGTTGGAGAGTGGAGGAGTATAACCCACTGTGGTTAGTATCTTGTGAGGGGGTAAGATTTTCTGAACTAAAACTATATATCTCTTCACAATTCTGATCATCCATTGCCTTTCCATCCCGTTTTGTCTTCATTATCTCAGATCCCAACTGTCCAGCAAATACCCATTTTGAACTGTGTGGCACATCCTGTCCTACGTCCTGCCCTAGCCTCTCATTTCCCTTCCAGTGCGTTCTGCCATGCCAGGGGGGATGCCAGTGCAATGATGGACTAGTGCTGGATGGAGATCGCTGTGTTCCCCCCACTGGTTGTGGCTGCCACTATCATGGCCGCTATCGGCAGTCTGGAGAGCACTTCTGGCATGGTGAAGAGTGCCAGTTCCAGTGTGTCTGTGATGGAATCACTGGAAATGTCCGTTGCACACCATCATCTTGCAGTGACCAAGAAATCTGCCGTGTGGTGGAGGGGGAGTATGGCTGCCATCCTCGTCCACACGGTAGCTGTTATGCTTCTGGAGATCCCCATTATATCTCCTTTGATAGAACCTACTTTGACTTTCAAGGCACATGCCGATATGTGCTGGCCACAGTGTGTAATGATACCCGTGGACTACCACATTTCCAAGTTGATGCAAGAAATGCAGCATGGAATGGATGGTCTGTGTCAATAACTGTTGAAGTTTTTGTCAATGTCTCTGGGCATCTTGTGCACATGTCACAGGACATGAACGGTTATTCTGCTGTTAAGGTAAGCAAGTCCCACTTACTGTAATCAATGTAATTATTGATAAGAATGGTTGTATGAACAAGCTCAACTTTTTCTTCAATTAGGTTGATGAAGAGATCAGAAACCTCCCTGTTTATCTTGACTCTGGTCGAGTGTCTGTCTACTCCACAGGACAGTTTGTCTATATCTCAACTGACTCTGGTTTCAGTGTCAGTTATGGTGGTTCCTGGGAGGTAAAGATTGTTGTGCCAGCAGATTACAGTGGAGTTACGTGTGGCATCTGTGGCAACTTTAATGGCCATCCGGAGGATGACTTCCTCACTCCTTCAGGTGCTCTGGCACTTTCAGCAGATCAGTTTGGTGCAGAATGGATGGTTGAGGACGACATGTCATGTAATAATGACCATGGGGGCAGCGATCCTGACCATTGCCAAGATGAGAGCACAACTGTGATTTCCCAAGCCATGTGTGAGATCATCAAAGACAATCAGGGTCCATTTAGCTTCTGTCATGGTTCTGTAGATCCACAAGCTTACTTTAATAACTGTGTGTTTGATGTGTGCATCTCTGGGAACCATAACAATGTCTTGTGTCGCTCTGTCCAATCCTATGTGAGTGCTTGTCAATCTGTCAATACCATGGTTTACCCCTGGAGACAACTTGCATCCTGTGGTAAGTGATTGGAGATGTAGATGAGATATTTAAAAAGACCATTTCTAACTAAACTAAATGTTTTTTTATTTCCATTATTCAATGTGTTTTCATTTAATCTCAAATATTTAATATTGTACATATTATGAATAGCATTTATGCTTCATATCAATATTTTTTTTGTTACATTGCCAGTCATGGACTGCTCATCAAACAGTCATTATGAGGTGTGTGGCACCGACTGTGGCCACACATGCGCCAGCAGCATCGATGCTAGTTGTGAACACACATGCTCAGAAGGTTGTTTCTGTGATGAGGGATTTGTGAGGAGTGGAGGACTCTGTGTACCAGTGGAGCAATGTGGTTGCTTGTATGATGGATTCTACTATCATGTGAGGATTAAAACATCATGTTTTTATGTTAAGTCTTATTATATAGGGCAGTGGATTAGGGGAAGCATAGCCTTAGTGTATTATAGCTCCATACATCACCTCAAACAATTGGTAAGGTTAACGGTAAGGTTAAAACCATGGTACAAAGATGGTATCATCATAATACTTGCATTTACATTTACTCCTAAAATCTAATGGTGATGTGATATGATTTTTGCATGTAAAAATTAGCACTGATGTTATGTTAAGGAAATGTAAAGTTTATTGTCATTGTTGGTTTTGTAGATTGGTGAACAGTTCTTGGATTCAACATGTTCCCAACGCTGTCAGTGTTTTGCTCCAAATGACCTACGCTGCACTGCATCTTTCTGCCCAGCGGCCATGGAGTGTATGGTCAGAAATGGACGTCGTGACTGCTTCAGTCCAATGTCCACATGCACAGTCTGGGGTGACCCCCACTACATCACCTTTGATGGGGCTGTGGCCCACTTTCAGGTATGAACTGGTAAACTGCTGTTTTTTGCAGACAACTACCTCAACTGTTGTTTTGTGTCCCAGTAGAGGACAAATTACTTCAGAGTCAAGTTTATTCAAATGAGGGTTATTGGTGTTAGAATATCTAAACAGGGTTGGATTTCAAATGTCTGTAACACAGTTTGTTGTTATGGGAAGAAGGAGGCGGGAACTGGCAAACGTTTAACACTCACTTTAATAAATAAAACAAACAAATACAAAACGAAAGTAAAAGACAGCAGCCCCTCACGGACGACTGCTATCACACATAATGAAACGAAACACAACATAAGTCCAGGCCTGTTCCTCTCTCGATCTTCACTGTCGTCGCTCCTCCTTTTATGCCTCCGCTCCTCCATGAGTGATACGAGACTGCTGCTTCGTGCAGGTGTCGCTCATTAGTAATTGCGCCACTGGCCTCGCGCCGTTCTCTCACGGCCCTCGGCCTCGTCCTGCTCGCCACAATGTCTTTCATGAATCGAAAAATATTCATATATTTATGAATGTATGCATTGTCCTATGTGATATTTATGTGAGGGAAGTGAAAGAAATAATGAAGACTATGGCCTGGTTTCACAGACAAGGCTTCGATTAAGCCAGAATTAGGCTTTAATTTAGTTAGGACATTTAAGTAGCTTTTATAAACATGCCTTAGAAAAAATTGGTGTGCATCTTGAGATCAAACAAAGGCACTGACATATTTTATGATATGTCAGTGCAAGTTGCTTTCAGTTAAAAACAGCTGAAATATGCATTTTAGTCTGGAACTGGCTTAAGCCTTGTCTGTAAAACCGGGAGTAATTGTATTGTGTTAATCTTACCAGGGAACATGTTCCTATGAGATTGCCCAGACCTGCGGTAATGTTACGGACAGTGATCTACAGTTCCGTGTAGTGGCCACCAACAAGCACCGGGGGAACATGGTGGTGTCATTTGTGTCTGCAGTGGATGTTTGGTTGTCTCAGCATGAACAACATATGCACATCAGTATTGGGCAGAACAGGAGAGTTAAAGTAAGTTACATGTTAATTGATGCCAATATAAATACATTTAACACATTTAACTTTTTCTCTTTTCTAATGTTGGCATTTTCTGATTCTCCTCCAGGTTGATGGAAATGCTATTGACACACCGGCTTATCAAATCAATGATCTTGTAGAGGTACATGAGGAGCAGGGATTTGTAATTCTAAATGCATTCAATGAATTTATTGTCCATTTTGATGGACATAGCAGCCTTCTAGTCAGAGTGAGTGAAAGATTCTATGGATCTCTATGTGGAATGTGTGGAAATTTCAATGGTCATCCTGCGGATGACAAAGTGCTGCCTAGTGGAGAACTCGCTTCTGATGACATTTCCTTCGGTCACGGCTGGAAATCAGACACCAGCATTCCAGGGTAAGAACCGCAAGACTTTAGGACATTTTTACCTGGTGGGTTGTGATCCACCTTTTGGGTTGTGATGGACGGAGAAAAGGGTTCATGTGATTTGTGGAGTTCTTGCAGCTCAAACAGTAGGGCAAGGCACTATCAATGCATGGCCATGGTTTGATTCCCAGGATATACATGAACTGATAAAATGTATGTCTTGAAAGCAATGTGAATCATTTGCCATTAAAGCCTCTATCAAATGCAATCAGAGTGAAATGGAGTGAATTATTTGCTGCTGACAGACTGAAACATTGCATAAATGTAACATATTTGTATTTACAAATTGCCATTGCATTGGGTTTATCATTGACCGGATCATTCCCTAACTGTGCCAAGAGGCCTTTATGTACTGTATATGGTTTGCATGATCTCCTTGTGTCAGGATGGGTTTTACCCAAATTCAAAGACATGGGGGTTAGGTGAACTGGATACACTAAATTGCCAATGGAGTAAGTGTGAGTGTCCCAGCCTCTAAGGTTGCACATGCTATTGCACTCTCAGTGTTGCTCTAGGTTACATCAGTAAAATGTGCCGAATAACTCTGTGGATGACTCTGCTCTGCCAACCCCGATTGGAGAAACCAAAAATAGAGAGAGAGAGAGAGAGAGAGAGAGAGAGAGAGAGATTGGCTTTAAAATGTTGATTTCATTCAAATGTTTAATTTTCTGTTTTACTTTTGTTTACTTTTAGTATTGTGTTGAGTGCTCAGGGTTAAATTAAAAACTCTTTCTATTGAAATTGTATAAGCATTTAATTGACCTGAAGTTTTCTTGTATTCTTCAGCTGTGGTGCCAGAGACCAGACTGGTAATGATGATGAGTGTCCATCGAGGCAGAGGTATTCTGATCTCTGTAGTATTATCACCAACACCTCTGGCCCCTTCCAGAACTGCCATCTTCATGTTGACCCTGCACCTTACTACTACTCTTGTGTGTATGATCTGTGTCTCTACACACGTGCAAATGGCATGTTATGTTCAGCTGTTGAGGCCTATGAGACAGCTTGTGCCATCTTGGAGATACAGATCCCAGAATGGCGCTCGGGTCTGCGGTGCGGTAAGTCAAAATCACATTTCAGCACAGATTATTTTGTGATTTTGTCACCAGTGTTACTAAAAGTGTAGGTAGCTGAACTAACATGAAAGCTGACCTTTAGAGAAAGTAGCAGGTGGGGTTGTTGGGTCCATAGGATTCAAGTTTAGTTTTTTTTTGTCCTCTGTGTTACTGTTTTTAGAGTGAGAAACTGGTTCCAAATGTTTCAGAGGATGAATGAGCTGTCTGAATGATTCACAATCATGAACTGATTTTGATCTAATGTTTAACTGATTTTACTAAATTAATAGAAAAGAATGACAATTCTAGGCGACGGGTCTGACTAAGAGCGGTTCAAAATCCCCTTATGATGGACAAACATCCAAGGACCGTGACGTCGCCCGGTATGGCGCAGCCGGGGCCCCACCCTGGAGCCAGGCCCGGGGTTGGGGCTCGTATGCGAGCGCCTGGTGACCGGGCCTCTCCCCACGGGGTCCGGCCGGGCTCAGCCCGAAGGAGTGACGTGGGACCGCCTTCCCGTGGGCTCACCACCTGCAGGAAGAGCCGTAAGGGGCCGGTGCAGAGAGGATCGGGTGGCAGTCGAAGGCGGAGACCTCGACGACCCGATCCCTGGACACGGAAACTAGCCTTAGGGACGTGGAACATCACCTCGCTGGCGGGGAAGGAGCCTGAGATGGTGCGTGAGGTTGAGAGGTTCCGACTAGAGATAGTCGGGATCACCTCTACGCATGGCTTGGGCTCTGGAACCACACTCCTTGAGAGAGGATGGACTCTTCACCACTCTGGAGTTGCCCTTGGTGAGAGGCGACGGGCTGGTGTGGGTTTGCTTATAGCCCCCCAGCTCAGCCGCCATGTGTTGGAGTTTACCCCGGTGAACGAGAGGGTCGTTTCCCTGCGCCTACGGGTCGGGCATAGGTCTCTCACTGTCGTGTGTGCCTACGGGCCAAACGGCAGTGCAGAGTACCCGGCCTTCTTGGGGTCTCTGGGAGGAGTGCTGGAAAGTGCTCCGACTGGGGACTCCGTCGTTCTACTGGGGGACTTCAACGCTCACGTGGGCAGCGACAGTGACACCTGGAGGGGCGTGATTGGGAGGAACGGCCCCCCCGACCTGAACCCGAGCGGTGTTCAGTTATTGGACTTCTGTGCTAGTTACAGTTTGTCCATAACGAACACCATGTTCAAGCATAAGGGTGTCCACCAGTGCACGTGGCACCAGGACGCCCTAGGTCGCAGGTCGATGATCGACTTTGTGGTCGTTTCATCTGACCTGGGGCCGTATGTCTTGGACACTCGGGTGAAGAGAGGAGCGGAGCTGTCAACTGATCACCACCTGGTGGTGAGTTGGATCCGATGGCGGGGGAGGAGGCTGGACAGACTCGGCAGACCCAAGCGTACTGTAAGGGTTTGCTGGGAAAGTTTGACCGAGTCTCCTGTCAGAGAGATCTTCAACTCCCACCTCCGGCGGAGCCACGACCGGATCCCGAGGGAGGTTGGAGATATTGAGTCTGAGTGGACCAGGTTCTCCACCTCCATTGTCGAAGCGGCTGCTCGGAGCTGTGGCCGTAAGGTCTCCGGTGCCTGTCGAGGCGGCAATCCCCGAACCCGGTGGTGGACACCGGAAGTAAAGGATGCCGTCAAGCTGAAGAAGGAGTCCTATCGGGCCTG
The DNA here is from genome assembly GCA_026230005.1 of Gila orcuttii. Taxonomy (NCBI): domain Eukaryota; kingdom Metazoa; phylum Chordata; class Actinopteri; order Cypriniformes; family Leuciscidae; genus Gila; species Gila orcuttii. Next base: position 41,351,834 of record JAPDVR010000017.1, on the reverse strand, counting down.
GTTAGCTTGTGGGACTCCTGAGGCAGCTGACGGGTACCGGCAGGCCAAGCGGACTGCAGCCCGGGTGGTTGTGGAGGCAAAAACTCGGGCCTGGGAGGAGTTCGGTGAGGCCATGGAGAAGGACTATCGGCTGGCCTCAAAGAGATTCTGGCAAACTGTCCGGCGCCTCAGGAGAGGGAAACAATGCCCTACCAACGCTGTTTACAGTGGAGGTGGGCGGCTGTTGACCTCAACTGGGGATGTCGTCGGACGGTGGAAGGAATACTTCGAGGATCTCCTCAATCCCGCCGTCACGTCTTCTATTGAGGAAGCAGAGGCTGAGGGCTCAGAGGTGGACTCGTCCATCACCCTAGCTGAGGTCACCGAGGTAGTCAAGAAACTCCTCGGTGGCAAGGCACCGGGGGTGGATGAGATCCGCCCTGAGTACCTCAAGTCTCTGGATGTTGTGGGGCTGTCTTGGCTGACACGCCTCTGCAGCATCGCGTGGCGGTCGGGGACAGTGCCTCTGGGATGGCAGACCGGGGTGGTGGTCCCTCTTTTTAAGAAGGGGGACCGGAGGGTGTGTTCCAACTACAGGGGGATCACACTTCTCAGCCTCCCTGGGAAAGTCTATGCCAGGGTACTGGAGAGGAGAATACGGCCGATAGTGGAACCTCGGATACAGGAGGAACAGTGCGGTTTTCGTCCAGGCCGTGGAACACTGGACCAGCTCTATACTCTCTACAGGGTGCTGGAGGGTTCATGGGAGTTTGCCCAACCAGTCCACATGTGCTTTGTGGATTTGGAGAAGGCATTCGACTGTGTCCCTCGCGGCGGCCTGTGGAGGGTGCTCCGGAAGTATGGGGTCCGGGGTCCTTTGCTAAGGGCTGTCCGGTCCCTGTATGCCCGAAGCAGGAGCTTGGTTCGCATTGCCGGTAGTAAGTCAGACTTCTTCCCGGTGCATGTTGGACTCCGGCAGGGCTGCCCTTTGTCGCCGGTTCTGTTCATAGTTTTTATGGACAGAATTTCTAGGCGCAGCCAGGGGCCGGAGGGTGTCAGGTTTGGGGACCACGCGATTTTGTCTCTGCTTTTTGCAGATGATGTTGTCGTGTTGGCCCCTTCACACCAGGACCTTCAGCATGCACTGGGACGGTTTGCAGCCGAGTGTGAAGCGGCTGGGATGAAAATCAGCACCTCCAAATCCGAGGCCATGGTCCTCAGTCGGAAAAGGGTGGCTTGCTCACTTCAGGTTGGTGGAGAGATCCTTCCTCAAGTGGAGGAGTTTAAGTATCTTGGGGTTTTGTTCACGAGTGAGGGAAGGATGGAACGGGAGATTGACAGACGGATCGGTGCAGCTTCTGCAGTAATGCGGTCGATGTACCGGTCTGTTGTGGTGAAGAAGGAGCTGAGCCGTAAGGCAAAGCTCTCGATTTACCGGTCAATCTACTTTCCTACTCTCACCTATGGTCATGAGCTTTGGGTCATGACCGAAAGGACAAGATCCCGGATACAGGCGGCCGAAATGAGCTTTCTCCGCAGGGTGGCTGGCCGATCCCTTAGAGATAGGGTGAGAAGCTCGGTCACTCGGGAGGAGCTCAGAGTAGAGCCGCTGCTCCTCCACATCGAGAGGGGTCAGCTGAGGTGGCTCGGGCATCTGTTCCGGATGCCTCCTGGACGCCTTCCCGGGGAGGTGTTCCGGGCACGTCCCACTGGGAGGAGACCCCGGGGAAGACCTAGGACACGCTGGAGAGACTATGTCTCCCGGCTGGCCTGGGAACGCCTCGGTGTCCCCCCGGAAGAGCTGGATGAAGTGTCCAGGGAGAGGGAAGTCTGGGCATCTCTGCTCCGACTGCTGCCCCCGCGACCCGGCCCCGGATAAGCGGAAGAAGATGGATGGATGGATGGAGAATGACAATTTAAAAACATGATTAATTCACAAATCAGTCATAGCTAGCTCTTAACGGACTAGTTATGATTAAAAAAAAATATCAACACTACCATGAAGCTATTTTTTTTTTAGCAATGCTTCTGCGCAACACTGGAGGTCACATTGAGCCAGCAGTACCGATATTTGACTTGACAGCAAATCATGGGTAAAAAGTAATCATTGCTACATATTTCACATGTGGAGAACTTGGAGGGAAATTTATTCCTTATGGCCAGGTGGATGGAAAGTGCACTATTTGTGGATCTCAAGGGGAAATTAAAAATGAGATGAACCATTTAATTCACTCAATATATATATATATATATATATATATATATATATATATATATTTTTTTTTTTTTTTACCTTGAGGACTGCAGACCAATTCATTCAGGGGACCAGAATGTTAACCTCTGTCCCTGTTAACATGACTCAGTGTTTTTGTGCTGTATTTCATCTATCTGTGCTTTTCCTCTTAGATGTAAGAGATCGCTGTTCTGAACTCAGCTGCTCTGAGGATGAATGGTGTGGGAAGAAAAATGGGGTTTATGGCTGTTTATGTAACGAAGACCATCACAGACCACAACCTAACTCTTTTGGTTGGTATTATTTGACAAAAAAAATATGAAATGTATTTTTTTTTGTCATTAGTTTCGACATTACCTTTTACTTTTTTAACAATTATGACAATCTTTTGTCTTTTAATCTCCTCAGATTTCTCAGAAACCTGTGAAAGCAGCTCTGGCTCCATATCTGTGTCTCGCTGTCAGCTCTTTGAGGCTGGTTTTCCAGCTGATGTCTTACACCTCAATGATCCCAGCTGCAAAGGAACGGTCCGGAATGGCAGAGTGGAATTCCATTTTGATAATGATAAACACATCTGTGGTACTAATCTTGTGGTAGGTTTAACTATGTATCATTTATTCAATACACCATCTAAAAATTTGTAGTGTCTAATTGGACCAACAGAGTTTGATCTGACCACTTGTGGAATCTCTTTGAGACTTTGAGAACTATTTGGGGAGGTCTGTAAGGGTACTGAATCTGTAACAACAAAATAAAGGGCCCAAACAGACCTCCATATAGACCTATAGATTCAGAGTGAATCTAATGTTGAGTTATCAAAAAATAACTTGTTTGAATGGAGTTTCTATTTACACCAAGTGCATAGCTATGCAGAGGCTATTTACACTAAATCCACCCAACAGGTATTTAATAGTAGGAATAAAGTGTTCAACAGATCTTTGATTGGCCCATAATTGAAATTGTATGTGGTGTCTTTGCGTTGATTGGACGGGCTGAGACATTGACGTGACACATGCAGCTCATATTACCACACTCAAGACCATGGCTCCCTTCCTGGACATTCAAGGATCTTTACTGATCAGCAGTTTCAGTATGGTAGGGTCAGGGGAAGGTGTAGTGTGGGCTTTAGGGACAGGGACGAGGAATCTCCCACCCTTTTAAAATTTGATTGTGGTAAAAGTATAGTAACCATGTGGTTTTTGGCAGATTGATTTCCAATTGTATAACCACAGTTTTACTACAAATTCCATGGCAAAACTATGGTTAGTGTGCAAAACCATGGTTAATTTTTGTAAGGGCAGTAAGGTAGCATCCATTTATTATGATTGTAGACTGTTTTATAATATTATTACTACAATACGCTAAGGTGCAAATAGTATCTGCCACTATTTGCACTAAATAGCATCTAACTACTTTTTTTTTTTTTTTTACTTAGTGCAAAGAAAATACTGCTGTAGTGCAAAAAGCTGCTGCCTTTTTAAAATACATTGAATTCAATTTAGGCTAAATTACAAAATGTTATATTTGTTGTCCACAGGCTAACGGCACCCACTTCATCTATGCTAACTTTATTCTGGGGACACCGAGGTCAGAAGATCTAATCAGCAGAAAGAAAATCCTGAAGCTTTCTTTCAGCTGTGCTTATCTTCAATCACAAACACTTTCCATGAATGTAGACATCAACCCACTGGAGAGGTGCGAGTCAAATACAAATTCTGGTTCAGCAACACTACTGTTATTAAAGTAGTTCACCAAAACATAATATTAAATGTGTGGATGTGCGTGTGTGTATAAAGTAAATATATGCTAATACTCTAAACCAAAAACATATATGGTTTACTCCTAAAACAGAATTTTACCCATAAAACAAAGTAGTTTTAACACAGATCTATCCATTATTTCGACAGTATTGTGAACAAGACTCTTCCCGCTGGTGAAGGCAGATATCAGGTCCGGATGATTCCATATGAGGATGATGAGTTTACCCGGCCCTTCACTGGTAGAGTGGATGCAGAGCTCGACCAGGAGATGCATGTGGAAGTTCGTGTTGAGGGGGTCGACAGCCGCCAGTTTGCCCTGGTGATGGACACGTGTTGGGCTACACCTGTGAATGATCCTGATTACAGCCTCCGCTGGGATCTCATCCTCTCAGAGTAAAGCAGGGATTCTTTCTATTCTTTTAAGCCTATAGCTTTAATTTAATGTAAAATTTGAATAAATAATAATCATATAACTTTTTAGGATTGCCTTACATGCTTTGTCTTTCAGTATTTCAGAACTAAATCATGAGATCATTTGAAACAGTTAATAAAAAGGTGAAAGATTTTGTCATTATTGATATTGTCAGGTGTCCCAATCCAAATGACGACACAGTGGATCTGCTGCAGAACGGCGTCTCGACATCCAGCCGTTTCTCCTTCAGGATGTTTATCTTCACTGCAAACTCCACTAAGCTTTACCTGCACTGTGCTGTTCACCTTTGCCTTCTGTCAAGCAATCGCTGCTCAATGGTGAGTTTACAAAATCATAATTCATGAAATTATAATGTTACATTTTCAAGAGTAGCTTTAGTAGCCTACTGTAGTTGTGAAATATTTTTTCACTGTATGTGTTGAATATCAACCTAATGTATCAATTATATTAGCCAGTGTCTCTGTCTGTGTATACAGTATATGGAGTAGGCCTATCTATAGTAAAATGTGTTGGGTAAATGGTACATGCAAAGGTTTTCAAATCTGCGGTATATAAATCCTTGTTGATCAAACACTAATATTAGTAAGGTTGGTATGTTTTCATATTTTAGGTCGAATTTACTAAACAGGGCAAATTAGCGAGACACACTAAAGAAAACGGACGCAGCGAGCGGAAAAAATAACAGTGTCCGCACGTTTTCATCGCTAATTCTTCATTGTGAGACTAATAAATCCTGACTGTAGTTTTTTAATGTCAAAAGAGGTTTTGTGCTGGCTCTATCTGTTAGTAAATCTGGCCCTTAGTGTTCAAGGCTGCCCTCTTCTGGAGACGTTGTGCACTCCTTTATCTTGTTGTTCAGTGATATTGAACAGGGATTCACACAGCTGGATTTTGCTCTTTTCTCTATTAGGACTGTGACTCTGGACACCGGCGGAGAGAGGGCAGGTCTCTGGACTTCCATGACAGTTCTTCCATATCCATGGGTCCTCTGGTGTTGTCTGAAGGGAACACAGGTGAACATTTCATTCATTTTAATCATTCGTAAATAAAGGTTTCTTTGTAAATGCATTATATTTCACTGAATTGCATTATATTCCCTGTTCACAGATAAGTGGGTCCCAGAACAAGTGAAGGTATCTGAGGCTTCTTGTCTGTGTGTTTCTCTGATGCTGATACTTGTTCCTCTGATGAGTGTCCTGACACACTTTTAGTTTAGTACCACAACATTTTACATGTATATTGTCTAGAGTAGCCTTAATTAATATGGAACTGATGATACACTGGTTGTGGGTTTCTAAACCATGATATTTCATGTGGACTAATAAAGGAATTATCATTTACGTTTATTTCTATATAGTACATTCATTCTGTATTACTTGAGGAAATGTGCTGCAACAACAAAGACCATCAGATTCATGTTTATTCAAATAATGCAAAAACATAATTTGGCGAATGTGACTTTCTTTTCCTAAAAATTGTATTGTCATTTTTTTTTATTCAGGCATTTTGTATAAGATGAGAAAAAAGTCTGAATTATCCAAACGAGGAAAAAATAAATACATTTGATGGTTGGCCTCAAAGTCTATTTTTCCTTTTGTAATCATTTTCGTTAAGTAAAAGTACGAGAAAGATTAATGATCATAACATTGTTTTTACTGCTATCTTTGCAATTGTTTTACTTATTTTCCATCGTGATGCTATGATTATATGCATGAGAAGAGTTTTGCTGTTTTACATTCAGTTATTTGAAGAATGTTGCAGCACTGGTTGAATTGTTATTTTTAAAACAGAAAATGGGGTGAAGTTCAGTCAGTGTTCAGATTACCAAAAAATGTTCTTGTATTGTTCCAGGTTTCAGTCATAGAATGTAAAGAGAAGGTGAAATTGAAGAGCTTGTAGGACAGAGAGCAAGTTCAGATTCAAAGAGTCGTCTGACACTGTCCTCAATTGATCCTTTCATGTGAAAGCACATTAATAACTTTAATAACTGTTGACCACTAACATTTGCATTTATGCAACATTCAGATAAAACTGTTTTTATGTTTTTGAAAGTTATTATTATTAATACCATATTGTTGAATGTTGTGTGAAAGTGTTTCTATTACAAAACATGTTTGGATTTGACAATATAATATTACAGATCAAATACTTAGAAGATTTCTACATTTGATCATAAACAAAGCAATATGTCAGTAGTCAATTATAGGTGTGATTCAGGTAAATTCCTATCAAACTTGTTAAGATAAATATTTGAGCTATTAGATAGATAAAATTTGATAAAGTAGAAAGTAATATAAAGTGTGAACTGCTTCTATGTGTAGTTTTACCCTATAAAAGGTATTGTGTTCCAGCTGGCCTCTAAGGGTTAACATGCTGAACATGTGAAAGACATGACCTGGTATGTCATGTTGCAATACAGCCAGGATATTCAGTAGAACAGGTTTTTAAATGTGTCAGATATACAATAACTTATTTCTCATTGGATATCCATTTACCTCCAATGGTTCTCAACCTTTTTTTCCACTGGGCCGCACTATGGTCCAAGTGCAAGTCTCACGGGCCGCATGCCATTTACATATGACGTCACCAATGCAAACCAATCATGTTTAATGTTACGGTATCAGCCGATAGTAGTATTATTATACCAAGATGTTGCACACACAGAAGAGGCAGTGTTTCCTGGTGGGGCATATGGTAGCCTATTTTATTTGTCACACTCTACAAAATCAACAAACACATCAAGAAATTTGTTTTTGTTACAGTGTGTTTAAATGACTATTGAAGCATGACTTCATATCAAACCTTGATTATATGTCATAGAAAATGAGAACAATGTATTCCACCAAATAAAGAATAATCAGATAATAATTCTCAATGAATATACACAAACGGTAAGCACTTTTAGCTAGGCCTATTGCTGTCTGCTATGACAATGCTAATGGTAAGGCCTAATGCTGTCTGACTAAACTCTCTTAATCATCGTAGTAGTCACCAAATAATGACAGAATGTTATAGGACACAAACGCCATAAGCAAATGTTTCACAAGTATGTTTACAACCAACATTGAGCGCATTACAGTCTCTGACAATTTTAAGCAATCTGTCACTCACACAGGATCCGCTAGCGCGCACGTGCGCTGATGCGGTTATTTTTATCGATTTAAAATACAAGTATATCAAACAAACACATCGAATTCACATGTATTTTGACATTGTATGCTTTGCTTGCACTAAGTACTTTACTACAGAGCAAACAGGCTGCCCATCTCGCTCATTGACAGAAAACGGTTTCTTCCATTCTTCAGTAACGTAGGCTACTTGCCGACCTTCGCTACTTATGCTACGACTCTTCTTGTTTGCATGTGTTCCTTCATTGGTATTTTCCTCATTTCGCTTTCCTCCTCTAAAAAAACATTTGTCCATTTTTATCCATAAATAAAAATAATAATAATAATAATTCCTACGGATACTATTGGAATTCCTCCAAAGTGTGTGTTACGAGTGTTCGTTAACTGCTGTGTTGCATCAGTAGCCCTACATAGTAGGTCTGTGCATGTCTGAAAATAATATATGATCACCCAAATGATTTGATATGACAATATTTTTTATAGTTCAAACTTATATTTGTTTAAATCATTTAAATGTAAATCAAATAAATTGTAAAACTGGAATTTATTTTTAAATGTGGTCGGCATATCGTGGGCCACATTTGCCGCAGTTTGAGAACCACTATCTTAGACACACAAAAGTTTATGATTGACATTTGGGTCAAAGTTTTCTCCATTTCAATTCAATGAGTTGCTAATCAGAGATTGTTTAGGGAATACTTAAACAATATTCATCCTCTTCAGTGTGAGTCTATAACACTTTTATACATGAGGTTTGAGCTTCACTAATAATATCAGCTCCTAATAATGTTCAGGTTTCATGCTGTACATTCATAGAGGAGCGTCTGTTTTTATCTATGGTTAGAATATCTTGTCATACTTTTCAACCCTTTTACTTTTTAATCACATAATCATGATATACTGTATTCTTTATGATTGGTTTTAACATGATTATTTTGCCCATTTGTAAAAAAAAAATCATATTTGCCATTATGTGATAATACAAAAAATAAATAAAACAATATTGTTAATTCAGTGGTGACAGTTGTGTACAAGTAGATTTGGGGAATCCAGATCAACTGCATTTTTAAAAAAAAACACTGACAACTGCACTTTGGTGACTTGATAAGAATCATTTATCTATTGGTTTCCTAAAACCTCTGAAATGTGAACAAATGACAGTGAACCTGACTATCAGGTTTGACTACACGAACATGTAAATACACATACTGAGATACTCATATATTTATTGTAGTTCAGAGGATGAAATGTTCTGTATTCGTGCCAGATTTACTGTGTGAATTAAAACTTCTTAACGTTATACCTAATGTAATAAAACAAAGTAACAATAAACAAATAATTTATTTAATCAAATTTAAAATACACTTATGTTCATTAATTCATGCTTCATAATACATTAACTAATGTTAATTTATTCAGCTCGTTAAAAAATGTATTAGTATGCACAATTGAATACTAACCTGGATTTGCTGTAAATGCTGTTCACATAATGCATTAAACTTCCCATTTTGACAAGGGAGAATGTAAAATACATATACTTTTTTTTATAACTGATTCATTCACTATAATAATTCATTCAGTTTTTAAGACAACAACACATTTCTCAAAACTATGAACACATTTCACCTGTTTTCAAACACATTCCAATGTTTTCTGTAAAACTTTATACAAAAAGGCCCTAATTTTTCACCATGCTTTAACCATGTCCACAATCAGAGGACACAAGATTATAATTAACTCAAGCCGTCAGAATGTGAGCTCAAATAACACAAATTTATCCATGCATAAACATCATAGAAAAAAATGATGACACTAATCAGAATCTCGGGATAACATAAAGACGGCCACAGCTGATTATGTTATCTATCTATCTATCTATCTATCTATCTATCTATCTATCTATCTATCTATCTATCTATCTATCTATCTATCTATCTATCTATCTATCTATCTATCTATCTATCTATCTATCTATCTATCTATCTATCTATATATCTATCTATCTATCTATCTATCTATCTATCTATCTATCTATCTATCTATCTATCTCTATCTAACTATCTATCTATCTATCTATCTATCTATCTATATATATATATATATGCAGGTGGGGAATGTGGAACATTCCTTAAGAGTCAAATTGTTTCTTCTCCGGTAAACCTGTTAGTATAGTGTTCACTTCCTTAAACTTTCCGAGGCCAGAGCTAATTCTTTACTTTAAATGAAAAACCATGGGACGTGCACGTCTTATGAATGATGTTGTGTCAATTCAAACAATATATTACTGTACAAATATACATATATGACAATTATGAGGTGCTCACTTTAGGAAAGTACCAACATTTGTCTGTTTGACCTTATTTTATGTATTATCTGCGGTCTTTGTAAATTACTTTCCACGATTAGGATTTTTTGCTGTTTCTCATTGTCTTTTTCCTTCACTACAAATATTAGACACACATTTGTCTAATGCTGATCTGCAAACTAGCATGCTGTTTCCCAGCTGTTTTAAAAGGCATTACAGTTTACTTTAGGGTTTAGCTTTGAGGTGTTAGTTGCTTTCAAAAAAACATTTAATATATATTTTGTGCATTTCTGTTATGATCTTGTTAGTTTGAACAACTTACAAACTTTGCCTTACTTGACCACTGCCTGCATCCTTCCAGATGTCTTAGGGATGAACTCTAAAGCTTTTAATGAGACCATTATTTAAACATAATTAATTACCATCATTAAATTAACATGAATCTTTCTTTGGGTAACTCACTGTGTGTTTTAAGGTACTACTTTTGTACATTTGCTAAACAAATCAAACTGTCCCGTCATCATTCCATCTTCACATCTATTCGAGCACAGAGTGAAAGAATGTTTGTCTGAATGCAGATGGACACGCAGAAACTATCTGTTAAAATGACAAATATCTCAATGTCACATGTAAAAAACTGGTTTTAAAGCTATTTTTGAGAAATGACATCTATAGTTCCAGTTATGATCCACCCACAGTTATTAAAGGCACTGATGAGATTGTGAGCGCTGCAGTTCAGCATCACTGTATTGAACGACTGAAGAGAGAATCTCCCTGTGTTTGAGCACACTGTAACTGGTTTCTCTAATTTGAACAGTATTTTACTGTAATATGTACTGTAAGATACTGTAAAATGTTTATACAGTATGTTACTGTAAACAGCAAAGGATTATGGAAAATATATGGTCACTACTGTAATTCTTCTCTACTGTAAATCAATTTACAGTAGTGAACTTGCCCGCGAAAAACTGACCAATGGTAAGAGAGATTTCTTTTGAATTTTTTTGACTGTATTGTTGAAGTGGCAGTTAATGTGGACAAAAGATGTACCGGTAACTCCAAAAAGGTTAGTATATTATTTATATTTTGTGTAAAACAAACATTTGCAAATGTTTTCATTTATGTTAACAGCAAACTAAAATGATTTGTCTTTTTGTTTTCGTCGGAATGGTTTTGGTGCCTTTTTTTTCCTGACAGTCGGACGGATCTCCGTCACGGTGATAATATTAACTGATAAGTAAGCTAAGTTCCCTTTCGTAGTCACTCCGAGTTACGTCGAGTGACGGAGAATGGGATTTCGCCTAGAAAGCCAATCATCTTCGAGAATTACAAAACGAGCCTATGGCAATGAAAATGCCATGGGTCTGCGGAATTTGCATAGCGTATCTCCGCCCCACCGCGTGGGTATAAAAGGAGGAACGCCGGCAAAGGCAGATCATGTTTTCGCTTCGGAGCCAAGAAACTCTCTTCACTCCACAAGCCAAATCCTGAGTTATCAGTGACTTCTCTTCGAGACGAGCGAGCTCTCCGGTGTTGGTGTGACGGCGGTATCCAGCGAGTTCACATTGCCTGCGGTCTGTGCAGTGATCTGCCAGTTGGTGTGTTTCTCCCTGGTCGCCTCAGCATCGCTGAGCTTTTTTCCTCTCTAAAAGAGCTGCACGTGGCACGTCTTTTTAAAGATGTCTCGCCCGTGTTCTTCTGGGTGCGGTCGATTCCTGTCTGCCTTTGATGGGCACAATCGCTGCTTTGCGTGTCTGGGCTTAGAGCACGCTAAAGCAGCGCTTGTGGATGACTCATGTTCCTTCTGTGGGAACATGACCATCGCAACACTAAGGTCGAGACTCAATGATCTCATTCGAGAGAGAGTCCCCTCATCCACACCCCGATCTACACCCTCCTCGAGAGGTGGTACTTCGGCTGGTGGACAGGGTGACTTGAGGGTGACGGTGTGGAACAAAAATCCGACGACACGTCCTCGGACCACGCCCCCCTCTGTAGTGTTGCAACCCGCGAGCGCCGCGGTGATTTTACCGGGTCCATCCGTTGATGCCCCGCGTATTTCATTCGGCGCTCCAGAGGATGACTCGATGTCGATCGCGGCATCACAAGGTGGGCAAGAGTCATCGGGAAGTGACGATGCGGCTGCGTTGCCTCCTTCTGGAGTTCCAGCGTTGCCCGTATCAGATCCCGAGATGACCGCCATGCTCTCCCGAGCCGCCGCGAGCATCGGGCTCGAGTGGAACCCTCCACCCTGCCCCGAGCGCTCGCGGCTGGACGATTGGTTTTTGGGCGCGGCTGCCACCTCTCGGCCGCAGCCAACCCCAATACCTTTCTTCCCGGAAGTGCATGAGGAGCTGACGAATCATGGAAGGCTCCCTTGACCTCCCGTGCACGTTCGTCGGCTTTCTCCGCCTTTCCCCCCCTCGATGGGGCGGTCGCCCGTGGGTACACTGGGGTTCCCCCGGTTGAACGCTCTGTTGCGATGCAATTGTGTCCTCAGAGTGCTTCATATCGTGGTAATCCTAAGCACCCGTCCAAGGCCTGTAGGCTTTCGTCCTCCCTCGTGGCGAAGTCTTACAAGGCTGCAGGACAGGCGGCCGCCGCTCTGCATGCGATGAGCACCTTACAGGTCTACCAGGCCCAGCTGCTCAGAGATATGCACGAGGGCGGGACTGACCCAGGGCTCTTTGATGAGCTGCGTGCCGCCACTGACCTCGCTCTCCGAGCGACGAAAGAGGCCTCACGCTCCCTGGGTCAGGTGATGGCCACTTCGGTGGTCCAGGAGCGTCACCTGTGGCTGAACCTGGCTGATATGCGGGACGCCGAGCGCTCTCGTCTGCTCGACGCCCCCATATCCCAGGCCGGCCTCTTCGGCGGAACGGTCGAGGACTTTGCCCAGCAGTTCTCGACCGCACAGAAGCAGTCTGAGGCTATCAAACATATTCTGCCCCGACGGCCCGCTGCTGCCTCCACCCAGCCGTCGGTTCAGAAGCCTCAGCCTGCTCGCCGCCGAGGGCGCCCTCCTGCCGCTCCCTCCCCTCCCGCACGGCCCCAGCAGCAGCCTTCACCCAGGCCGCGTCGTGGAGGAGGCCGCAGGAAGGCGCCCCAGCCCTCTCCAGCCCCGCGCCCCGCTAAACGCCAGGCTAAGCGGTGCTCCTGAGACGGGCTGCTCAGTGATGGTCCCGGTTCTTCCCCAGGAGGTGGTTGCAGGCCCCCTCCTTCCCCCCGCGGAGGGCCGGGGGAGAATCTTTTGTTTTCCCGCTGCTCACCCACGGGTGGGCAGTACCCTAAAACTGTTAAAGAAAGAACCAACACTTCCATCACTGAGCACACAGAGCCGGCTGACAGTGTGCGACGCCTCCGGGCCTCGCCGCTCTCATCCCCCTCTGTCACAGAGTTCTCGGACAGCAGTGTGCGCCGCCTCCGGGCCTCGCCACTCCTGTCCCCCTCTGTTCCAGAGGGCGCAGACGACAGTGCGTGCCGTCTTCGGACCACACCGCTCTCGTCCCCCTCTGTCGTCAGCCCCCTGGCAGAGCAGACCCCCGTGGAACGCTGGTCCTTCCCTGGTCTCCTCTGTCAGGGCGCGGAGCCTGACCACGCCCCCGCACAGGGCCGCTATGCCACCCTCGTCGGGGCCGGTCACTCCGCTTCGCTGCCCCTCCGGGGGGACGTCTGTCGTTCGCATGACCCCGCTGGCTCAGTTTCTGGCAGCTTGGTTAGAGCTCCCCAGCCTGTCCCGCTGGGTCGCCCGAACGATCAGGCGCGGCTATGCGATTCAGTTCGCTCGGTCTCCTCCCCGTTTCAGCGGAGTCCGCTTCACTATGGTCGGTGGCAATGCCCCCATCATGCGAGCGGAGGTTGCCACCCTGCTGGCGAAGGGTGCAATCGAGACTGTCCCTCCAGCCGAGATGAGGTCTGGGTTTTACAGCCCGTACTTCATCGTCCCCAAGAAAACCGGTGGGTTACGACCGATCCTGGACCTGCGCGTCCTGAACCGCTCCCTTCACAGGCTGCCGTTCAGGATGCTCACGGCCAAACGCATTTTCGAGTGCGTGCGGCCACAGGATTGGTTTGCAGCGATAGACCTGAAGGACGCCTACTTTCATGTCTCCATCTTACCTCGACACAGACCGTTCCTTCGGTTTGCTTTCGAGGGGCAGGCATATCAGTACGCGGTTCTCCCATTCGGGTTGGCTCTGTCTCCTCGCGTCTTTACGAAGGTCGTCGAGGCAGCCCTTGTTCCCCTACGCGAACACGGGGTTCGCATCCTGAACTATCTCGACGACTGGCTGATTCTAGCCCACTCTCGAGCTCAGGTTTGCGAACACAGAGACCTTGTGCTCCGGCACCTAGCCCGTCTGGGCCTTCGGGTCAACTGGGAGAAGAGCAAACTCAGCCCCGTGCAGAGGATCTCTTTTCTCGGTATGGAGATCGACTCGGTCGCCATGTCCGCGCAGCTTACGAGCGAGCGCGCACACTCACTACTGACTTGTCTTCGTCAGTTCGAGGGCAAGAGTGCGGTCCCACTGAAATTGTTTCAGAGGCTCCTGGGGCATATGGCATCTGCAGCCGCGGCAACGCCGCTCGGATTGCTTCATATGAGACCGCTTCAGCTGTGGCTTCGCGATCGAGTCCCGAGGTGGGCATGGCATCACGGCACGCTCCGAGTCCCAGTGACTCCGACCTGCCGTCAGTTCTTCACCCCGTGGAGGAACCTCAGTTTTCTACGGGCCGGAGTCCCCCTAGAACGAGTTTCCAGGCATGTTGTTGTCTCCACAGATGCCTCTTCCACGGGCTGGGGCGCCATGTGCAACGGACATGCTGCCGCGGGCTCCTGGACAGGACCCCAGCGCCTTCTGCATGTCAATTGCCTCGAGTTGCTGGCAGTACGCCTTGCCCTGCACCGTTTCCACACGCTGCTCAAGGGTCAACACGTGCTAGTCCGTTCAGACAATACCGCAACAGTAGCGTACATCAACCGTCAAGGTGGTCTACGCTCCCGCCGTATGTCGCAACTCGCTCGCCACCTCCTCTTATGGAGTCAGAAGCACCTGAGGTCCCTTCGTGCTATCTACATTCCGGGCGTTCGGAACCTTGCAGCCGACGAGCTGTCTCGGTTCCGTCCTATCCCCGGCGAATGGCGATTCCATCCCCAGTCGGTCCAGCTGATTTGGGACCAGTTCGGGGACGCACAGATAGACCTGTTTGCCTCCCACGACTCATCCCATTGCGCCCTGTATTACTCCCTGTCCGAGGGCACGCTCGGCACGGATGCACTGGCGCACAGCTGGCCGCGGGGCCTACGCAAATATGCGTTTCCCCCAGTGAGCCTTCTCGCACGGACTCTGTGCAAGATCAAGGAGGACGAGGAGCAGGTCACTTTGGTTGCGCCGTACTGGCCCACCAGGACCTGGTTCTCCGAACTAGTACTCCTCGCGACAGCACCTCCTTGGCCAATTCCTCTGAGAGAGGACCTCCTCTCTCAGAGACGGGGCACCCTTTGGCACCCTCGTCCCGATCTCTGGAGGCTCCACGTGTGGCCTCTGGACGGGACGAGGCAGGTTTGAGTACCCTGCCACCTGCGGTGGCGGCTACCATCACTTCCGCTAGAGCTTCGTCCACGAGACATCTCTATGCGTTGAAGTGGAACCTCTTCGTCAACTGGTGCTCTTCTCGCCGAGAAGACCCCAGGAGATGCTTGATCAGTGTCGTGCTTTCCTTCCTGCAAGACGGGCTGGAGCGAAGGCTGTCTCCCTCCACCCTGAAGGTGTATGTGGCCGCTATAGCTGCATATCACGAAGCAGTTGATGGTAAGTCTCTGGGAAGGCACGACCTGATCATCAGGTTCCTGAGAGGAGCGAGGAGACTGATCCTCCTCGCCCTCCTCTCGTTCCCTCTTGGGACCTCTCAGTGGTGTTAAATGCCCTGCAGAGGGCTCCCTTTGAGCCTCTGCAATCAGTGGAGCTTAAGTTCCTGTCTATGAAGACAGCGCTCCTGGTTGCACTGGCCTCCATTAAGAGGGTAGGGGACCTGCACGCATTCTCCGTTGACGAAGCGTGCCTGGAATTCGGGCCGGCTTACTCTCACGTGATCCTGAGACCCCGGCCTGGATATGTGCCCAAGGTTCCTACCACTCCCTTTCGGGACCAGGTGGTGAACCTGCAAGCGCTGCCCCTGGAGGAGGCAGACCCAGCCTTGGCACTGCTCTGTCCAGTACGCGCTCTCCGCGCTTACGTAGACAGGACGCGGTGTTTCAGGACCTCAGACCAGCTCTTTGTCTGTTATGGTGGGAGACTGAAGGGAAAGGCTCTCTCAAAGCAGAGGTTGTCTCACTGGATAGTGGACGCCATTGCTTTGGCTTACCAACAGCAAGGCCGACCGTGCCCCCTTGGTGTGACAGCCCACTCCACCCGGAGTGTGGCTTCCTCTTGGGCTCTAGCGCATGGCGCCTCGCTGGCAGACATCTGTAGAGCTGCAGGCTGGGCGACACCTAACACATTCGCCAGATTTTATAATCTCCGAGTGGAGCCAGTGTCCTCCCATGTACTCGCTTCAACCAGCTAGTTCAGGACCCGCTCAGGTGTCTTCGCTTGCTCGCCATTCCACTCCACGGACTGGATACGTGCGGTTATTCTCCTCAGGTGAGCCTTCCCTTCTGAAGCCCTGAGTTCCTCCAGCACTGTTGACGCTGGCGCCAGTGTCTATTGCCTGTGCGTCGGCTAGGTGCCTCCGTGTGCTTGGTTCCTCCCTTGAGTAACCCCCACATGTGTATGTCCACTGTAAGCCTCTTTGAGCATGTGTCTTTCCCTCGGCAAGCCATCTTGCCACCCTGGAGTTGAAAGTTGCCACCCCACGGGCTGATTACTCCAGTGTTCCTCCATATGAAGCCTTCCGGCCATATGCGTATTTCTAAGTCCTCCCTACGGGTAGGCATGCTGCGGCTATCTCCTCTGAGATATGCTCCCCAGTGTACCTTGGTATTCCTGTGTTAAGTAGGACTCCTTCGTCCGTGCCAGTATCACGACAGGGAGATCAGACTTTCGCAGGGCACTGGAAGACAGCTGTGAAGGTGGCGTGATTATACGGGGACCCCATTCTCCGTCACTCGACGTAACTCGGAGTGACTACGAAAGGGAACGTCTCGGTTACGGATGTAACCCTCGTTCCCTGAGTAGGGAACGGAGACGTTACGTCTCCCTGCCACTTCCGCTGTACCGCTGGGTAGACGCCTGAGTTCAGTCTCGGCTCCTCAGCGAAGACATGATCTGCCTTTGCCGGCGTTCCTCCTTTTATACCCACGCGGTGGGGCGGAGATACGCTATGCAAATTCCGCAGACCCATGGCATTTTCATTGCCATAGGCTCGTTTTGTAATACTCGAAGATGATTGGCTTTCTAGGCGAAATCCCATTCTCCGTCACTCGACGTAACGTCTCCGTTCCCTACTCAGGGAACGAGGGTTACATCCGTAACCGAGACGTTCACCTATATTATCCGAAATATTCTTTAGTTAAAACGATAACAATAAAGTTTGTGTATATCTCTGCCTCTTTAACGTAAGCTCGCCAGGCGGAGTCGTCAGGCTACACGTTAACCGCAACGAACTAACGTGTCATGAAATACTGAGGTAAAGCGAGATAGACGAATCCCTTGTTTAAGTGAGGTTTTTAAACAATATTTTCAAGTATATGCTTTGATTTATTTTCAGGTTTGTGATCTGTATAATGTCTGCAGTCTGCAACGATGGAGGTGTGTGAGCCTTTTCATTGCCGTCATAACGGTAATAACATCAACTGGTAGGTTAACTTCACCTAAATAAGCCGAAATAAACTTTTCAAACTGAGAAAAATAATAACATATGTATGTTCCGTGAACTTCTGTCCCCTATTTATCACAACTTAGTTAGGCAGATGTAACAACATTAACAGTGAGCTAACGTGAAAAAATAAGTAAAAGGAATAGTGCACCTCAAAAAGAAATTCTGTCATAATTTACTTGCCCACAAGTTGTTCTAAACCTGCATGAAGTTCTTTCTTCTGAACATAAAAGAAGATATTTTGAAGAATGTTGGTAATGGAACAGTTTGCTGTTCCCCATTGACATCTATAATAAAAAAAAAAAAATATGTCAATGGGGACCAGAAAATTGTTTGGTTACTCACGTTTTTTAAAATATCTTCTTTTGTATACAGCACAAGAAATAAATTAATACAGGTTATGAACAAGTTGAGGCTGAGTAAATGGTGACATAATTTTCATTTTTTAAGTAAACTAACCCTTTAAGCGACACCATTGTTAATTACATCTTTTGTTTTAATTATTTTCAAGTTTGTGGCCTGAATCATGTCTGCAATGTCGGAGGTGTGTTTTGGAGTCTTTTCTTGTGATTGCCGTCGTAATGGTGATGACATCTACCAGTGAGTAAGATGACATCAACTAAATTAGCTGAAGTATGCATTAGTTTAGCAGGCAAACATAATATAATGTAACTGCCGATGAAACCAACGGAAGGGGAGAAAACAGGTTTACCAGGCAGCAGTGTTAAAGTGCTTTTAAATAATCATCCATCAGTTTCTGTTCTTTATTTTGAATTTGCAGAAGCCATTCCCTCCGGACTGTACATCACTGCTGACGCTCTCCACTAATACACAGAACAGGTTGACGTTTGAGGAGGAGGAGGAGGAGGAGGAGGAGGAGGAGGAAAGGGTTAGCAATATACCATTATCAATATAGCAAAATTTTGCTAACTAATATTTTAAATGTTGTTTAATTTATTAAAAAACTATAAACACCATACAACAGCATAACTTACATCATCTTTACCCCTCATGTCGTTGTTGTTAGTAATAAGTTCTGTTATTGTCAGTTATTGTAAGTATCTGTTATCTGTTATTTTATTTCTGTGAACTATAATAACACTAAAAGGCTGCTGTGACTTTGTCTGTTTCAGGAGAGTCTGTTCTCTAAGCAAAAACATGGATGCTGACTATGAAGAATCATCATCCAATTACAACAGCTAACAGACTCTTCTTCAGTATTACTGTCCATTTTGTCGAATGCAGAATTAGGTAACCCAATATATATATATTTTTTACATTACATTTACATTCATGCATTTGGCAAACACTTTTATCCAAAGCAACTTACATTGTATTTAAGTTTAAAGGAACACGCTACCGTTTTTTGAAATAGGGTTTTTTCACTGTCTCCTCTATATTTAGATAAGTGGGCAAACGTATTTTTGTCTCAGTGCATGCATTGTCTTATGGTGCGTTCACACCAAACGCGAATAGAATGTCTGGTGCGAGTGATTTAAATGTTAAGTCAATGTAAAGACGCAATTACGCACCTCTAGAGGTCAATCAACATCAGCCATCTTGCAAACAGACAACCGTCTAGCACTTGCCCCTCTCACAAGAAGCGGATTTCGCCTCGGACGCGCGTAAATTTCGCTTCAAAAACTTGCATTTTTACACGTCAATTTAGCTTTGGACACGCGAATGGATTAAAAATGTTCAAGCGTCCAACTAGACTCGGTAGACGAGAATTGGCAGAAGTAGCAGTGCTTCGCCCTCTGAGAATATAGTTCCCAGTATTTATATGGTTAAAAGATGGCTGTGTCTCATGTGACCTTGTTATTTGTACACTCTGTGCCTATACAAATCACAACATGTAAATAGGAAAATGTTGGCGTTATTTTGTCACTTATTGGGAGCAGTATGCTAGCTGGAGCCGTTTACCTCCAGTATTTGTGCTAAGCTAGGCTAGCGGTGGGTGCGTCAGACAGTTACGGCACGCACAGAGATGAAAAAGATATTTATGGACTTATCTAACTCTGGGGATACAGTGAATAAGCTAAAGTCCAAAAAAGGCGTGTTCCTTTAAGACTAGGCGATTTCCTAGGCAGATATTGACTTGGGACTATATTGCGGTGAAGCACAGGCGAAGCACTGCTACTTGGGCGCAGAGATATCACGCAACACCTGAAATCCCCCAACTTCCGTCAACATACCGGCGTGAATATTAGTTGGCTATTTTTCCTACAGTAGACATAGTGAATGGCGATGAATATGGCGTATTTTGTGAGAGACAAAGAGGATGACTTCTCAAAAAAGTCGAGGACTGCAGGATGGATCAATGCAGATAAATCCTCGGTAGCTGAGACACAACTGCGGGCACCTCATCTTGATCTGACACGTTGAGCCTGGTCATCGATGGCAGTACCTTGTCCCACTCGCCACAGCACAGATACTCTATTTCAGTCAGCATAGGCTGGCATATTCCCACACTCACACCACCAGTTCGTGTCCTCACGTCCTCAGGCTGTTGAGCAATCGCAACCTCCTCCTTTTGTCTGTCTATTTCCAAAGCACGCAGCTCCTCTTCTGAAAACTCTGGTTCGTAGAGTTATGGTTCTGGATCTTGACTGTCTGAAAAGTCACCCTCTTCGTCTCTTACAAAATCCGCCATGTTTATCGCCATTCACTATGTCTACTGTAGGAAAAATAGCCAGCTAATATTCATGCCGGTATGTTGACGGAAATTGGTGGATTTCAGGTGTTGCGTGATATCTCTGTGCCCAAGTAGCAGTGCTTCGCCTGTGCTTCGTCCCAAGTCAATCTCTGCCTAGGAAATCGCCTAGTCTTAATCTGCATTGCTATTTGTACTCGTTGTGAATACGCAGGCCACAAGAAGTAATTGAGTTTTTTTTAATCACTTTTACTCCCAACATGCTATCCGGCAAAAAAAGGGTTCCATTTATTATGCTAAGCTCAGCTAGCGGTGGCACTGCCAGACTAAGACAATGCATGCACTGAGACATAAATGTGTTTGCCCACCTATCTAAATATATTTCAAAAAATGGTGCCGTGTTCCTATTATTAAGTTATCCATTCCCTGGAAATCAAACTCATTGTTTCAGCATTCTTGCATCTTTCTCTACTGTTTAAGCTACACAGGAATGTATTGTGAAAGAATGAAGCTTAAATGATTTGAATGTAATGGATTGAGGTAATTATGTACCATCCCTGTAGGTGCATTCAGAATCAGGTGTTTTGCTTTTATCAACATAAAAGTACATGCAGCATCAAGTTTGAGAGTTAGGGCAAATTCTGACAACACCGATCTCAAAATTAATGTATTTTTTCCCCCTTTGTGCTTGCAGGTTCATTTTGAGAATCAACTCTGATGACACCAAACACTAAAGGCACAGAGCAGATGGAAATCTGGAAAGATCCACACAAAAAAAAGCATCAGCCTAAACCCCTCAGTGTTTCTCATCAGAGAGCTTGTCAACTTTGACTGGCAAAATTACTGAAATGTAACAACATTTGCAACATCAAACTGACTTCTACGGTGTTTTCTTTTTTTAAGGCCTGTTTTGGTTTTCAGTGTGTGTACGTTTTTGCCATGCTACAGATACAAATGGTCCCCAGGAGATTAGTTCTATGGACTTTGGTGATTTTTGCCTTTTTTTTTTCTTCAGCTATTGAGGTCAAGATTTGTAATTTGTACTTCTAAAAACAAAATGTTCAACGATTAAAAAGAATATTTAAAGGACAAATGTTCATGAGTTGTTGTAATTTTTGGGGGTGGGGTAAACATGTAAAAAAAAAACTCAATACTAATACTGTAAATGACAATACGGTAACAGACAAAATACAGTAAATGGTACAGTATACTGTAAGTGAAAATACAGTAAAGGTACAGTATACTGTAAGTGAAAATACAGTAAAGGTACAGTATACTGTAAGTGAAAATACAGTAATAATACTGTAAAACATTTTACAGTAAATTACTGGCATCCAGCTGCCAGTAAGTTACTGTAAAATTTACAGCAATCTCTTTACAGTGCAGCATCTGACCTCAGGTAAAGTTTCTTCTGTTTTAGCCCATTTGCTCAACTTTGGATGGATCTAAATTAGTTTGTTAAGTTTGGATGTTTTCTATATTTTGTAAAATTTGTCTTTAAGTATCTGTGAATGTTATAGTTATTTTACAAATGTGCACAACAAAGAAAGAATAAAATACAACAACAGAAACATATTTCATGTGTGTGTGTGTTGTATATGTGTGTGCAGGTGCTGTTCGTCACAATGAGATTTCTGATCTCACTGTGTGTGTCGCTGCTGATGATTAATTGTGAGTGTTTTATAATCTGTCATATAAAATTACTGAATTTCTTTCACAATAATAAACAATTATGCTTATATTGTGTATTTTAACAAGTGAAATAACTGAAGTAGAAAAAGTAGAAATAATTCAAATGATAAAAGAGTTTTCCTATTGATTTAAATCCTTCTCATGTTTTAGCACTTTCTTACACATTGATTTTCACAGGAGACTCCAAAAGAAAAGAAACAAAGTTTATTTGGAGTCACAGGAGATTTTTTTTTATGCGAAACAAAGCCCTCGCAACACACTCATGTCATTTCCATCCAAATTCATTAAATAAATTAATTAATTAATGTCTGACAATCTTTATATCTCACAATTGTGACTTCGTTTCATATGTTTTATCTCACCTACTGTGCAGGGAAATATATTTACATGTGTCCTCTGTATATGTAAGAGTTGTTTTTTATGTAATAGTCTATTCTTTTTTTTCCAGTTATGAGTACTACTGTTGAACTAGAGACAACCACAACCGAAACCACGGAAACTACAACCATGAACATTACGACTGGTAATAAAATGTGATGTATTATTCTGGAAGATTATGTATTTATTTTGGAGGCTTACTATGTCATATAAAACCTATGGTATAAAGGGAATTGTGTTACAGTTGCATTTTATTTTGCATTTGTAATATATTCCAGTACTACAATTTGATATATATATATATGATACAATATTTCATGGGCCCATCTCCCAATTGATGCGCAATACCGATCTCTTAATTTCCTCAATATGCAGTAGGCCTATAACATTACAATATTTCATGGATGCAAGCCAAGACAATCAGTCTATAGTCTACATGACAACACACACACGCACACACTTAACAATTTAAGACATGTAAGACTAGTCTTGCATATTAGTTCACCCCAAAACGGGCCAGTAGTATTTGCACATTATCACTTAACTTTTGCTGCTTGACTTCTCGGAGAAAGGATCATTATGAAATTAATATTAGCCACAGAAGAGGTACAGTTTTTGCAATTAATACTGACCCACAGACTATAGGAAGAGACAACTAAATAATTATGAATTTTGAGTGACTATTCCTTAGTCCATCCAGACATGAAAATTGGACAACTATTCAAAGGATCAATGCATCACTGTTATTACTGGGCGCATGGCCGACGCAGGGTTTTATAAATACAGAGGTCCCAAAAATGATCTTGCTAGGGGGGTTGGGGGCATGAACCCGAGAAAATTTAGACTTTCCTGATCTCGACATGTGCATTTTAAGGTGTTTTGAAGGCCAAAAAAAATGGACAACAGTAGCTTTAAAAGCATGTTAGTGGCCAGTAGCATGAAGTATTTTATCAGATAACAGATGAGTGTAGAAGAGTGGATTGTCTCTATGAAATCAGCCTTTCGAGTCATGAAGGTGCCAGAGGAAGATCAGGTGGAGCTGATAAAGCAGCACCTAAAATGGGAGGCTAAAGATACTGTGAAGTTCATGCTGGAAGAAGTGGATAACAGTGTGGAGTCCATCTTCCAGCTGCTCCATGAAACCTACGGGGACAAGGTACCTATTGCCACAAGGTTAAAAGACTTTTATGATTAAAAACAAGCACCTGGTGAGACCATACGCGCCTATGCTTATGATTTACAGTAGGAAAAGATATCCGTGTCTTGCGTTAATATGCGTTATGCGCGTGCACGAAATGAAACGAAAGCAGAAACATCTGTTCCCTTTCGAGGAAACTCGCGATGCGTCAACGACGTTTTGGGAACGCCCTTAGCGTGAATGCTTCTGAAGCATCTATGTCAACTAGTCCAATGGAAAGAATGATCGTCATGGGCGGGTGACGTCATGACCGGGAAGAGATAAAAGCGCATCTGGTGCAACCGGCATTAGCTTCTGTTGCCTCAGCAAGTGATCTGTGTCAATCTGTATCTGTCTATTTACTGTTGTCTGTATCATATATATATATATATATATATATATATATATATATATATATATATATATATATTGGAAATGGCGAAACACATTTAAAAGCTCTGTGCTTCTCCCTGCCCAGGTTATTTAATGGGTGGGGACACACACAAGCTTTGTGTAATTTGTTTGGGAGTGTAGCATGCGGTATCAGCCTTCGAGGGGGCTGATTGCCAGCATTGTGAGAAGCTTCCGCTTCGCATGCACCGCTTCCACCTGTCACTTTTCGAGGAAAGTGGCCAAGCTTGCGATCCTCAGGGTGCAGGACCCGCTGTTGCCGAGGCAGCACGGAGAATGCATTCCTGGGGATCGCAAAAGGATCTTTCTGAGGGGTTGGAGACGGGTCCGAGGGCCTTATCTCCTTCCTTATCTGGGAGATCCAGCTCTCTCTCTCCGATGTCAGAAGCCCGCCCTGTGGCTTCTTCCGCCCGGGCAGAGAGCCTAATGCTTCAGTGCTCCAGCTCTGAGGAGCTGGATGTGCTGAGTATTGCAAGTGAAAGCACACACATGGGGGAAGGAGATTCACCACCTCTTTTGCCAGCATATGAGGAGCTGATGGAGGTGATCACTCGCACTGTTGATAAATTACATATTGATTGGCCAGCCGAGAAAAGGGGTGCTTGTCCCTAAAGCAAATTACACTAGCGCTTCCTTACATCTAGTGTTTCACCTCCACCACGAGGCCTTCCCTTTTGCCCCGATCTCCACAATGAGCTGTCCAGATCGTGGAATAAGCCATATTTGTCCCGTTTTTTTGCCCCCAAGTCCATGTTTATTCGGGAATAAAGGAGTTAAAAGAATATAGATATGAGTCGATGCCCCAGGCTGAACAGACGCTTGCGAGTTATCCGTCACCCGGTCCAGCATCGTCCCTGAAGGCCTCGGCTTTGCCCACTAAGCCACTAAAAACAACATCTAACTTAGTGGGCAAGGCATATACGGCAGCAGGTCAAGCTGGAGCCTGCCTTCATACGATGGCAGTGCTCCAGGCTTATCAAGCTGACTTGCTGGGGGATTTGGATAGGAATGAGGGAGTTGGGCCCGATGAGGTTCGCGAACTTCGTCGGGCCACAGATCTGTCTCTCAGGGCTACAAAGGAGACCGCTAGAGCAATTGGACACCCTATGGCAGCCCTTGTGGCCACTGAGAGGCACCTGTAAGGGTGGATTTCCTGCAGGGGTTCAGTTTGCAAGAATGACTAAAGAAACGTTGTCAGCAAGATGGTAGAAAACGTCTCGGTTACGGATGTAACCCTCGTTCCCTGAGTAGGGAACGGAGACGTTACGTCGAGTGACGGAGAATGGGGGTTTCGCCTAGAAAGCCTATCGACTTCGAGTATTACAAAACGAGCCTATGGCAATGAAATGCCATGGGTCTGCGGAATTTGCATAGCGTATCTCCGCCCCACCGCGTGGGTATAAAAAGAGAGACGCCAGCAAAGGCAGATCATGTCTTCGCTGAGGAGCCGAGACTGAACTCAGGCGTCTACCCAGCGGTACAGCGGAAGTGGCAGGGAGACGTAACGTCTCCGTTCCCTACTCAGGGAACGAGGGTTACATCCGTAACCGAGACGTTCCCTTTCGTAGTCACTCCGAGTTACGTCGAACTAGAATGGGGGTCCCCGTGTAATCACGCCACCTTCACAGCTGTCTTCCAGTGCCCTGCGAAAGTCTGATCCCCCTGTCGTGATACTGGCACGGACGAAGGAGTCCTACTTAACACAGGAATACCAAGGTACACTGGGGAGCATATCTCAGAGGAGATATGCCGCAGCATGCCTACCCGTAGGGAGGACTTAGGAATACACATATGGCCCGAAGGCTTCATATGGAGGAACACTGGAGTAACCAGCCCGTGGGGTGGCAACTTTTCAACTCCAGGGGTGGCAGGGTGGCTTGCCGAGGGAAAGACACATGCTCAAAGAGGCTTACAGTGGAAAACACGTGTGGGGGTTACTGGGGAGGAACCATGCACACGGAGGCACCTAGCCGACGCACAAGCAATAGATACTGGCGCCAGCGTCAACAGTGCTGGAGGAACTCAGGGCTTCCGAAGGGAAGGCTCACCTGAGGAAATAAATCGCACGTATCCAGTCCGTGGAGTGGAATGGCGAGCAAGCGAAGACACCTGAGCGGGTCCTGAACTAGCTGGTTGAAGCGAGTACATGGGAGGACACTGGCTCCACTCGGAGATTATAGAATCTGGCGAATGTGTTAGGTGTCGCCCAGCCTGCAGCTCTACAGATGTCTGCCAGCGAGGCGCCATGCGCTAGAGCCCAAGAGGAAGCCACACTCCGGGTGGAGTGGGCTGTCACACCAAGGGGGCACGGTCGGCCTTGCTGTTGGTAAGCCAAAGCAATGGCGTCCACTATCCAGTGAGACAACCTCTGCTTTGAGAGAGCCTTTCCCTTCAGTCTCCCACCATAACAGACAAAGAGCTGGTCTGAGGTCCTGAAACACCGCGTCCTGTCTACGTAAGCGCGGAGAGCGCGTACTGGACAGAGCAGTGCCAAGGCTGGGTCTGCCTCCTCCAGGGGCAGCGCTTGCAGGTTCACCACCTGGTCCCGGAAGGGAGTAGTAGGAACCTTGGGCACATATCCAGGCCGGGGTCTCAGGATCACGTGAGAGTAAGCCGGCCCGAATTCCAGGCACGCTTCGTCAACGGAGAATGCGTGCAGGTCCCCTACCCTCTTAATGGAGGCCAGTGCAACCAGGAGCGCTGTCTTCAAAGACAGGAACTTAAGCTCCACTGATTGCAGAGGCTCAAAGGGAGCCCTCTGCAGGGCATTTAACACCACTGAGAGGTCCCAAGAGGGAACGAGAGGAGGGCGAGGAGGATTCAGTCTCCTCGCTCCTCTCAGGAACCTGATGATCAGGTCGTGCCTTCCCAGAGACTTACCATCAACTGCTTCGTGATATGCAGCGATAGCGGCCACATACACCTTCAGGGTGGAGGGAGACAGCCTTCGCTCCAGCCCGTCTTGCAGGAAGGAAAGCACGACACTGATCAAGCATCTCCTGGGGTCTTCTCGGCGAGAAGAGCACCAGTTGACGAAGAGGTTCCACTTCAACGCATAGAGATGTCTCGTGGACGAAGCTCTAGCGGAAGTGATGGTAGCCGCCACCGCAGGTGGCAGGGTACTCAAACCTGCCTCGTCCAGTCCAGAAGCCACATGTGGAGCCTCCAGAGATCGGGACGAGGGTGCCAAAGGGTGCCCCGTCTCTGAGAGAGGAGGTCCTCTCTCAGAGGAATTGGCCAAGGAGGTGCTGTCGCGAGGAGTACTAGTTCGGAGAACCAGGTCCTGGTGGGCCAGTACGGCGCAACCAAAGTGACCTGCTCCTCGTCCTCCTTGATCTTGCACAGAGTCCGTGCGAGAAGGCTCACTGGGGGAAACGCATATTTGCGTAGGCCCCGCGGCCAGCTGTGCGCCAGTGCATCCGTGCCGAGCGTGCCCTCGGACAGGGAGTAATACAGGGCGCAATGGGATGAGTCGTGGGAGGCAAACAGGTCTATCTGTGCGTCCCCGAACTGGTCCCAAATCAGCTGGACCGACTGGGGATGGAGTCGCCATTCGCCGGGGATAGGACGGAACCGAGACAGCTCGTCGGCTGCAAGGTTCCGATCGCCCGGAATGTAGATAGCACGAAGGGACCTCAGGTGCTTCTGACTCCATAAGAAGAGGTGGCGAGCGAGTTGCGACATAGAGCGGGAGCGTAGACCACCTTGGCGGTTGATGTACGCTACTGTTGCGGTATTGTCTGAACGGACTAGTACGTGTTAACCCTTGAGCAACGTGTGGAAACGGTGCAGGGCAAGGCGTACTGCCAGCAACTCGAGGCAATTGACATGCAGAAGACGCTGGGGTCCTGTCCAGGAGCCCGCGGCAGCATGTCCGTTGCACATGGCACCCCAGCCCGTGGAAGAGGCATCTGTGGAGACGACAACATGCCTGGAAACTCGTTCTAGGGGAACTCCGGCCCGTAGAAAACTGAGGTTCCTCCACGGGGTGAAGAACTGACGGCAGGTCGGAGTCACTGGGACTCGGAGCGTGCCGTGATGCCATGCCCACCTCGGGACTCGATCGCGAAGCCACAGCTGAAGCGGTCTCATATGAAGCAATCCGAGCGGCGTTGCCGCGGCTGCAGATGCCATATGCCCCAGGAGCCTCTGAAATAATTTCAGTGGGACCGCACTCTTGCCCTCGAACTGACGAAGACAAGTCAGCAGTGAGTGTGCGCGCTCGCTCGTAAGCTGTGCGGACATGGCGACCGAGTCGATCTCCATACCGAGAAGAGAGATCCTCTGCACGGGGCTGAGTTTGCTCTTCTCCCAGTTGACCCGAAGGCCCAGACGGGCTAGGTGCCGGAGCACAAGGTCTCTGTGTTCGCAAACCTGAGCTCAAGAGTGGGCTAGAATCAACCAGTCGTCGAGATAATTCAGGATGCGAACCCCGTGTTCGCGTAGGGGAACAAGGGCTGCCTCGACGACCTTAGTAAAGACGCGAGGAGACAGAGCCAACCCGAATGGGAGAACCGCGTACTGATATGCCTGCCCCTCGAAAGCAAACCGGAGAAACGGTCTGTGTCGAGGTAAAAAGGAGACATGAAAGTAGGCGTCCTTCAGGTCTAACGCTGCAAACCAATCCTGCGGCCGCACACACTTGAAAATGCGTTTGGCCGTGAGCATCCTGAACGGCAGCCTGAGAAGGGAGCGGTTCAGGACGCGCAGGTCCAGGATCGGCGTAACCCACCGGTTTTCTTGGGGACGATGAAGTACGGGCTGTAAAACCCCGACCTCATCTCGGCTGGAGGGACAGTCTCGATTGCACCCGTCGCCAGCAGGGTGGCAACCTCCGCTCGCATGATGGGGGCATTGCCACTGACCATAGTGAAGCGGACTCCCCTGAAGCTGGGAGGAGACCGAGCGAACTGAATCGCACAGCCGCGCCTGATCGTTCGGGCGACCCAGCGGGACAGGTTGGGGAGCTCTAATCAAGCTGCCAGAAACTGAACCAGCGGGGTCATGCGAACGTCAGACGTCCCCCCGGAGGGGCAGCGAGGCGGAGTGACCAGCCCAGGCGAGGGTGGCATAGCGGCCCGGTGCGGGGGCGTGGTCAGACTCCGCGCCCTGACAGAGGAGACCAGGGAAGGACCAGCGTTCCACGGGGGTCTGCTCTGCCAGGGGGCTGGCGACAGAGGGGGACGAGAGCGGTGTGGTCCGAAGACGGCACGCACTGTCGTCTGCGCCCTCTGGAACAGAGGGGGACGGGAGTGGCGAGGCCCGGGGGCGGCGCACACTGCGGTCCGAGAACTCTGTGACAGAGGGGGATGAGAGCAGCGAGGCACGGAGGCGTCGCGTACTGTCACCCGACTCTGTGTGCTCAGTGATGGGAGTATCGGTTCCTTCTAGAGAACAAAAGATTCTCCCCCGGCCCTCCACCGGGGAAAGGAGTGGTCCTGCTACCCACTCCTGGAAAGAACCGAGTCCCATCTCTGAGGAGCCCGTCTCAAGGGCGCCGCTAACCTGGCATGTAGCGGGGGGCGGGGCTGGAGAGGGCTGTGGCGTCCGCCCGCGGCTTCCAGAGCCGGCCCATTAACGGGCGGGGAGGGAGCCGTGGGAGGGCGCCTTCGGCGGTGGGCAGACCGAGGGTTCTGAGCGGACGGCAGGGCCGTCGGGACAGAATCAACGTCAGTCTGCACATGGGCGGTTGAGAGCTGTTGGGCAAAGTCCTCAACCGCACCGCCGAAGAGGCAGACCTGAGATATGGGAATGTCGGACAGAATGTCGGCCGCGCGACATCCAGCACATCAGACAGGTTCAGCCACAGAATGGGGAGCATCACCTGACCCAGGGAGCGTACGGCCACTTTCGTCGCTCGGGGAGCGATGTCAGTGGCGGCACGCAGCTCAGTGAAGAGGCCTGGGTCAGTCCCGCCCTCGTGCAGGACCATGAGCATCTGGGTCAGGTAGACCAGCAGAATGACCATGGCAGCAGGGAGGCGGCTGCCAGTGGCGCTATAGGATCTCGCCACAAGTGTAGACGAAAAACTACAGGCCACGGACGGGTGCTTAGGATTGCACCGAGAAGAAGCACTCTGAGGACATATAGCATCGCAACAGAGCGTTCAGCCGGGGGAACCCCAGTGTACCCATGGCAGCAGCCCCATCGAGGGGAGGAAAGGCGGATGAGATCAGCGAGCGGTCCCGAGAAGACCAGGGGGTCTTCTAGGACTTCGAGATCTCATCATGCACGTCCGGGAGGGAAGGTATTGGGGTTTGCCGTGGACGTGTCGGCGGCCTTACCCAAAACCAATCGTCCCAGGAAAGCATGGCCGTCATCTCTGGATCGGACTCAAGCACAGCCGTATGCACACCAGGAGGTGGCGGCTGTGACGAGTGGTCATTTCCAGAGAATCAAACCCACCTAGTGAAGCTGCTACAAACATAGTATCATCCTCTGTAGCTTCAAATGAAACACACGGGCCACCAGAAGGTAGACCCGTGGGAATCACTTGTTCACTAGCGGGCACCGTCATTGAGGAGGGGGGGCTGGGGCGTGGACACGGAGTCGGCGCCTTGTTCCAGACCAACACCCTCCGGTCACCCTGGCCACCAGCCGAAGATCGGGTGGTGGATGAGGGGACTCTCACTCTTGCGAGTTCACCGAGTCTCGACCTTAATGACGCGATGGTCATATTCCCACAGAGAGAACATGAGTCATCCACGAGCGCTGCTCTAGTATGATCAAGCCCAAACATACCAGACAACGCTCGTGCCCATCAGAGTCCGATACCAAGCTGCCGCAACCATTCTGTTTTTTTTTTTTTTTTTTAAATGCACGGGCGAGCCGTCTTTAAAAAGACGTGCCGCGTGCGAGCTCTTTTTGTGAAAGGAGAGAAACTCCGCGATGTTGAAGCGAGCAGGGAGAAACACACTCACTGGCAGATCACTGCACAGACCAGCAGGCAATGTGAATTTCGCTGCAGATCGCCGTCACACCAACACTGTAGAGTGGCTCGTCTCGTAGAGCGAAGTCAGAAATAGCTGTGGAGTGAAGAGATACTCTTGGCTCCGAAGCGAAAACATGATCTGCCTTTGCTGGCGTCTCTCCTTTTATACCCACGCGGTGGGGCGGAGATACGCTATGCAAATTCCGCAGACCCATAGCATTTCATTGCCATAGGCTCGTTTTGTAATACTCGAAGTCGATAGGCTTTCTAGGCGAAACCCCCATTCTCCGTCACTCGACGTAACTCGGAGTGACTACGAAAGGGAACTGTACATTTCTTGTCTATTCCACCCACTGCCACTTATACTAACGACGGAAATAAGCGCAGTTACAATAGCTTAATATGTGGGAGAGCGTTGCTATATAGAGTGACAATATTGTATTTCAATAGGTAGCACTTCAAAGTCAATACCAAATCAAAACTAATTAGCACATTATTTGTAATTGAAAAGGTTTAATGACAAAATATGGTTATGGTTACACTTAAAATATATACAAAATAGATGTATGAGATGATAATACTTATATCATTAATTGTACCCAGCATATATGTAAAATGTTACCAGAGAGAGAGAGAGAGAGAGAGAAAAGAGAAGGTAAAGAGAGAGAGAGAGAGAGCCTCAAGAAAGAGACCCAGAGCATAAAAGAGCAGAGCATAAAAAGAGCCAGAGCAACAGTTCCAATCTTCTTTTATCCTTTCCCTGACCATGTGACTAAAAACCAAATGTGAGACATTCAAACTGACCAATCAGATAATTACAACTCCCCCCATTGTTCTAAAGGTGTGACAAGTCATAGACCCCCAAAGTGCACACATCTTGGCCTACAGGCCTTGATCACTATCAGGCCCTCAACTCCAAATGGTCATTGGGGAAGGAGGGGGTGGAAAACAGTAAAACAAATGTCTTTCAAAGCAAATGTTCATTTAAAATTTCTTGGATTATTTTCAATCAATCCCCTCTTGGCAACGTTGGCCACACACATGGAGTCCAAAGGTGGCACAGTCCATAAAGACATGTTTTCTGTTGTGTGTAGATGTCATCTTCAGACTTTTCGTCCAGGCTTGTTGCAATAGCAGTTGGTCAGTCTTCAGTCTTTGTTCTCCTTTCAGCCCTGCATGAGTAGGCTCCATCAGATGGAGTTGCACCGTTCATAGATATGCAAATCATCCATCGAATACTTCATACCTCCACAAGAACAGGCACTGAATCTGGGAGCAAACGAGTGAGACAGTGGAACAGCAATCTGGGAGCTGTCTCTTTCTGAGACAAGACACTGGATATGAACTTAGGCAGCAGGGATCCTGTGATTTAAAAGAACATACAGCACAACAAACAGCAAAAGCAGACACATGGCATTTGTCATTGGTCAGAGGTTTGATATGGTCAGATTAAAATTTGTCTCTGGCAAAAAGCCCTTATGATGCACTTAAAAATATGGTCAAGGGAGAATAAAAGAAGATCTTACAAGCTCTTACACTGTTTCTCGAAACATTTAAATAAATTGCATTACAACAAAACAACAAATACTGGTTTAAAACCACATTTCATGAAAGTATCAGCAAAATATTCAGTGTAACCAAACACAGAGATTCAATTGAATTAATGTCCAAAAACATTGTTAAAAGTCAAATGGACAAAATACAAATAAGCAGAAATCAAATAAGTTTCAGAAATATCTCAAAAGCATTAATGAGAATACAAATATTTGTACTTGGTTAAAAATGAGAAATACTGACATACATTTTAAAATTTAACTTGGTGAGAGGTTATTACCAAGGTTATTAAGTAAATCCAAAGAAAAACAAAACAAACAATTACTTTATGAAATTCAGTTATAATTCAGTCTAGATGTAAAGACTTCATTAAAATTGTATGCATTAATTTTGTGAGGCAAAATCAGATAGATGCAGATTTGACTTTGCGTGAAGATCAAATGATGTCATCTATGTGGCTGCATTTAGCTGTGGCTATGTGTAAATTAAATCATGCCCCAAACAAAGGTGAGTGAGTTTTACAATTGTGATGCAAATTTGTTCCTGTTGTTGAAACAGGGAGCCAGCATGAGAATGTGAGTATGAGGTGTGATCTGGCTCAAAATCTTTCCTCACCAATGTTTCAGTTAAGGAGCATGATAAAAGTGCAAAGTACAGAGTTAATGAATCCTGTTGTGAGGAAAGCATTTTCATGGTTAATGCAATTGTGAATCACATTGAAGCCATTTGGCAATTCTATGCTCCTGTACATGGTTTTACTGCAGCTATATGGAAAATAGCAGAGTTTTCCACTAAGGACACAAACAATTCAACATAGATACACATGCAACTTGAAATTGCTATGCAATTTTAATACTACAATTATTTCAGTTTACACAAGATACAAGGCCTAGAATGCATGGCATCTACAGCCTTTAAACCTAAGTGTTTCATACAACACTTACAGTAGAGCAATCATGTGTTTTAAAGAATAAACTTAATTAGCCTATGTGCACATGATAGTAGCACAAACAACTATAAAGTGTGTTCTATGAGCAATGTGTTACGTACAATTAAAAATTAAAAAATACAAAGAGGATCAATTTGGATATTAAACTTGTAGATATTGGGCTACTAACCCACTAGCAAGTGAAGTTAATAGTTGAAGGCCTTGCATGAACAAAGCAGTTAACTCACTAAGAGTTTTACCTGTACGTGCAGATCGCTGATTTTTGCTCTTAGAAAGTGGTTTGCTATTGTGACGCTAAAGAGCTGATTTGTATCTGAGATTGATGCACTGTTAAAATAAAAACGGCGAAACTGAGAAGCCGAATTTAAAAATTGAGTGACAAAGAGTGGCGGAGAATGCCGAGTGAACGCGGAAGGAAGTAAAACTCACATGCAGATGCGCACGCAGAACTAGAGTGCAGAGTTAGTGAAAGACGCGATCGTTTCAGTGCATTAACGACGCGAATTCAATGCATGAGGAATTTCTGCATGAAGATGACGCATGCTAAAAAGTTAAAAGGCTGAGGAGAGTAACGCCTAAGACGGGAAACGCATCAGCAATCGGTCATCTCAGGGACACTGATGGTATGACAACATCTCTCTTTAATTGCGTGAAGTACTGATTATCACTTAAATCTGTGTTATTTGACTATTATAATGTACAATATAGAGGAGAAAAGTGAATGTCATGCTTTGGTTGTTATTTAAGTGTATGGCGCACAGTTCTCATGTTGTTAAGAAGAAATGCAACAGTGACGGATACCACGTTTTCTAACTAGTTTGTGGAAATTGATAATATTGTGTATATTTAATAAGGAAACAAAGAAAGCTTAAATATGTGAATGAAAAAATATTTGGACAGTTTTATGTGTTAAAATCTTTATTTGCATTGTATTTGTTCACATTTGAAAGTATAATCAGAAGTAATTATGTATCCTTTTCTTTTCTTTGTTTTTCTTTGTTTTCGTCTTCTCTTTAAGGTTATCAACCTTAATAAATCCTTCTGAAAAGTGATTTGGAGTTGTTCCCTGTGTCCCCTGTGGTTGGCTGATGCTCTTCTCGAGTTAGGAGCAAATACTGATGCACAAAATTCCCAGATAACTCGACAGCTATTTTTCTGAAAAGAAGGAGGAGGTCTACCCCTACCCAGTGACCAGCATTTTCCCTCTTTATGACCTATTTTTTGACAGGAACTGCAAAACCTGCTTTCTTTACCATATGGTTGATGGCGAAGTTCTCCTGGAGTTTGAGGATTTTCACGACTCTGTAATGCTAATACACCATGCGTTCTGGTACATGACTCTGCGCTATTACAGTGTTGCATCACCTTAAGAACTGAAACAGGCACACTTTCTTGAGCAGTTGCACATGCATTTTCTGAACTAAATGTTTCAGATTCATTAGAGCAAGTCACCTCCTCTAAGAAGTGAACATGCTTTTTAGTCCCATCGCTGTTAAGCATTTTGGGAGACATGGACTTTTTAGCATTTAGCTTAGCTTTGAAACCTGCAATGGTCTCTTTGTGATTTGTACACTTTTCAGTCAGGACTAACTGCTCAGCTAGTAATTTATCTAGCTGTGTTTGAAGATCTTGAATCTTTGCCTCACACTTTTGTGCCTCTGCATTTTTAGATTGCACTTCTTTACATTTAGCATCTATACTTGAAGATAGACACTTAGTTAACTCATGTAGCCGTGTACAACTTATGAGGTTTAAAGCCTTGATTATTTCACCATGTTTTGATTTCTTTTGATGTTTGCCAATTGTGTCCCACCATTTGAGCATTTCCTCATCTGGACATTTAATATCAATGTACTCTTTCTTGAGTTTACACAAGGTAGGCTCAACTTTTTTTCTCCATAAAGCAAACAATACGTCACTGTTATCAGAATTTTTCCCTTCCATCCCTGAGGAGATCTGAATATTCACGGATTGTATAGTAATGGGACTATTGAAGCTATTTAAAACCTTCTAAATTCTGTTTCATTCAGTTCATGCAAATGGAGACTTTTCCTATCATACCATTACACAATGAAAACAGACTTACCCATTCCATGGTCAGAAGGTCAGCTTTAATCCATTCACAAAATCAACTGTGAAAAATGTCCTCATTCTCATGACCGATAAAAGTAAATTTCAGAAAGCTCACTGCAAGGGATCCCGGGTTTCGGCACCATCTGTAAGGGTGGATTTCCTGCAGGGGTTCAGTTTGCAAGACTGCCGAATGACTAAAGAAACGTTGTCAGCAAGATGGTAGAAAACTGTACATTTCTTGTCTATTCCACCCACTGCCACTTATACCAACGACGGAAATAAGCGCAGTTACAATAGCTTAATATGTGGGAGAGCGTTGCTATATAGAGTGACAATATTGTATTGCAATAGGTAGCACTTCAAGGTCAATACCAAATCAAAACTAATTAGCACATTATTTGTAATTGAAAAGGTTTAATGACAAAATATGGTTATGGTTACACTTAAAATATATACAAAATAGATGTATGAGATTATAATACTTATATCATTAATTGTACCCAGCATGTAAAATGTTACCAGAGAGAGAGAGAAAAGAGGAGGTAAAGAGAGAGAGAGAGAGCCTCAAGAAAGAGACCCAGAGCATAAAAGAGCAGAGCATAAAAAGAGCCAGAGCAACAGTTCCAATCCTATTTTATCCTTTCCCTGACCATGTGACTAAAAACCAAATGTGAGACATTCAAACTGACCAATCAGATAATTACAACTCCCCCATTGTTCTAAAGGTGTGACAAGTCATAGACCCCCAAAGTGCACACATCTTGGCCTACAGGCCTTGATCACTATCAGGTCAACCTCAACTCCAAATGGTCATTGGGGAAAGAGGGGGTGGAAAACAGTAAAACAAATGTCTTTCAAAGCAAATGTTCATTTCAAATTTCTTGGATTATTTTCAATCCTACACACCTCTGGCTAAATCTCGCTGAAATCAAGGAGAAGGACAGAGCCTTCCTCCTTGATGCTCCAATTGATCCTTCTGGTCTCTTCGACGACGCAGTAAACACTGTCGTCGATAGATTCCAGGAGGCTAAAAAACAATCGGAGGCATTTAAGTGATTTTTTCCCTCGCCGTGTCCAACCCCGTGGGGCTGCTGGGCGTGAGCAGCCCCAGCCGTCCAGCTCCTCATATCGTGTGGAGCAGAAAGAGAGTTTTGCGTCTCATGCACCTCCACAGAAACACTGGAAGCAGATGCAACACTCTCAGTGGAAGCCTTCTAAGTCTAAGCCGGATCTGAGGACCGCTCTTCAGGCGAAGAAGGCTTCGGCCCAAAAGAAAAGGTCCTGACGCCACTGGCCACTTCATTGTTCCAAAAAAGGATGGAGGGTTGCGTCCCATACTAGATCTTCGTCTGTTGAATCGTTCAGTACAGAAACTCAAGTTCAAGATGCTAACACTAAAACAGATTGTGACTCAAATCAGATCCGAGGACTTTTTTGTCACGATAGATCTGTAAGAGGCTTTCTTCCATGTTTTATTTTGGGGGCAAAGAATACCAGTATCGGGTACTTCCTTTCAGTCTAGCTTTATCACCCCACACGTTCACGAAGTATGTAGATGCAGCTATGGCCACGCTCAGGCTGCAGGGCATACATATTCTGAACTACATAGACAACTGGCTGATTCTAGCGGAATCAGAACAGTTAGCGTCCTCGCTCATATGCAAATGT
The DNA here is from genome assembly GCA_026230005.1 of Gila orcuttii. NCBI lineage: Eukaryota > Metazoa > Chordata > Actinopteri > Cypriniformes > Leuciscidae > Gila > Gila orcuttii. The sequence continues at coordinate 41,314,695 of JAPDVR010000017.1, read as the reverse complement.
TGGGGTTGAGGCTCAATGCCAAGAAAGGTGTGCGGTGGAGCAGATATGGGAATTTTACGGCCGGGCAGGAGTGGATCTGTTTGCTTCTCAGTACACGACGCATTGTCCACTCTGGTTCTCCCTCACTCAACCAGCCCCCTTGGGGCTGGATGCTATGGTACAGACGTGGCCGAGGCTGCGTCTGTACGCATTTCCCCCCGTTGCTCTGCTCCCAGGAGTTCTGGAGAGAATCCGCCAGAAGGGATTAAGCCTACTGCAAGTAGTACCACGCTGGCCGAGCAGAATTTGGTTTGCGGACCTCATTCATCTCATCGAGAGCCCTCCCTTGGAGATCCCGATCAGGAGAGACCTTCTGTCTCAGGCAGGGGGCACAATATTTCACCCCGGCCAGAGATTTGGAAACTGTGGGTTTGGCCTCTGAGGGGCCCCGACTCATAGAGAGTGGTCTCTCAACTGAGGTTGTTGAGACCATTCTAAGCTCCAGAGCTCCCGCTACGAGGAAACTTTATTTACTTAACTGGAGAGTTTTCACTTCTTGGTGTCACCAGTGCCAGTGGGATCCGGTTAACTGTTCAGTAAACACAGTACTCGAGTTTCTGCAAGAGCGTTTTACATCAGGTCTATGTCCATCCACGCTCTGCACTAATACGTTGGCGGCCATTTCGGCTTTCCACGCCCTGGTGGGTGGTACATCTCTGGGTCGAGACCCCCTGATTACTTGTTTCCTTTGTGGCACCTTGAGGCTGAGGCCTGCAACTCGCACTAGGGTTCCGGCTTGGGACTTGGCAATAGTTCTAGAAGGCCTATCTAGGGCTCCCTTCGAGCCCTTAGATTCGGTCTTAGAGAAATTCCTCACCTTGAAGACTGTTTTTCTGCTAGCTATTTTGTCTTTAAAAAGAGTTGGAGACCTTCAGGCCCTTTCGGTTTCCCCCACCTGCCTTGAATTCGCACCGGGGATGGTCAAGGTATTCTTATACCCCAAACATGGATATGTCCCTAAGGTGCCTACCATTATTCCGAGGCCTATTGTGCTGCAGGCTTTCTGTCCTCCCCCGTTTACTTCATCGGACCAGGAAAAGCTGAACCTCTTGTGTTCATCGGACTTCTCTGCTAAGAAAATCCGACCAATTATTGGTTTGCTTTGGATCATCCAAAAAAGGTCTTCCTGCCTCTAAGCAGACAGTGAGCAAGTGGATAGTCGAGGCTATTTTTCTTGCTTACGAGTCCTCTGACCAACCATGCTTTTTTGGTCAGGGCTCATTCTACTAGGAGTATGGCTGCTTCTAAAGCTTTGTTATCTGGAGTTTCTCTCGAAGACATTTGTGATGTGGCGGTTTGGTCCTCACCGCACACATTCATCAGGTTTTATAGCCTGGACCTGGACGCTGCCCCAGGATCTCAGGTGCTTAGTGCATTGTGACAACAGGCTGACACTCAGGCATTTTAAAGTCTGCCGATTTGGGTATTCTCGTTCCCAAAGTGTTGTTGACGCATCGCGAGTTCCCTCGAAAGGGAACGTCTCAGGTTACGACTGTAACCATAGTTCCCTGAGAAAGGGAACGAGACGATGCGTCACCCTGCCATACTTCCTACATCCCTGTGATCGACTTGTTTCGGCAATTTTTGAAGCTAATGCCGGTTGCACCGGATGTGCTTTTATCTCTTCCTGGTCATGACGTCACCTGCCCGTGACGTTCATTCTTTCCATTGGACTAGTTGACATAGATGCTTCAGAAGCATTCACGCTGGGAGCGTTCCCAAAGCATCTTTGATGCATTGTCTCGTATACTTTCTCAGGGAACTATGGTTACAGTCGTAACCTGAGACGTTTTGCGTCTGGACCGGTACAATATGGGCGTGATGGCACTTCTCGTTATAGTTTTAAAACAAGACGATGATTATCTAGTCTCTCAGTCAAGGTTTAGTTGCAACTCTGCACTAATGCAAGATGGAAAGCAATGTATTGACTACTGATTTATAGGCTTCATTGAATTTAAAATGTTGATTGGCTGGAGATTCTGGTCAAAATGGATGCACATCCCTCAGTAAAAAAATGCTTTTATCATTTAAAACACAGTGACATGCTATGGCGTCATTTTAGCTTTTATTCATTCAAAGGATATGCACTTTTGATATCAATAACTCAATTTGTACTATTTAAAATGTGAATTCTTGATATTAAGAATGAACGTTTTAGTAGTAACAATGTCTTCTGATATAAGGAATTACATTTTCACTAGAACTAGTTAAAGGAGGGATTGTAGTGGGAACACTGGGGTGGCAATGGCAAATGGTTCATGGCTCACGGGTCAGATATGAGGGCCCCCAAACAGAATTTTGCTTAGGGCCCCAGGGAGGTCAGGATCGGCTCTGGTTGTGTTACAATATGGAGGATTATTGATTGGCATCAGCAAATCAGATCAATATTATGGGTTTGTGATGCATGTAAATAATTGAAAATAATTCATAAAGCTATATAGGCTATTATATTATCAGTTATATTAAAGTGATTTAGCCATAGGTAAGAGGTCAAAGGTAATCACAGCCATGCAGATATAGGTCATAATGCTGTATCATATGTTTCAATTCATTATGCAGAGATTGCAAATATTATGATGGGGACATTAAGGTAAATTAAATTTAAAAATTATGACTATGGCATTACTAATACATGTTCAATACTGAAAAAAAGAAAATGTATATTTGGTCTTATCAAGGGAATGTAGAGTATGTCGAATGTAGAGTAGATTGCGGTCTGGATGGGGAAAACCTTATTTGTCCTTTACATTTGTACTGTTGTTTATTAATTTGTTTATTTTTAATTATTCATACAGTACAGCATGACACTCTTTAATTATCTGAGGATGATCTTGAATGTTGTTTCCTTTTTATGTTTTTATTTCAATGGGAAAATAATAATATTTCAATCTAATATTTATCATCAAAGGTCCAAAACAAAGTATAACTTGCTTTCACCACATATAAATGACAGTTCCTAGAAAAAACTCAATTGAGATCAAGGGTCAGTTCTTTTTAAATTACAGAGAGAGGGATTAAAAGGAAACACTTGTTGTTAAGTATTTAATTCATCCTCATTTCACCATCCCAATATCTTCTCTTTCATACAGACACAGATGTTAGATGTTTACCTGAGCTCTTGTGTTTGTCACCTCAGTGAATGATTCTTTTTTCTTTATTCTCTCAGAACGTACAACTGATCCATGCTATGATTATAACACTCTTGATGAATATTGGAGAGATATACGGCAAAGCCCAAATCAGTACTCTGGATATGATGACACACTTGTAGAATGGAGTGGCTGGTATCTGCTGTATTTGAATGGAGAAAGTGCCCAGATGTCTGAGTGGTGTGTGAGTTATATGAGATGTGGTGGAGAAACTGGACTGTTTCTCAGCGGTTCTCATCCAACACTTGAGGATGGAGTGGTGACCCGTGAAGTTGTGGGAACTAATTCATGGTGGGGGTATTCCAATCAGTGTGGCGCTTACAATTCCTCATCCATCCGAGTCAAAGCCTGTCCAGGAGATTATTACGTCTATGAATTTGTCAAACCCATCATATCAGCTCCAGGGCCTATGTACTGTGCAGGTACAATATTAAATCTTATCTTTAGGATTTTTTATGTCAGTGTTAGTGTAAATGTTCTAACTATTAGATAATTCAACATAGATCTTTTGTTTTATGAAAATAAGCATGTTTTAACTATTTAGAATCAGTGGTGTGCAGTTCATTATCCATTCTGTATAGTAGGTTATGTTACAGAACAATAGCACCTAGATCTCTCTGTTGCACAATTCCTCAAATCACACTTTAGGCGATTTGTTCGATAATTAACTAAAAATGTATATGAAAACATTGTGATATTACTCCACAGTCCTCTTGTGCCTATCTGAAGTTAAGTTTTTTTCTCAGATTAAAACTTATTAGCACAGCTTTTATCATATGTAGCCCCTCTACAGGCTGCTGTCAGCTACAGACTTGCCCCGTTTTAGCCTGACAGTACACCACTGTTTAGAATATAATTGCTCCAAATTATGTAATTAACCATCATAATTGGTCTTATGGTATAAAACTTTTTATGCTCTTTAGGATGTATTATATTTTAACAGTACTTTTGCAAACTCCATGACAGTTGCTTTCCAAAGCATCAGCAGTGATCCCTGCTACAACTATGAGTCTCTGGATCGTCCCTGGAGAGCCAACAATGAAAGTGGAGATTACATTTGTGATGACATGTTCTCCTGGAATGGCTGGTACCGGCTTTTCTACTATGGAATGGACATCCGGATGTCAGAGACCTGTGTTAGTTCATACACCTGTAACACATACATGAATCTGTGGCTCAATGATCCTCACCCTCAGATAGAGGATGGAGTGGTGATCAGGGAGGTCTGTGGTGGTAATTATTGGGGAAGCTGCTGTGAATACAAGTCAAAACCCATCCGAGTGAAAGCGTGTCCAGGCAATTACTATGTCTATGAACTTGTGAATCCAGTATGGTGGTGTTCAGGATACTGCACAGGTACTGTGGTTTCCTCATTTATTTAAGTATTTCAAACTTTTTTGTAAATGATTTCTGCATGACACAAATTTTCTTCTTTTTAGATGTCAACACTATTTCACAGTCAGTTTCCACTGTGAGTCCAGATATATTCACTGGATCCAGCATCACATTGAGTAAGTTGTAAATAATATATATGAACGAATATATGAGTGTTATTAAAAATTATATATTTTTTTCAATGAAAGATTTGCATTACAGTTTAAATGGACATTTTTATGCATAAACATTTTCACTTTTACACAGTCGCATTGTGTATGAATGGTTTATGAATCTCATAATTATTACAGTGTTTGACTGGTTCAGATTTGCACTTGTGAAGCTCCACCCACTGGGCCAAAAACGGATTCCAATGTCGTGGTGAAAGGTGCTCTGCGTGTATATCTTTCCTGACACTTCTGGAAAAGTCACTTGAATTTTATTAAAACAGTTTAGTTCAAATTTGAATTCTGACTCCAAGAATAATTTAATCTGACTCCAAATTGAAATGACTCTTTGTATGTGCAATCTTCTATTCTGGGTACCCCATCATTTCAAATATTTATTCATTACAGACCCGGTATCGCTTTGAGACGTCACGTCGCGAATGTGCGCTCACGATCACAGTTCTGAAATAGTCAGAGGATGCAGTGCAAACTATTTTACCCTTAAGACGTTGCGCACTGCAGACTCATAACAAAGGTGTAACTTTATAATAGCCACAAGATGCAATGTGCTAAGTCAGTGATAGTCAGAAATCGGAAGGTCTCCTTAATGAGGTGCCCCATGCTCCATTCATTAGTTCCTTCGGTGTGATCTATCCTGGACAGAGATTTGCGGGAATACCAGACTGCACATTAACCTACTAGAACTAATGAGAGAGTAACGCAGAATAAATCAAGGTTAACATTTATTTTTGCCAGGCAGGATTAAACATCAAATTAACAGAATTAAACAAATATATAGTACACAACTGATCAGCCTATAATAGTGGCACAAGTCAAAATATAATATCAAAAATAGTTTCAAAGAGTCAGCATACCTGGCAATAGATACACAGATACACAGCAACAGTGAGGGAAGTTCTGTTTACAGATGCTTCCCTGAGTGGTTTGCCAATTCCCTTTAAATAACCAAGTGGAACAAAAGAACAATAAACATCTAGCACCCAAATATTTATTCAGCTTTCGTTGAACCCTTTCTCGTGACCCAAGTGGTCATGCCTGAGTTTGGGGGATAAAGACAAATGGTTATCAACAATCTTTATTGGGGCATCTCCCACAACAGAAGAACAGGCATTGTTTTCTTTTTCTGACTGTTCTGCTGCTGCGGGAATGAACCAACTTTACCATTCGCACCAGAAGTATTTATTTTGCCCTCACATAACACAGCTGGAGGCAGGAGGTTTGTGAGATTTGCATGACTGAATGATCCCTGAAGGAGAGAATATAGTGTGCAGAGTCAGGAATACAATGGGGGGAAGAGATCAGATTGGGCCATTTGTGTTGTGCTCTCTGTTCCTTAGATCTCCTTTGTAGATTAGTGAGTCTTTATTGTTTTATTGCAGGTTTGAATTCTTGAATTCAGTCTTAGGAAAATCCATCCTTACACACTTTTAAGTGGTTAAGAAGTTTATCATTGAAATATAACTTGTTTGTTTTGGTCTCATCTTTCACTAACACAAATTATGACTCATGCAATAACTACAACATACTCGACAACTACTGGAGAAGCACACTCAATTATTGGTCTATGTTTGGATACATATCTGATCATGATGACACTCGTGTAGAATGGGATGGCTGGTATCGACTCTTCATTAATGGATCAAGTGCTCAGATGCCTGAGTGGTGTATGTCTTACATGTCATGTGGAGGTTATAGTTCTCTGTGGCTTGATGGCTCTCATCCTCGGCTAGAAGATGGAGTTGTTACTCGTGAAGTTTACGGTACTCACTATGATCAGTGCAGTCACTACAGATCAGACCCAATCCAAGTCAAAGCTTGTCCTGGAAATTATTATGTCTACAAATTTACCAGACAAACTCTTTCAATCCCAGCTCCTGTATATTGTGCAGGTATAATCATTCATCTTTATATCTGACATCCTTGTCATGAATTGTATTGATTTATATTCATATTATTAATTTGAATATATTTAATCTGCAATATATATATAATGCTCTTTTTCTATTTTTTCCTTAATAGTGCCTTTCTCCACCCCAAGTGTTGACCCCTGCTACAGCTATACCAGTCTGGATGAGCCTTGGAGATCCACTGACAACCCTTACTATAATAACTATTACTACTATAGCATGTGTGATTATAATGTGGAGTGGAATGGCTGGTACAGGATGTTCTATAATGGTCAAAATACTCAGATGTCAGAATCATGTGTAAATCGGTACATGTGTGGCACTTATGAACCACTATGGCTGAACGGCTCTCACCCACAGCTGGAGGATGGAGTGGTCACCCGTCAGGTCTGTGTCTCCTCATGGAGCGGCTGCTGTACTTACACATCACACCCTATAAGAGTCAAAGCCTGTCCAGGAAATTACTATGTTTATGAGTTTGTCAAGCCAGCATTTTGTGGAGCTTACTGTGTTGGTGAGCACTTAATCGTATGATCTTCAGCCATTTACTTTTCTGGATTTTGTTTGAATTGAAATTAAATTATTGTTGTTAATATAAAATGTTCCTAATACCAGATGCCTCAAACCAGTTCATCTCATCAACAACAGAGACGATCCCGACCACAGAATCCATTACTCCACCAATCACAACCACTGGTAACGTATTGTCTTGCTTCCTTCATTAACTCTCTTGAGCATCTTTTTGGACATGTATTTTTATTAAACATGATCTCATGAAATGTTCCTATTAATCACATTAAGTAAATTCATAGCTTAATTTCTGCAGAAAATATTTACAAAAATCACATTAGTAAAAAGTAATACTGTGATACTTCACATTGTGAAGAGAGAGTAGCAGGAAGTTTAGCATCACAAAAAAAAAAATCAGAAGAAGAAAACATCGCTTTTCAAAAGCAGAACAGACAAGGTGACACTGTAGAACTACAATGTCTTATTAACATATAAATATAATACTGTGTAGGAGAATATTAATGCAATTTATAAGACATTTACATATATATATATACTCACCTAAAGGATTATTAGGAACACCTGTTCAATTTCTCATTAATGCAACTATCTAATCAATCAATCAATCACATGGCAGTTGCTTCAATGCATTTAGGGGTGTGGTCCTGGTCAAGACAATCTCCTGAACTCCAAACTGAATGTCAGAATGGGAAAGAAAGGTGATTTAAGCAATTTTGAGCGTGGCATGGTTGTTGGTGCCAGACGGGCCGGTCTGAGTATTTCACAATCTGCTCAGTTACTGGGATTTTCACGCACAACCATTTCTAGGGTTTACAAAGAATGGTGTGAAAAGGGAAAAACATCCAGTTTGCGGCAGTCCTGTGGGCGAAAATGCCTTGTTGATGCTAGAGGTCAGGGGAGAATGGGCCGACTGATTCAAGCTGATAGAAGAGCAACTTTGACTGAAATAACCACTCGTTACAACCGAGGTATGCAGCAAAGCATTTGTGAAGCCACAACACGCACAACCTTAAGGCGGATGGGCTACAACAGCAGAAGACCCCACCGGGTACCACTCATCTCCACTACATATAGGAAAAAGAGGCTACAATTTACAAGAGCTCACCAAAATTGGACAGTTGAAGACTGGAAAAATGTTGCCTGGTCTGATGAGTCTCGATTTCTGTTGAGACATTCAGATGGTAGAGTCAGAATTTGGCGTAAACAGAATGAGAACATGGATCCATCATGCCTTGTTACCACTGTGCAGGCTGGTGGTGGTGGTGTAATGGTGTGGGGGATGTTTTCTTGGCACACTTTTGGCCCCTTAGTGCCAATTGGGCATCGTTTAAATGCCACGGCCTACCTGAGCATTGTTTCTGACCATGTCCATCCCTTTATGGCCACCTTGTACCCATCCTCTGATGGCTACTTCCAGCAGGATAATGCACCATGTCACAAAGCTCGAATCATTGACAGTGAGTTCACTGTACTAAAATGGCCCCCACAGTCACCAGATCTCAACCCAATAGAGCATCTTTGGGATGTGGTGGAATGGGAGCTTTGTGCCCTGGATGTGTATCCCACAAATCTCCATCAACTGCAAGATGCTATCCTATCAATATGGGCCAACATTTCTAAAGAATGCTTTCAGCACCTTGTTGAATCAATGCCACGTAGAATTAAGGCAGTTCTGAAGGCGAAAGAGGGTCAAACACAGTATTAGTATGGTGTTCCTAATAATCCTTTAGGTGAGTGTATATGACTCAAGTAGAGTAGAGAAAAAAAAAACTAAAAATAGGATTTTTTTTTTTCTGTTAAACTTTTTTATTTTCATAGAATGCACTTTAAATTCAACATTTTCATTATTTGGCGATCTTAAACTTGTAAGATTTAAAATATTGATACTGAACACCAATGTACTAACAGAAAAATCTGTCAACTCTGTTATAGACAAATTGGGTTGATGATAACAGAGTTGACGATAACAGTTGACATTTTCCACCATTTTGTGCTTTAGCTCAAAATGCTAACCTCAAACCAGATACCACATGGCATGTCTAACAACAGAATTTGTATGGGTATTCGACATATTATAATTTTTTAAAAAGTGAATGAGAGATTTACTGCAATATCACAATAATAGATTTGACAAATAATTAATCTACTATTGGTGTATCCTAAACATTTTGTACAAATTAATGAGAGAAGAATAATGACTGACATCACTGCTTTCCAGAGTTTCTCGCCAGAGGAAGTGACATCACTTGGTGCAAGTCACATGCTTTTTCTACAAATGCTTTGGAGGTTTTTTTTTTTTGTTTTATAACAGAGGTAACAGAGTTGACCAGAACGTAGGGACAGACACAAAATCAATTTTTTTATTAATTACATTACAAATAATACAGAAAATATATATTCTATGCAATTGTTTATATAATAGAGTAAACACAAAAAATATTTGAAAATTAGACTTAATGGTTTCATGATAATTCAAGTTGAATGTATGAATCAGGAGGCAGAGACAGTCAATAATAGGTGGAGTGGGAGTCATTTAGTTAATATTTTGCATATTTTTGTCCCCCTAAATATACATAAAGCATTATTTTTAGTGATATTGTAATATAATTTGTGTTATTATTCAAAACTGATTCAAAAAAGTTGTATTTTTTTTTAAATAAAAGAAGATTTATCTGGCAGACTCGAAATGTACCCCCAATTCTAGAATGACATATATATATAGAATGATATATATATAGTGCGTTCATAATTATTATGCAAGTTGACATTCTGATTTTTTTTTTTTTTCTCCAAGCACATTTTACCAATTCCAAACCATTTTCCAGAATGGCAACCTACCTGGAGTCTCCAAAAGTACAAAGGTGTCAGAATCTCAGAGATTTTATAAAAAAACATTTAAAGGAACACTCCACCGTTTTTTGAAATAGAGCTTATTCACCGTCTCCCCTACATTAAAGGGTAACTAAACCCCTGGTCAGAGCCTGACTCCACCCACTGGCAATATTTGAAAAATACTGGAAAAGTGGGCAGAGCCCAGCGGAGGGGGACGTGCACCTGAGACGCATCTCTTTGTATGGAACTTGCCTACGTCACCAACAACCCCTTATGTCACAAACCACCCCAAACATCCAATAGGAAAATTCAACTGCAGTAGCCACCATTCAACCTGAAGAGGGCAGCACTCAGACGTTTTTACACCATATATTGTAGAATTAAATCACTTTATACACAAATGTCAAAAAAGTTACTCGAATCAATGGACAGTACTAATAAAGCCCCATTCTTACAGATCATTAACTAAAAAAAGTTGGTTTAGGGTTTAGTTACCCTTTAAGATAGGAGGGCAAAAGCATTTTTGTCTCAGTGCATGTATTGTCTTAGTTTGGCAGCGCCGATGCTGGCTTAGCTTAGCATAATGAATGGAATCCTATGTTGTCAGGTAGCATGTCGTGAGTAAAAGTGATAAAAATAAATAAGTAAATAAATAAATAAAACTATTTACTTCTTGTGGCCTGTGTATTCAGAACGAGTACAAATAGCAATTCAGATTAAGACTAGGCGATTTCCTAGGCAGAGATTGACTTGGGACTATATTGGGGTGAATCACAGGCCAAGCACTGCTACTTGGGCGCAGAGATATCACGCAACACCTGAAATCCCCTATGGAAATCCCCCAACTTCCGTCAACATACCGGCGTGAATAGTAGCTGGCTATTTTTCTTACAGTAGACATAATGAATGGTGATGAACATGGCGGATTTTGTGAGAGACGAAGAGGGTGACTTCTCAGTCAAGATCCAGAACCATACCTCTACGAACCAGAGATCTCTCTGCGCCCAAGTAGCAGTGCTTCGTCTGTGCTTCCCCCCAATATAGTCCCAAGTCAATATCTGCCAAGGAAATCGCCTAGTCTTAATCTGAATTGCTATTTGTACTCGTGGCCAAAAGAAGTAATTTTTTTTTTATTTATTTATTTTTTTTATCACTTTTAATCACGACATGCTACCTGACAACATAGGATTACATTCATTATGCGAAGCTAAGCTAGCGTCGGCGCTGCCAAACTAAGACAATGCATGCACTGAGACAAAAATGCTTTTGCCCACCTATCTTAATGTAGGGGAGACGGTGAATAAGCCCTATTTCAAAAAACGGTGGAGTGTTCCTTTAAGCTTGTGATTCTTATTAAGTGTGTGTCATATTTCAGGATTCTTTAGCAAAGTCTCTGAGATCCTAATATCTTTCTGGGGACTCCAGGTTGCAGTTCTGGAAACTGGTGAGACTGGAGAATAAAGGGTTCCTGATGGTTTCACACCTAATTCTTCACCTTAACTCCTTTTTTTTAAAGTTAGGATGTAAGGGATTAGGATGTTTTACACACACACACACACACACACACATAGTTAAAGCATGCAACTATTTTTTTCCTGTTTAACGTGTTAAAATGTTTAACACAATTAACACAGCATCCGCTTTTTTCTGTCATCCTTTGGCTAGTGTTACATTATATGATCACACTCTTCTTTATGCAAATGCTTTTAAACCATTCAAGCGCGAAAGCGCAACAAGACAAAAGAGCAAAAAAATCTCTTTCGCACTTGAACGAGCAATAACACACAATTGTGCCAAAAGGCCCGTTTTGTGGAGTATAAGAGCAGTCAATTATCATATCTTAAAGTGACAGCAGCCACTAATTCTGTCTGTCATTAAAGTTAATCAAAGAACAAAGGTCATTACTCACTGCTCTTGACTAAATAACTTTTGTAGCTTTAATAAGGATTAGTCTATATATAATTTATGAACTGTTTGATAACTTTATTAAATTTCTGTAAATGTCCTATCTGTTAGACAGGAAGAAATGGCACAGGTAAATATATAATTTATTATTGGTTTACGTGAGTTGTTATATTTTTAAGCCTAATAAATGTACAACAAAATTGGTAGCTTTCAATTACACTGTAATGTTGAATGGCTATAATGTTTAGAATTGGGGTAAAAAATAATTTTCATCCAGATATAAGTAGCTGTATTAGTATCATCGATACTGGCCTTCATTCATAAAAAGATGCCATTAAAGTATTTAAAATATACTGTATTTATGTTGTCTACATTAATTTGGAGATTAACTGTGGAATTATTAAATTATAAAATATGTAAAAAAACATAAAAATGTAAGTGTTTTTAATCGTGATTAATCACAGACAAAAATGTTTGATTAATCTAGTTATTTTATTAATCGATTGACAGCATATATATATAGCACTATATAAGTGCTGTCAATCTATAAAAAAAACTCTGATTCTTATGTATATATATAAGAATCAGAGTGTAATTTGATATCCTTTTATACATTCATACAGTTTCATAGTATATTGTTGTTCTTTGCCTTAATGTCACAAGTAATTAGCAAATAATACATGCAAGTGTAATAAGCCATGCAATTAAATCAAAAGCAGAGATCTAGGAACAAGATATTTTTGCAGATTAATGGGGGCAGTGTCAGTTCTAAAATAAAGACGTTTTAAAGTTGAAAGAACAAACAAAATTCTCATTTTCAATCAACAGTCTGTGCAGAATACCACCACGTAAGAATAATGTTTTTGCAAATAAGTGGCAAAGAGTGTTCTGAAAGCAGTGATTTCTTGAAGTCAATTTGCTTTTAATACTTTGCTCAATTCCAAAGGGACTAAAATTTGGCTGTTTTTATCTCGTTTTGTCAGCTAGATAAGAGAAGATGTTCTGAAAGCTCACGACAAATTGTCTTCAGCTTCAACTTAAAATGCTAATGAAACAGTGAGCTTAAGTAAAGAGAGTAAACTGTCTCATAACATAACCACTACAAAAAATACAGATATAAAAACATTAATTTATTCATTATGCAAAATATATATTTTTAATATTTCCATGACAACAGCTCCCCCTGTTGACCCCTGTTACAACTACAATATCCTGGATGATTCATGGAGAGCCACCAACAATTAACATTCCTCTCAAATAATGTGTGACGCTTGGGTCAGCTGGACCGGCTGGTACCGTCTCTTCATTCAGGGTCAGAGCGTTCAGATGCCAGACACATGTGTTGATGAGTATAGTTGTGGCACTGATGCTCCTCTGTGGCTGAACGGAGGACATCCAACAGTTGAGGATGGAGTGGTCACTCGAGATGTCTGCGGTCACTGGAGCAATAACTGCTGCTATTTCCAGTCCAATCCCATTAAAGTCAAAGCCTGTCCAGGAGATTATTATTATGTCTATGAGTTTGTGAGCCCAACTAACTGCCATTTGGCATACTGTGCAGGTAAATATATTTACATGTGCACTTTGTGAATGTAAGAGATAATTGTTTTTTGTGTAATATTTATAATTTATTTCAGATTCAAGCAACATAAGCACTACCACTACCACTACGGTAACGCCAGAGACAACCACAGATGAAACTTCAACAATAAAAACTACAACCATGGACACTCCGACTGGTAATATAATGTTGTTGAGAGCAGGACGAGCAATGACTGCAATGAAATTAAGACCATTTTACCAATCGCACTGAGACATTTAAAATGAAACCAAACATGAAAAGGAAAAACAATAGATTCACAAGATACATAATATGTGATATATAGGCATTCTTTGTGAACTTTTGGTGACTTGACTAAGGGGGAGAGGGGGGATACAGAGATAAGGGGCAAATGTTTGGACAGGACAATGTCCTGTTGCTCTGTCTTTGCAATCTTCTGTCCAGGGTGCGTTTAGTGGCTTTATTGCAGGGTGAGTTTTATTTTAACAGGAAAATCCCTTCTTACAATAGAGAAAACTAAACCACCAGCATTTCATAACCCCAAACTGTTCACATATCTCAACAATCAGAGAGGAAATTACTTTTTGGGATAGTTAACCCAAAAATGAAAATTCTGTCATCTCATGATTTCATCACCCTCAAGTTGTTCCAAATATGTATGAATTTCTTTGTTTTGCTGAACACAAAAGAAGAAATTTTGCAGAATGTTTGTAACCAAACAGTTGTTGGTCACCATTGATTTCCATTTCCATTTTTGGGAACAACTTGAGTGTGAGTAAATGATCACATCATTTTCATTTTTGGGTGAACCATCCCTTTAACAGCATGTACACACACAGATATAAATAAATAAATACATAAATAAATAATCAGAGTGTAAGTTGATAGCCTTTTATACATCCACACAATTGTATAGTGTATAGTTGTTCATAATTTGGCTCAATATCACTTACCATGTCTTTTGGTGAGATTTGTGGACCCCTGGCTGTTTCAGAGATTATTTTGTGATCTTGTCACCAGTTTTACTAAATATGTATGGAACTGAACTAACCTGGGAGCTAACCTTTAAAGAAAGAGGAAATTAGGCAGCAGTGTCTATATTGGACTTATATTGCGTAAAAAGTATTCGTTGCTACACATTCCACATGCGGAAAACTTAGAGGATATTTATATGGAAATCTTAAAGGTAAAGTAACAACCCCCCAGCAATTTAATTCTTATGGCCAGGTGGATTTCTATCTGTGCTTTTCCTCTTAGATGTGAGAGATCGCTGTTCTGAACTCAGCTGCTCTGAGGATGAATGGTGTGGGAAGAAAAATGGTGTTTATGGCTGTTTATGTAAAAAGGACCATCACACACCACATTCTGACTCTTTTGGTTGGTATCATTCAACATTTTTTTTCGGTCATTAGTTGCCTTTATCTTTTTTAATAACTTTCTTCTGGGGACACCGAGGTCAGAAGATCTAATCATAAGCAGAAAGAAAATCCTGAAGCTTTCTTTCAGCTGTGCTTATCCTCAATCACAAACACTTTCCATGAATGTGGAAATCAACCCACTGGAGAGGTGCGAGTCAAATACAAATGCTGGTTCAGCAACACTACTGTTATTAAAAGAGTAGTTCACCAAAACAGAATATTAAATGCGTGTGTGTGTGTATATATATAAAGTAAATATATGCTAATATTCTCTAAGCCAAGAACATATATGGTTTACTCCTCAAGCAGAATTTTACCCATAAAACAAAGAGGTTTTATCACAGATCTATCCATTATTTCGACAGTATTGTGAACAAGACTCTTCCCGCTGGTGAAGGCAGATATCAGGTCCGGATGATTCCATATGAGGATGATGAGTTTACCCGGCCCTTCACTGGTAGAGTGGATGCAGAGCTCGACCAGGAGATGCATGTGGAAGTTCGTGTTGAGGGGGTCGACAGCCGCCAGTTTGCCCTGGTGATGGACACGTGTTGGGCTACACCTGTGAATGATCCTGATTACAGCCTCCGCTGGGATCTCATCCTTTCAGAGTAAAGCAGGGATTTTTTCTATTCTTTTAAGCCTATAGCCTTAACTCAATGTAACATTTGAATAAATAATAATCATATAACTTTTAGGATTGCCTCACATACTTAGTCTTTCAGTATTTCAGAACTAAAGCATGAGATCATTTGAAACAGTTAATACAAAATTGAAAGCATTTGTGATTATTGATATTCTCAGGTGTCCCAATCCAAATGACGACACAGTGGATCTGCTGCAGAACGGCGTCTCGACATCCAGCCGTTTCTCCTTCAGGATGTTTATCTTCACTGCAAACTCCACTAAGCTTTACCTGCACTGTGCTGTTCACCTTTGCCTTCGGTCAAGCAATCGCTGCTCAACGGTGAGTTTAGAAAACCTCTCATAATTCATACATTTGTGATACATTTTCAAGAGTAGCTTTAGTTCTGTAGTTGTGAAATAATTTTTCAATGTATGTGTTGAACATCAATCTAATAGCCAATGTCCCTGTTTTTCTTTCTGTGTATATATTTATATGGAGTATCTATAATAAAATTTGATGGGTAAATGTAAAGGTTTATTAATCTGCAGTTTATAAACCCTTATTGATCAAACACTAATATATTTTGATTGATTTGTTTATTTAAGTGTCAAACACCATGGTGCCCAGCCCTCATGGGCTTATTAGACACTACAGTAGTAATTTCACCAATCTCCAAATAGCCATGTGACATAACACAGAACCCAACATAGCATAACTATACCACTAAAAATGAGTACACATACAAAAAGAGATGGCTTTTCATATGGGATACAAAATACTTTGCCGCAGAAAGCAGGCCTTTTCTATAAATTTTGCCAAAGCAAAATCATAATTTTCAAACAGCCAGCACAAAATCTCCCCTTCATATTTCCAAAATATATCAGGATTTTTTAACTGAATTGGTTCAAAAAGAGAGTTCCTTAAATCGCAGTATAAAGGACAATAAAAAACAAAGTGAAATTCATCTTCCACAACCTGGAGATCACAAAATTCACACAAACGTAAATGTTCAGGTGTACCTTTAAATCGACCCACTTCAACTGCCAGAGGTAAGGTACTAGTTCTCAATTGAGCACAGAGGGACCTCTGCCTTCTCTTTTGGTTAAGGAAAATATAAGGTTCTGTAACATAATCATTCTTAAACTGAACATAATTTCTAAGTTTTGGCTTCTTCCATATATCCTGTTTCCATTGATCTTCATATTTACTTAACAATATTTGTCTGACAACCTTTATATTACATTGGAGATTATTGTGGTACATTATATGCAAGTCAGACACAGACAGTATTATTGAAACTTCTCCAGACCAGGGGTGATGCTTTGCTCTGTCCCAATTAAAAATGTTCCAAGTTAGCCTTCCTCTGGCAGACTAACAAGACGGTTCCACAATTGCACAATTTCACACCTTTGTTTTACAATACATGGATCCCATCCTGAATCCCCATTAACAGCTACCTTTGCTGCATATTTATGCACACCAAGAAAACACCTTAAAGCACGATTTTGAACAGAGTTACAATCAAATACCTCTTAAAAACCCCAAACTCCTGCAGCATAAAACAAAACTGAGTCAACCAAAGATTTATACAGTTGTGTAAATGTAGAAATACCAAGATCTGTACATAGTTTCATTTTGCTCAACACAGAACCTAAGGCTCTTCCAGCAGACTCTGCTAGTATTTTCCTTCCCTCTGTAAACTTAATATTTTCATCAAAAACAAAACCAAGATATTTATAATGACGAGTATACTTTAAGGGCACAGGGCCAAACTGAAATGTATGAATACTCTGTAATTCACTTTTTTCCCTAAAGTGAACAACTTGTGTTTTTTCGCTATTAATAGTAAGACGCCATTTACTACACCATGAACTCATAATATTCAGCATATTTTGTAAATTCACTTCATTTTCAGCTATCAAAACAATGTCATCTGCATAAAGCAGAATACTTAGATTCATGTCCTCAATTGGCACACCCAGATTTCCCTGCTTAATTTCTTGAGCTAAATCATTTATATAAAAAGCAAACAAGGAAGGGGAGAGTAAGTCTCCCTGCTTCACCCCAAAAGGCGTTGGGAACCAATCCGTTCTCAAATTATTTATTTGTACACAAGCAATGGGGTCTTTGTAAAGGAGTTTTACAGCATTATAGAATTTTCCATTGATACCAGATGATATAATAGCCTATATATATATAATATAATATAAATAAGGTTGGTATATTTTAAGGTTTAGGGCCAGATTTACTAAACAGGTCAAATTACTGTGAGACACACTAAAGTTAATTTCCATAATAACCAACGCAATGTATTGAGAGCACTGCAAATTTGCAAACAAACAAAGCTACTGATAATCAGGTGTGTGTTATCTAACAATATGGGTGCAAAATGGGTTAAGACACGCTTTTTTGGAGCGGCAAATAATGGTGTAAATACCAATAAATTGACTAGCACAAACCTAAATCACATTACATGATTCATTAAAGAACTCTTCTCCCATAAATTGTATCTGAAAGATAAACTCCTACAAATAGATATGCAATAAGGTCAGCAGCAAAAATAACAGTGTCCACAAATTCTTCACTACGAGTATTTAGTTTATCCTGACAGTAGTTTTTTTAATGTTGTAAAATAATAATACTGACACAGACCTTCAGTACCGAGCCATGCTCATACTCTTTACTAAATACATACTGCCATGCACACACAAAGTAAGAGGGGACAAAGGTACAACTACGGAGGCCGGAGTCATCGCTTAAAGAAACATTGTCAAAATGACAATACATTACATCTCTCCTCCTATGAAACAAGATTTCCGACATAATCACTTTACATACACATGCAGATATTGCAACATTAAACAATGCTGTTTACTTTAACTCTGGAATTTGCATAAAACTTGCACACCCAAATAATAAAGAAACATATTGTATGCAAATTAGTCAATAACACAATCTATTACAACAATGAACTGTTGAACATCAACATGTGTAACTAGGAAGGAGAGGTTACTAGCTCATCACTTCCACAAGACGTCTTTACCACACCTTTCCCTGACTACAAGCAGAGCCTGTCAGGAGGCTTCACAACTCTGCCTCGTGTAATAGTGCACTGCCCAGTTGTTGAAGTCTGCTTAGCATTCCCAAGTTCTGTAGGTGATGTTTGGGATGAACTAGGATGATCCACAGACTTTGGCTCCTCAACACTCTCTGGCTCTGATATCTCTGTCCATTGATCATTGTTAAGCCTGTGACGGGACTCGTTGGCTGCTGCTGTGCTCTTGTGAAGTTACTGAATGTTGCGACTAGGGATGGGTATCGTTATGGTTTTAACAGTATTACTACTCTTACCGACATTGCTTATCGATCTGGAACTTTAAAGGTATTCTTATTATGTATTTTTGTTATATTAAAAAAAGGGGAAAAATAATTTAGAACATAATTAATATTGCTTTATATTTTGAAATGCAAAAAAAATATCTATAGAAAAAGAAAAAGCAATGCTTTAACAAAACAAATAAAACATCTATGTTATGCAGAAGGGTGCAGGCTTTTTTGTGGTTTATATACAGAAGACATAGGACACAAAAAAACAAAAACAAAGTACAAACATATGTAAAGTATTAAAAAAAAAAAAGTATACAATAAAACAAAGATACAAATTATATACATTACTTTCATTTCAGTAATGTCTATGGACATTAAGTAATATGGCCTAAAATGAAATATAATAAAGTAATCAAATCTAAGCATTCAAGAGCTGTGACTGATTTTCTCTTTGCCTTTTGTTGTTTTATTCACATTAATGGAGCAATCGTCAGCAGGTTTATTAGACTGCTTCCCCTTTAAGACCAAATGCAGATCTAATAATTTACACATCATATTTTCTCTTAACTATTCACGCCCATTTAAGACATAAACTGTATTTAAGTGAATAAACTGTTTAAATTAATCTCCAAGATGGTCATTTTGACATACAGTATTTTTGTGTGTATTTGATCGTTTAGAAGCTCACACAAAGCCCAAAGTATAATTTACTTGTCTCGTTTCGGTCTGTTTTGGAGCGTGCGCCGCCTTTGGATCTATTGCGTCGATTTTTGTGTTTTAATAGCTTTTTATTATCAAATGCGTCCCGCAATTTAGCAACAGTAGAGACTGCATTTTACAACAATCACTGATTGTGCTGATTTTGACGTTACGTTTGGGTTTTAGGGAGAAATGTCAGTGCACCGCTGTGAAGGGAAAGAAAGTTGCGCTATACAGAGTGCGGATATATAATAGATATAGTTTTTAATGGTTTTACCTCAAATACAGGTGGAACTCGAAAAATTTGAATATCTTGCAAAAGTTCATGCATTTCAGTAATTCAAATTAAAAAGTGAAACTAATATATTTAGTATATATAACTATATACATATGCATGATTATACTTTTCAGAGGGCTGACATTTCTGTATTTAAAATCCTTTTTTTTTTATTGATTTCATGTTATATTCAAATTTTCTGAGATTTTGAATTTGGGGTTTTCATAAGCTGTAAGCCATAATCATCAAAATTATAACTTTTGCACGAGTTTCACCTGTATCTTCTTTTTTACAATCATTGGAAGCCAAAATCGAAATCTAAAATAAAATTAGTAAATAAAATTCTGTTCTCCATCGTCACTCATTAAGCAGGGCTGTCGTGTTGTGCGCGCTGTGGCTCTCTGTGAGAGATCTCTCTCTCTCCTGGACTGCAATTAGCAAAACAGACAAATGGTTCAATATTATTATATACAGAAGTGGCTGGCGAGATAAAATTTGCAAGATAATGTCTTTATAGCAATAATAAATAGCATTTGTACTTTCTTAATTTCTCCAGTACCGACAGCAGAACCGATAACGTCCAAACTTATCGATCCAGCGGTCTTTCATAATTCAGCACCGGGCCCGTTTAATACCGGGTTTCGGTACCCATTCCTAGTTGCGACGGTACTCTCTACTTCCACAGTCCACAACATAAGATCTTGGGGCACAATGTGTTTTTCACTACAACTTCAGGAGACCACTTGTGATGTTTTGTGAATGATTCCATAACTTTGACAGAAATCCTTGAATTCACCCGCTGCATTTTGTGGACCATTGTCTGTTCGAAGGATGGTAGGGATGCAATGTCTGCTTAATTGAGCCTTGAGCTTTTCTATGACAGCACGACAATGTAAGTCTTTCAACTTATCCACTTTAATGGATTTTGAGTAGTAATCCACCAGCAGAACTTAATGTCTCCTCCAAGCTGAAACAGGTCAGAAGCTACTTCTTCAAATGGAAGTTTGGGTATTTCTGTTGGTTTGAGTGGTTGTCTAGGCAGCCGGTTCTGAAAGTCTGCACACTTGCCGCAGTTCTTCACCATTTGCTCGACTTCAGAACTCCTACATGGCCAGAATAGGACCTTGCGAGCTCTGATTGCGCTTCACAATTCCCAAGTGTGACTGATGTATATGCTTTAGCATGTGTTCTTGCATGGAAGGGGGTACTATATGCAGGCCTTTGTAGACAAAACCATCAGCAACAACGAGTTGGCTTAGAGAGTCCCAAAATGGTTGTACTGCATTGGGCACTTCACACCTGTGATGTGCGGTTTTGAAGCTCTGAGTACTTCTGAGGGGGCTGCTAACAGAATGTCATCCATGGTGCTTATTGCACCGCTGATATCCTCCAGCATTTCATCCATACTACGCTGAAAGATTTCTGGTGCGCCTTTCAGGCCAAAAGGAAGGCTAAGCCACCTAAATCTTTCAATGGGCGTGTTCAAGTTTGTCAGAAATTTTGGTGTTTCATCTAACTTTATTTGCTTGAAGCCACATTTTGCATCCAAGACTGAGAAGACTTTCACCAATGCACCAGGCATTGCAGAGACTTTCTCTTCTATGGTGCGCATGGGGTAATGTTCCCTCTTTATGATCTTAAGTCGCTCAGGTCAATGCAGATTCTTATCTTGTCCTTATGGACAGCTGCCACCAGCGAATTCACCCACTTTGTCGGTCGGTTGACTTTTGTGATATACCCATCTCCAACCATCTCATGGAGTGTCTCTATTATTTTTATCCTGAGCGCAGCCGGCTGACGGTGGACAGGATGGACCACACCTTTTGCATCAGGATCAATTTGAATTGAGTATTTGCCTTGCAAGGTTCCAGTAGTGCGTGTCAGCTCTGGATAATTATCTAGCCCAGCCGGCACATTTTGTTTTGTTGTTGTTTGACCGGAATGTGTCCTTTTATTTTCTTTCTTAGTCGGCTGCAGTGCATCAAGCCACATTACTAAGCTTGAGGCTTCTGCTGTTGCACCACTGAGCACATTTTCTTGTAAAATGTCCACAATCATGAATTCTGCTGATATCTCAGTATTCTTGTATTTTAGCCGCAGCTATAGGCTTCAACTTGTGGTTAGAGTAGGACTTTAGCACCGATTAGAGCATTTAAGCTCACCATCGTGCAGAAGTGCCTAATAATTGCTTAAAGTCAATGCGTTACATTTTGCACCAATATAAATTCTTCTGAATGGTACCTT
Source organism: Gila orcuttii (assembly GCA_026230005.1). Classification (NCBI taxonomy): domain Eukaryota; kingdom Metazoa; phylum Chordata; class Actinopteri; order Cypriniformes; family Leuciscidae; genus Gila; species Gila orcuttii. The sequence continues at coordinate 41,292,616 of JAPDVR010000017.1, read as the reverse complement.
CTGAGACAGAATTTCACTGTCTGCTGTCCACTCATCATTTATGAGCTCATCTGTTAGTGTGACATTTATGCTCAGCATCTCCTCATCTTCTGTTTCTGATTGCAGCTGCTCACTGACTGCTGGAGTGACTCCTTGTTTTCATTGTTTGAAGCGGTATCTGGCTCTTCTCTGACGAAATTATCCAGCACTTTATATGGGTCATCTTTCTCACCTTTGCCCCATTGCAGCATCTTATATATCTCTCTGCCTTGCTCACGATCCCCGTGCACCGCCAGCCTGCACGCTGTTTCGCTGTTTGCTCTGACAGCAGGCCGTCATAGACGAATGTGACGTGGCTCCGGAACCTTTCGATTTCCTCACAGGTTTGGAGACTACGCTTCTGTTTGCTCTGCTGTTTTTCTGCAAATGATCGACGTGTAACAGGCTGATATCACTCGGTCCCTGTCTTCGGTTCATGGTTTGGAAACTATGCAACTGTTTTTTCTACCGTTCCTGTCAAGATCTGCGGTGAAGGGTGATACCATACCACCTGATTCCTGTCTTTTGTTCATCCATCCATGGTAGGATTGAGCGTCTTCTAACTCTGGATTATAAGCGGAAGCTGATAATGCTATCCCTGTTAACTTTCTTGGTCTGTTTGACTCTCCCTGCTAATCATCGTCAATTTCAATCGTATCATTCCTTCGATATGGCTTTATACTATTCATCATCCGACTTGCTACGTTTAAAATCCTCGCCCCACTTGCCAGCCGGAGTTTATAATCGATGTGCTGCCCTGGGAATTACGCGCCGACCACGGTATGTGCATCGTGGATCACGCCGCTGTTATAGCAGCTTTCAGATGGCTTCCTCTGACAGTCATATTCCAGTCATTTGGTCTTCTCACCGCCATCAACTGAATGATCTAAATGACGAAAAACGGGGAGTTAATGTAAACAATCTTATCGTGTTAAAATATACTGCCAGTGTCCCATTGGAAAAGACAGAAATCACCTCCATAAAAATGGGTCTTTTAAATGCACGTTCTGTATCAAACAAGGCTTTTGTTTTGAATGATTTTATGATGTCACGTTCGTTGGACTTCCTGTTTATTACTGAGACCTGGTTGAATCCTGGCGATCAGATGGCTCTGGGTGAGTTGACACCACCAGGCTGTGACTTTTTGAACTCTCCACGGACCTCAGGACGAGGAGGTGGGCTTGCCACTGTTTTCCGAGACACTTTTAAATGCAGACTACTATCCACAAAAACATATCCGAGTTTCGAGGCACAGTTACTGAAGATTGACACTGTGGATTCATTTTTCTGTGCTTTGGTATATAGACCTCCCAAACTAAATAAGGATTTCATCCAGCAATTTTCTGATTTTCTCTCTGGTTTGGTTTCTCGCTGTGATAAACTTCTGGTCCTTGGGGATTTTAATATCCATTTATGCTGTCCATCAAAGCCATTGGTTAATGAATTTCTTTCTATTATTGAATCTTTTAATTTTATACAACATGTTACTGGTCCTACTCATAAGAAAGGTCATACATTAGATCTTGTGTTATCATTTGGTATTTCTGTATCAAACCTGGAAGTTTCAGATGTGGGCATTTCTGACCATTATTCAGTGGTATTTGATGCTGTTTGTTCTAATATCCATCCAATCTCTTCTCAGCCTTTACACTATGCTAGGTCCATTAATTCTACAACTGCAAACCTTTTTTCAGAATTGTATTTATCGCATGTTACAGACAAAGTCTTTGGAGAGGACACTAAAGTGGCGGTTGAGGTTTTTACGAAGTCATGTACTTCTGTTTTAGATTGTGTTGCCCCTCTTAAACTAAAGAAATACAAGGGAACCTCTCAACCTTGGCTAAATAATGTAACTCGCATTCTTAGACAAGAATGTAGAAAAGCTGAACGGAAGTGGAAGAGAGATAAACTTCAAGTTTCCTCTGAGATATTAAAAAATTCTTTGGCTAACTATCAGAAAGTAGTAAAAGTAGAAATTTTACTCTAAGGTAATTTCAGATAGTGCAAATCGGCCAAAAGTACTATTTGACACAATTGATTCTATTTTAAACCCCTCAAGGAATGTTATGAGAGATGCCACACAAGAGACTTGTGAAGATTTTTTATTGTTTTTTACTCAAAAAATTGAGAAGATTAGAAGTGAAATAGTACCTGTACATTCCTGTTCAATAATTAATCCTGCGCTGTCTAATATTTTTTCTAACTTTGAACCAGTTTCACCAGCGCAGCTGGCAGATATTGTCTCTAAAATGAATGGGGGTAGCTGCAGACTGGATGTTCTACCTACTCATCTTTTTAAAGATGTTTTTCCTACTGTGAGTTCTAGCCTAACAGCTATAATTAACAGTTCTCTAATGAACGGAGTGGTACCCAATAGTTTTAAACATGCAATTCTTCATCCCTTGTTAAAAAAACCTAACTTGGATCATACAGTATATCACAACTATAGGCCAATTTCTAAATGACCTTTTATTTCGAAAATTTTAGAGAAAGTGGTCTATTCACAGTTATATTCATATCTGAATACTTATAATATTTTAGATACATTCCAGTCAGGCTTTAGGACCTGTCATAGTACAGAATCGGCACTGCTCAAGGTCACTAATGATGTATTATTATCGTTGGACTCTGGATCACATGTTGTTCTGGTTTTATTGGATCTGAGCGCTGCCTTCGATACAATAGATTATGAAATTCTTCTAAATCGCCTGGAGTGTTGGGTTGGTGTGCAGGGTATAGCTCTTCAGTGGTTTGCTTCGTATTTAAAAGGCAGGACAGTTGCTGTGAATCTGGGAGACTTTTCTTCCACATTGGCCCCTTTAGTTTGTGGTGTCCCTCAGGGGTCGATTTTGGGACCGTTGCTGTTTTCGCTCTACATGCTTCCTTTAAGCAGTGTTTTTCGAAAGTACAGCATTTCATATCATTGCTATGCAGACGATCTCCAATTTTACTTTCCTGTGAGCTTAGATAAAACCTGTTCGTTGGACAAAGCACAGGAATGTTACAGTGACATTAAACTCTGGCTATCTAGCAACTTTCTCCAATTAAATGAGAGTAAAACTGAGGTTTTGATTGTAGGCTCTCCCATCTCATCTTGCTTTCCTGATCATTTGGGTTCTTTATCCCTAAAGATTTAGAATCATGTAAAGAGTTTAGGGGTAATTATGGACTCATCACTTAACTTTAAGAAACAGATTGGTGCTGTTGTCAAAGGAAGCTTTTTTAACCTGAGATCAATTGCTAAAGTAAAGCATTTTTTATCTAGTGAGGATTTAGAAATTGTAGTTCATTCTTTTATTACATCTAAGCTTGACTACTGCAATTCTTTATATATCGGTCTCCCCCAGACTCTTCTTGTCCGCCTACAGTTAGTGCAGAATGCAGCGGCAAGGCTTTTAACGGGGGTGCGAAAGAGAGAACATATTACTCCGGTACTGCAATCCCTACATTGGCTACCGGTCAAATTTAGGATTGATTTTAAAATTATCTTGTTTGTTTACAAGGCATTGTCAGGCCTTGCCCCCCAGTACATCAGTGATCTTATAGCTCCTTACTCTCCTTTTAGAGTTCTCAGGTCCTCCGATCAACGACTTTTAAAGGTACCTCGTAGTAATTTAAAATCAAAAGGAGATCGTGCTTTTTCCGTGGTAGGTCCCAAACTTTGGAATAGTCTCCCATTACATGTGAGGTCAGCTCCATCGATTACAACTTTTAAGTCTTATTTAAAAACGTATTTATTTTCTTTAGCTTTTGAATAAAGTATGTCTGTTTTGTTGTATGACTTTCATGTTATTATTCTGTAAAGCACTTTGGGGCAACGTCTGTTGTTTAAAAAATGTGCTATATAATTAAAGTTGCTTGCTTGCTTGCTTGCTATTACCTGTCCTTGACAGACTTCTGACACCAAGTAAAATAATGCAACTGACACAGCTTCAGTACAGAGCCATGGTCATACTTTTTACTTAATAGACACTGCCGTGCACATACAAAGTAGGAGGGGACATAGGTACAACTGCGGAGGCCGGAGCGTCACTTAAAGAAACATTGTCAAAATGACAATAGATTACAAATGTCAAAAGAGGTTTTGTGCTGGCTCTCTGTTAGTAAGTCTGGCCCTTAATGTTCAAGGCTGCCCTCTTCTGGAGACGTTGTGCACTCCTTTATCTTGTTCAGTGATATTTAACAGGGATTCACACAGCTGGATTCTGCTCTTTTCTCTATTAGGACTGTGACTCTGGACACCGGCGGAGAGAGGGCAGGTCTCTGGACTTCCATGACAGTGCTTCCATATCCATGGGTCCTCTGGTGTTCCAAGGGAACACAGGTGAACATTTAATTCATTTTAATCATTTGTAATAAAGGTTTCTGATGATTTCTGTCATCAATACATTACATTTCACTGCATTGTATTATATTCCCTGTTCACAGATAAGTGGGTCCCAGAACAAGTGAAGGTGTCTGAGGCTTCTTGTCTGTGTGGTTCTCTGATGGTGATACTTGTTCCTCTGATGAGTGTCCTGACACACTTTTAGTTTAGTACAAAAACATTTTACATGCAAATTGTTCAATGACATTTTAATTGGACACACTGGTTTCCCTTTCAAGGGAACTCGAGCTGCGTTTGAGAAGCGGTGGGAACGCTCTGCGTGATTACGTCGTGAAGCGCGTGTAAAATCAGTCCAATGGAAGCCCACTACGACATAGGTGACGTCATAGACCAGGAAACTATAAAGCAGCCCTGAAATCAGACTGCGACAGCTTCTGTACCTTCAGCAAGCGCTCTCTGTATATCTGTCCTTGTCTATTTATTGTTGTCTGTCAAGCCCAATATATCTATCATTATTATAGCGAGCAAGCAAGATTATAGACGGTGTGTCGTTCCCTGCCCTCGTTATATTACGGGTGGGGACACACATCAGCTTTGTGTTGCTTGTTTGGGAGTGGAGCATGCCCAGTCAGTCCTCGAGGGGGCTGATTGTGAGCATTGTATGAGTCTATCTATAAAGACGCTCCGCTCTCGCCGATCGTTCTTTGAGGAGGACGGTTCGGTTTGCGCTCCCCGCGCGGGTCCCGCTGTTGACTAGACACGGCGGCGACTCGCATTTTGGGGTTCGAAAACGGATCTGATAGCGTGGGTTGGGACGGGCCCCGCCCTATCTCAGCTTTCACCTGCAGATCCAGTGTGCTGCGATTTCCAGTTCCGAGGAATTGGTATCGTTAGTGTTTTGTTAAGAAAAAGTGAACAAAACAAATAAAAATATGAAGAAAAAGGCAGATGTTTGATTTTTCAATAAATAGGCAGCTCATAACTCTGTTGAATAAAGAGGAGCTTTTAAAAGGAGGTTTTTCTAATGCTGTTGCTAGTTAAATATTTACTGGACAGCTGAACATTATGAGAGTGAAAATAAAAAGAGTTTGTTAGATGAAATATATCTAAAAAAACAGGAAAACTCTGTATCTCAGCCTCCTCGTCGGGGACTACTGGTTTTTCCCTATCTCCACACTGAGGTGTCGAGATCGTGGAATAAACCGGTTTTTATTTTATGTGTAACTTAATACCCAAACGTCTAACTAGAGTAATGTTATGGGTATTAAGTATCATGGTATGACAGTGCCTTGGATTATAGAGACGCTTGCGAGCTTTCTCTCTCCCGAGTCGGCGTCATCATTTTTAACCCCGACGTTACCCACCAGCCATCTTTAATAATAAATAAATTTTATTAGGCAGTACTGATGGGTAAAGTATTTAAGGACATAGATGAATGTGAGGATGTCAGCATTGACTCTATTCGAGAATATATTTGAGAATATATATATATATATATATATGTATATATGTTTATATGTATAAGTTTTTCTGATATAAAAACAAAGAAAAAGAAAGATAAAAATGTCTGTTCTTCTGGACGCTCCGCTTTCAAGAAAACTAAATCTTTCAGTGGCGTTCCAGAGGTTTCTTCCTCACCAATCTATGTTCCTGAAACTGGCATAGAGTGCAAAGAAGAAGACCTGATGCCGAGGCTATCAGGCTTCTAAGGGTGGTCCCCTCCGGGGTAGGGACGGTTTTGAGAAATCGTTTCTCCTCGGCGCCCTCTGGGGTGCGACTCTCTGAGGAGGGTCGCAGCGCTGCCAGTTCGGTTGTTCCCTGCCGGTTCGCCATTCAGGGCACCGAGGTGTCAGCGTCCCCATACGATCCTCCGAGGAGGGTCGTAGAGCAGTCAGTTCGGTCTCCCTGCCGGTTCGCCGTTTCAGGGTGCCGAGGTGCCTGCTTTTTCCTACGATCCTCCGAGGAGGGTCGTAGGAACTAAGCTAGTTAGAGGTAGGCAAGATCTGAGGACTGTCGTTATCTCTAATAAAGCTTAGACAAGAAGTCTTGTCGAAGAAAAAAAAAAAAAAAAAAAAAGAGGGACGGTTTTGACAAATCGTTTCTCCTCGGCGCCCTCTGGGGTGCGACTCTCTGAGGAGGGTCGCAGCGCTGCCAGTTCGGTTGTTCCCTGCCGGTTCGCCGCTTCAGGGCGCCGAGGTGTCAGCGTCCCCGTGCAATCCTCTGAGGAGGGTTGTAGAACGGTCAGTTCGGTTGTTCCCTGCCGGTTCGCCGCGTCAGGGCACCGAAATGATTGTTCAATAAAATCCAGAGGCCAGTCTCGAGAGACTGGTTCCCTTATCGGAATTTCTGGCAGCGTGGAAACTTCTGCCAAATATTTCTCTATGGGTCCTGCACATAATAGAAAAGGGTTACAGAATTCAGCTCGGTTCTCGTCCGCCCAGATTTTAGGGGTCCTCCCTACGGTAGTGGACTCACAGCAGGCTCTGGTTATGGAGCAGGAAGTACTGACACTTCTTCAAAGAGGAGCTATAGAAAGGGTTTCTCCTCCCAGCAGAGAGTCAGGGTTTTACAGCCGTTACTTCATTGTTCCAAAGAAGGATGGAGGGTTGCGTCCCATTCTAGATCTGCGCCATTTAAACAGCAGAGTTCAGAAACTCAAGTTCAGAATGCTTACACTCAAACAGATTGTATCACAGATTCAGTCCGAGGACTGGTTTGTCACAATAGACTTGAAGGACGCGTACTTCCAAGTATCTATCCATCCTCATCACAGGAAGTTCCTGAGGTTCGCTTTAAAAATGGGGGCGAAGCATACCAGTATCGGGTTCTTCTATTCGGCCTAGGTTTATCACCCCGCACCTTTACAAAATGCGTGGATGCAGCTCTGGCTCCTTTGAGTCTCCAGGGCATTCGCGTATTATATTATATCGACGATTGGTTGATCCTAGCTCAATTTGAGCATATGGCAGTTCGGCATCGAGATGTCGTTCTGTCTCATTTAAAGATGTTGGGGTTGCCACTCAACGCCAAGAAGTGTGTGATCCTCCCAGCTCGGAGGACCACTTTTCTAGGTGTAATATGGGTTTATTTAGGCCAGTCACTCACTGTGAAACAGTTTCAGACTGTGGGTCTCATGGCAGCTGCGTCCAACGTAATTACTTTTGGCATTCTGTACATGAGACCCCTGCAGTAGTGGCTCAGGACCAAGGGGTTTTCTCCGAGGGGAAATCCGTTTTCGCATGATCAAGGTCACGCAGCTATGCCTTTGTGCCTCGGTCATGTGGAAGAACCTTGGTTCCTCGCCCAGGCCCAGTGTTGGGGGTTTCTTGTCGACGCATAATGCTATCGACGGATGCTTCCCTCACAAGTCGGGAGTGATCATGAGTGGTCGCTCGGCGGAGGGTCTGGACAACACACTGACGATCTCGTATATCAGAGCAGATATCCTGTTGAGGCAGGGGCTGAGGCCCGGGGAATGGAGACTTCACCCCGAGGTGGTGGAGCTCCTATGGGAGATCTTTGGTCAAGCTCAGGTCGATCTTTTCGAAAGGAAAACATCATACGATACAACCCATTGTCCGCTATGGTTTCCCTCACATATCCAGCTCCTCTCGGACTGGACGCTATGGTGCAGGTGTGGCCGAGGCTGCACCTGTACACACCCCCCCCCCCGATATCAATGCTCCCGGGAGTTCTGCTGGGGTGCGACTCTCTGAGGAGGGTCGCAGCGCTGCCAGTTCGGTTGTTCCCTGCCGGTTCGCCGCTTCAGGGCGCCGAGGTGTCAGCGTCCCCGTGCAATCCTCTGAGGAGGGTTGTAGAACGGTCAGTTCGGTTGTTCCCTGCCGGTTCGCTGCTTCAGGGCACTGAAATGATTGTTCAATCAAATCCAGAGGCCAGTCTCGAGAGACTGGTTCCCGTATCGGAATTTCTGGCAGCGTGGAAACTTCTGCCAAATATTTCTCTATGGGTCCTGCACATAATAGAAAAGGGTTAAACGGAGTTGTGGAAACGGTGGGCTTGGCCTCTGAGGGGGCCCAGCTCATAGAATCCGGTCTCTCGACTGAGGTCGTTGAGACCGTCCTTCAAATCCAGAGCTCCTTCCACGAGAAAGTACATTGAAATGGAAACTGTTCTCTACATGGCGTGGAGAACATTTTTTAAATCTTGTTAACTGCCCGGTTGGTACAGTTCTCGATTTCCTACAAGACCGTTTCTCTGCTGGATTATCTCCCTCCACCTTAAAGGTGTATGTAGCGGCTATATCTGCTTATCACCCCTCTCGGGGCTTCTTCTCTTGGGAGAGATCCTCTTATTATTTGTTTTCTCCGTGGTATATTGAGGCTCAGGCCTGCACTGCAATCTAGAGCACCGGCTTGGGATTTGGCCATTGTACTTGAGGGTCTGGCCTTGGCTCCCTTCGAGCCCATCGAGGAGGTTTCAGAAAAATTCCTCACTCTAAAGACTATATTTCTCCTTGCTATTTCGTCTATCAAGAGAATTGGTGATTTACATGCTCTGTCGGTTGCTCCTTCATGTCTGGAATTTGCACCTGGTATGGTGAAAGCATTCCTCTACCCTAGACCGGGTTATATTCCTAAGATCCCACTAAATGTTGGGGGCCCAATAGTTCGGCAGGCCTTGTATCCTCCACCCTTTAATACCCCAGATCAGGAACAGCTTAACCTGTTATGTCCAGTCCGGGCTTTAGATGCCTACGCTCACAGAGCTGCTCTGTGGCGTAAATCTGAGCAATTATTTGTTTGTTTTGGGTCACTCAAGAGAGGATGCCCTGCATCTAAACAGGTGATGAGTAAATGGATAGTCGAGGCTATTTCATTGGCTTATGAAGCGGCCGGACAGCCTTCACCTATGGCTGTGCGGGCCCATTCTACTCGGAGTATGGCGGCCTCTATGGCCTTAATCTCGGGAGTTTCCCTTCTTGATGTGTGTAGTGCGGCAGGATGGTCCTCTCCGCATACATTTGTCAGGTTTTATGACCTTGACCTCTCCACTCCTGGGGCGAGGTTGCTTGCTTCTTAGTGTGCGCAAGGACTTCACACAGAACGGGCATTTGTCACTATGGCGTAGTGGGTATAGGGTTCCCACCGCGTCTCAAACGCAGCTCGAGTTCCCTTGAAAGGGAACGTCTCAGGTTACGTATGTAACCCTGGTTCCCTGATAGGGAACGAGACGCTGCGTTTGCCTGCCATACTTCCTGCATGCCCTGATCGACTTGCTTCAGGTTTTTCAGAAGCTGTCGCGGTCTGATTTCAGGGCTGCTTTATAGTTTCCTGGTCTATGACGTCACCTATGTCGTAGTGGGCTTCCATTGGACTGATTTTACACGCGCTTCACGACGTAATCACTCAGAGCGTTCCTACCGCGTCTCAAACGCAGCGTCTCGTTCCCTATCAGGGAACCAGGGTTACATACGTAACCTGAGACGTTTGGGTTTCTGTTTTTCTGTGAAGCTTTGGGGGTGTTGATGGACTCGATCTACTCCATCTACATTTTGATTCCGATCCAGATTTTGTCTTTGACAAAAATGTGATTTTCTCAGCTTTTTGTTTAAAATGCAACGTTTTTTTATTCTTCTTCTTTTTAAAGAAGACGGTATGTTCTTTCCTTTGATATATTGCTTGTTCAGACATTCATACAACAAAATATTCTTCGTTGGAGTTTATTTAACATAAAAAGTAGCAATACAACTGCGTTACGAATTCTTTGTCAAACACAATAAAGTTGCATTCAATTATTTCCATTGTGGTCCTTGATTTTAGAGTAATTCTCTTTTTTTTTCTTTAAAAAAGTTTTAATATTTTATTCAGGCAATTATTATAAGGCATGTATGAAAATGGTCTTAATGATCCAAAAGGTAAATGAGAAAAAAAAAAAAAAAAAAAATACAAATTGATAGTTGGCCTTTTCCTTTTGTAATATTTTTTTCTTTCCTTAAAAGTGGAAGAAAAAAAAAATAAGAATGTTTAATGATCTTAGTGCTATCTTTTTACTGCTATCTTTGCAATCGTTTTACTTATTTTCTATTGTGATGTTATGATAATATGCATGATAAGAGTCTTGGTATTTTACTTTTAATTCTAAAGGCTGTGAAGAATTTTACAGTTAAATTGTTCTTTCCAGAAAGCAAGATGGGGTGAAGTTCAGTCAGTGGTCAGATTACCAAAAAATGTTCTTGTATTGTTCTAGTTTTTTAGTTATAGAAGGTGAAGAGAAAGTGAAGTTAAAGAGCCAGTTCACTTTCAGGCAGTCCTCTGACACTGTCCTCGATTGAGAGCGTAATATTAATAACTGTTTATGTAGTAGGATAAAGAATAATTGTTTATAAATTAAGATATGAACTGCTTTTATATGTAGTTTTAACCTATAAAAGGTATTGATTATTCCAGTTGGAGGTGAACATACTGAACATGTGAAAGACTCTCTGGCCTGGTATGTCATGTTGTAGTCAGGCCCACATTAAGAACATTAGGAAAAGCCATATCTTTAACATATCTTTTTATAGGTTAAAACTACATATAAAAGCAGTTCATATCTTAATTCATAAACAATTATTCTTTATCCTACTACATAAACAGTTATTAATATTACGCTCTCAATCGAGGACAGTGTCTACAGTATATAAAATATTAAAATATTCCAGGCTACAACATATTAAAAGCATACATGCATTAACACCAAATATGAGGTCAAATCAAACAGGTTTCCAGAAACAGCAATAACTTTTGTGCATATGACTTAGTTTACTTTAAAGAGGTTTAACATTAGATTGTCTTCTTTCTGGCTCCATACGTTTCCTCGTTAATGTTTTGCTGGGTTAAGTCCTTTTCAATTGGGATAAATACATAGATTAATAAATAGATAAAGGACAGAAACAAATAATAATATTTTTGAGTGTACTGCAAATGTGTTTAACAATATTAATATCACATTATATTGCAAGGCTCTCAATTGTTAAATATGTAAATATATGTTCAATAATATTTTAAAGTTAAAGTTCATTAGAACTGAACATATCACAGAAGAAAAAGTCATAGCTTTTTCCTTAATTCATCCAGGCTATAAAGCTCTTAAATTCTCCTTTAGTTGCCCTAATGAAAAGTTGTCAACCAAGCTCCTCATTACCAAAGAGTATAGTAGAACAAGAGGCGAAACTCAATAGAACGTACCATTGCAACACCAGCGCCCAGCAGCAGCGATACGCTTCCGCCATTTTGGGGTGAAAGCGACTCGGCAGTCCACTAGTGTTGATGTGTCGTTCGCGAACGAGCCGCTCTAAAAGCCAATTATTTGAAAAGAGCCGGACTTCCCATCACTATCCACTAGCTTTTTGCTGTCGCTATGGCAATATCAGCTGCTTTGTAATTTTTTTTTTTTAAAAGATCAAATCCAAACTGAATAATGACAACACAGAATAACGTACAATCACTAGACTAGTGATCATCAAATCCCTTTTAACAGTTTATTTCACAGACTTAGACAAGTTTTCTACTTTTTTCCCACAAAACCTTTCGTATTAGCATTACAAACACTGAATTAATACCAACATATAAAAGTAAGTAAAGGACATGCTATATCAGATAATTGGGAATGTTGTACAATATTTATATTTATAACAGCAATAGAAGAGCTTTAGTCAACTTTTTTTTTTTCAGTACTATCTTATATTAATGACCCTTATAGCAAGACTATGTAAACAAAAAAACACAGCCAGTGTCCATCATGTTAGATAAGATCATCATGTTTGTAGCATGATCCAGGGGATTAAAACGTACAAAATATATTTCAGGCCTAGTGGAGTTGGTAACTAATAATAGTAGTAAATGTGTAAAGTTGTATAAAATGGAAATACTCAATAAAGCAAGATAAAACTACCTCAAATGTGTATTTAATGATTGGATTAACTGTTATCTGTGCTGTTGTCCAGTAACTCCAGTTGGAATTTTCACCCCAAAATGGCGAAGCGCCACCTAGTGGCTGTTACCAAAAAACTATCAGAGTTTCGCCTCTTGTTCTTCTATACTCTTTGTCATTACTATGGTTTCTATCCACAAGTTTCCTACGTCCCATGAGGCATTGCGTCAAAAGTGGGCGCGACTTCCGGTTCGAAGTAAACAAGCAGGAGTTGACACTCATTCATTCATTAGTTGACCGTCATTCAAGATTTAGCGATCCAAACTCCCGTACACGCTCACTCAATGGATGAACGATCTGACAGGATTAACGTTAACGCTAGGCTACCTCCGGTTGAGTGGACTGACTTCTACACCTATCCGATAGAGAAACAGAGCATAAAGAGAAACTGAGGGCATATAAATCTTTAGATGCCTATAACTATGTGCTGAATGGTCATGTACAAGACTTGTGTGGTACGATCCGCAGTTCTGCCTAGCCAGCGCCAAGAAGACGACAATGTAAAGAGTGACATTACGGTGCAATTTTAATGATGTGAATATTTTCTTGAAATAAAAATTCCAGATACAGCATATTCATTTTTCATTGATTCTAGCACCCAACACCACAACAAGATGACATTAAATAATAATAATACTAATTTAAGCTCCTTATTATGTAGCCGAATCTGTGCTGGTTTGTATTTGCCGCCTCCAGTTTCCCCTTTGTTTTGCCTCCAGCTAGCGCCGTGACGTAATTGTGACCTCCGCGCAAAAGGGGTCTATAGCTACAACAACAATACTAATAATAAACTGTTTTTTTTATGAAAAATATCTTAAACACAATAAAACAACCTTTAAAAAAGTGACTCGTTTGCCCTAATATTACCTAATATTTAATGAAAAGCTAATAATGTTCATAATAACAATGTCATATTTCTACACCTTTAGTAGCTGCATGGTCATTTTTATAGGTGGGGCTGTGTATTGAAAAGCTTGTAATTATGTTGTGTAGCCTACAGTTTGCCTCAAGACTTCAGTTACATGGAACAGTTTGATCTGGTTTTTACTACAAAGCAACTTGTAGTTTAGCCGGTATATTCAGCATAACAGGTTTTTGAATGTGTCAGATTCATTTGCTTATTTTTCATTGCACATCCATTTACTTTAGACACATAAAAGCTTATGATGAATATTTGGGTCAAAAAAGTTTCCATTTTAGTTCAATGAGATTCTAATCAGAGTTTAAGGGATAATTAGAGAATATTCATCCTATTCAGTGTGAGTCTCTATAACACTTTGATACATGAGGTTTGAGCTTCACTGAAAGCCAGTATACAGAATCAGCTCCAAATAATGTTCAGGTTTCATGCTGTACATTGTAACGGTGGCAACCTTAATTTTATTTGAAAATTAATTCCTTAAAATAACTTGAGCAAATTCAGGCGCCAGTCAGAATTAAATCCACCAAAATAATTAAATATAATAAATTAACCCAGAATACTAATCCACCAATTACACAATATTAGATAAAGTAATGAAATTCTATCACACAAAAAGCACACACTAGATTCAATAACTTGTAATATTCAAATCTCAAAGCAGAAAAAAGACAATTTTTCACACATAGAATCAATGCAAATACACAAATCACACACAGAAATCAAAAGTCTTTTGATGCGGTGCGTAGTTAGAGATTCGTTAATTACTCATAAAGAAGCATACAGGGCCCAGGCCTACCCCCACCTGGGTCTGTCAGACCATCTCTCCCTTCTGCTACACTCACGGTATACACCCAAGATTAAGAGCGCTGGGATTACAACCAAGACCGTGAGAATGTGGCCAGAGGACGCCGTCCCTATGTTACGGGACTGTTTTCACCATACAGACTGGGATGTTTTCAAGGGGCAGGGAACGGACACTCGTGAATCATTGGATGTATATACCACCACTGTCCTGAGTTACATTAACTTCTGTGTGGATAATGTTACGTCTTGGAAACATTTCCGTGTGTATCTCAACAGGAAACCTTGGATGACACACAGAGTTGAACAACTGATCCGAGCTAGGGATAGAGCGCTGGGTTTTAGGGACCCTGAGTTATACAGCAGAGCCAGGGCTGCATTAAGGAAAGGAATCAATACAGCCAAACAACAACATCGGAGGCGTATTGAAGCCTGTTTTAATAACTCTGCAAACCCAAGGCAGGTATGGGAGGGCATTAGGGCCATCACGGACTATAAGAGCAAATCAACATCTCCCTCAGCTGATTCCACCTTGGCTGAGGATTTCAACCTCTTTTATGCCCGCTATGACAGGGACAACACAGATTCTGTGTTGCCCCCCCTCCCCTCCACTGATCCTGCTCCAGTCCTGAGTACTCACGAGGTAAGACGGGTCCTCTGCGGCATCAACGCCAGGAAAGCAGCCGGACCGGACGGTGTGCTGGGCCGAGTGCTGAGAGATTGTTCTGCGGAGCTAACTGACGTTTTTACCACCATCTATAATACATCGCTGTCCACCTCATGGGTCCCTGCCTGCTTTAAGGCAGCCACAATAGTCCCAGTCCCCAAGCAGTCAAATGCCACTCATCTGAATGATTATAGACCGGTGGCACTCACCTCCATTCCTGCCAAGTGCCTTGAGAGGCTGGTCATCACTCACATTAAACGCGCAATACCATCATCACTTGACCCACACCAATTCGCATACAGACGGAACCGGTCGACGGAGGACGCCATCGCCATCGTGCTCCACACGCTATTGGAACATCTCGAGCACAAGAACACCTACGCGAGAATCCTCTTTGTCGACTTTAGCTCGGCCTTTAATACAATCCGCCCGTTTAAACTCCGAGCCAAACTGTGCCACCTTGGCTTTAACAACTCGCTGTGCAATTGGATTGTGGACTTCCTGACAAATCGAACACAGAGTGTTAGAGTAGGCAAGCACTTGTCCTCCACCCTTTCAATTAACACCGGGGCCCCCCAGGGGTGTGTGCTTAGCCCCTTGCTCTACACTCTATTCACACATGACTGCTCTGCTTCTCTTTGTTCCAATCTCATTGTTAAATTTGCCGACGACACATCAGTGCTCGGACTCATCAACAACAACAATGAAGCGGATTACCGGACTGAAGTGCAACATCTAGCGTCATGGTGTGTCAATAATAACTTGTCTTTGAATATCAAAAAGACCAAGGAGATCATTGTGGACTTTCGCAAAAGCAGACCCAATCACTCTCCTCTCTCTATTGGCAATGAGGTGGTAGAGAGGGTGCCACATTTTAAATTCTTGGGAGTATTTGTGACCGAGGACCTGTCCTGGGGAACCAACATCACTGCAGGCCCAGCAACGCCTCTACTACCTGAGGCAACTGAGGAGCGCCAGGATTCCAAAACAGTTGATGGTCAACTTTTACAACTGTGCCATCAGCAGTGTTTTGACATATGGTTTCTTAGTGTGGTATTCCAGCTGCACTAAGTCCCATCAGCAGGCACTCCAACGAGTGGTAAAAACAGCGGGTGAAATCATTGGGACCACTCTCCCAGGGATCAGTACCATCTATGATACCCGTTGTCTGAAGAGAGTGCACAACATCCTTCGGGACCGGTATCATCCAGCCCATCACCTGTTCCACCTGCTGCCCTCAGGGAGAAGATACAGGTCCATTGGTGCCAGTAAAGCCAGACTGGCTAACAGCCTGTACCCTTACGCTGTGAGGCTGCTTATTGATGCTCTTTCCTCCCTCCCCCCCTCCCATGGACAGTAAATCATACCCCACTCTGTAATAACTGTGAACTGGACTTTGCATTGCTGCATTAACTACATCTATATCTAACTCTGATCAGACTCTCTGTTCTGGATGCCTTTTAAGTTGTTTGTAAAGCCTCTTGCTGCTACCAAGAGTGAATGTCATTGGTTCTGTGCCTCAATAATCATATATTTTGATGTGCCATGTTTACATAGGGGGTATTTATTATTTATTATTCAATTATTATATGAACTGCACTGGTGTTACTGCACTTTAATACACCATGTACTGTTGTGGTATGCTCCAACGAAATTTCGTTGCTGTTCTTCCTGAATGACAATGACAATAAAACGTAAACGTGAAAACGTGAAACGTGAGAAGGAAAACACTTGGTTTCAATAATCAAGGAGAAAAAAAAAAGTTAAAAAACATCAGTTCCCTTTCGTTGTCACTCCGAGTTACGTCGGATGACGACGAATGGGGTTTCGCTTAGAAAGCCTATCAGCTTCGAGTATTACAAAACGAGCCTATGGCAAAGAAATGCCATGGGTCTGCGGAATTTGCATGACGTAACTCTGCCCCACCTCGTGGGTATATAAGGAGGAAGTCCGCAACAGCAGTTTATGTTTTCGCTTCGGAGCCAAGTGTATTCTTCTCTCCACAAGCCATCTCTGAATTGTCAGCTTTACAAACGAGTACCTCGAGTGTTGGTGTGACGGCGATCTACGGCGAGCGCGTGCTTCCAGCTGATCTGTTGCAGTGGTCTGCCAGTCGGTGCGTGTCTCCCCGGGTGCTTCAACACTTGAGTTTTCTGTCACTAAAAGAGCTTGCACGCGGCACGTCTTTTTAAAGACGGCTCGCCCGTGCATTTAAGAAAAAAAATAAATAAATGAATGGTGCGGGAAACATGATCATCGCGTCATTAAGGTCGAGACTCGGTGAACTCACATGAGTGAGAGTCCCCTCATCCACCCCCCGATCTTCGGCTGGTGGCCAGGGTGACCTGAGGGTTTCGGTCTGGAACAAGACGCCGACTATGTGTCCGCGACCCCAGCCCCCCTCTTCAATGACGGTGCCCGCTAGTGAACAGGTGATTCCCACGGGTCTACCCTCTGGTGGCCCGTGTGTTTCATTTGAAGCTACAGAGGATGATATTATGTTTGTAGCAGCTTCACTAGGTGGGTTTGATTTTCCTGGAAGTGACGACTCGTCGAGTCTGATCCGGAGATGACGGCCATGCTTTCCCGGGACGATTGTTTTTTGGGTGAGGCCGCCGACCCTCGTCCACGGCAAACCCCAATACCGTTCTTCCCGGACGTGCATGATGAGATCAGGGGCCATTCGCTGATCTCATCCGCCTTTCCTCCCCTCGATGGGGCCGCTGCCCGTGGGTACACTGGGGTTCCTCGGGCTGAACGCTCTGTTGCGATGCTATGTGTCCTCAGAGTGCTTCTTCTCGGCGCAATCCTAAGCACCCGTCCGTGGCCTGTAGTTTTTCGCCTACGCTTGTGGCGAGATCCTATAGCGCCACGGGACTGGCGGCCGCCTCACTGCGTGCCATGGTCATTCTGCTGGTCTACCTGACCCAGATGCTCATGGACCTGCACGAGGGCGGGACTGACCCAGGGCTCTTCACTGAGCTGTGCGCCGCCACTAACCTTGCTCTCCGAGCGACGAAAGTGGCCGTACGCTCCCTGGGTCAGGTGATGCTCACCATTCGGTGGCCGTACCTGTTTGATGTGCTGGATGTCACGCGGACCCGTCTGTCCGACATTCCCATATCCCAGGTCGGCCTCATCGGCGGTGCGGTTGAGGGCTGGCCCAACAGCTCTCAGCCGTCCATGAGCAGACTGACGTTGATTCTGTCCCGACGGCCCCGCCGTCCGCTCAGATCCCTCGGTCTGCCCACTGCCAAGGGCGTCCTCCCACAGCCCTCTCTAGCCCCGCCCCCCGCTACACGCCGGGTTAAGTGCCGCTCCTGAGACGGGCTCCTCGGGGATGGAGCAGGTTGAGGTCGACTCTGTCCCAACGGCCCCGCCGTCCGCTCAGGTCCCTCGGTCTGCCCACCGCCGAGGGCGCCCCCCCGCGGCTCCCACCCCGCCCGTTCACCCGGGCCGGCTCTGGAGGCCGCGGCCGGACGCCACAGCCCTCTCCAGCCCCGCGCCGAGTTAGGTGGCGCTCTTTTTAAGAGGGGCTCCTCAGAGATGTGACTCAGTTCTTTGCAGGAGTTGGGAGCAGGACCACTCCTTTCCCCGGTGGAGGGCCGGGGAAGAATCCTTATTCGCAAAGAACTGACTCTCCCATCTCTGAGCACACAGAGTTCTCGGACGACACAGAGCGCCGCCCTCTAGCCGTGCTCTCCTCGTCCCCCTCTGTCCCAGAGTTGGTTGACACGGCGTGCCGTCCACGGACCGCTTCGCCCCTGTCCCCCTCTGTCGCCAGACCCCTGGCAGAGCAGGCCCCCGCGGGACGACCAGCCTGGTCCTCCCCTGGCCCCCTGTGCCAGGGCGCGGTTGCTAACTGTGCCCCCACACCGGGCCGCTATGCCGTCCACGTCTGGGCCAGTTACTCCGCTTCGCTGCCCCTCCGGGGGGACGCCTGTCGTCGCGTGATCCCGCCGGTTCAGTTCCTGGGAGCCTGGCTAGAGCTTCCCCGTCTGTCCCGCTGGATCGCGCGTTCCGTCCGGCTCGGCTTGCGATTCAGTTCTCCTCCCCGCTTCAGGGGAGTCCGCTCCTCTTTGGTCGGTGGCAATGCCCCCGTCATGAGAGCAGAGATTGCCACCCTGCTGGCGAAGGGTGCAATCGAGACTGTCCCTCCAGCCGAGATGAGGTCCGGGTTCTACAGCGCCTACTTCATTGTCCCCAAGAAAACCGGTGGGTTACGGCATATCCTGGACTTGCGCGTGCTGAACCGCTCCCTTCACAGGCTGCCGTTCAAGATGCTCACCGCCAAACGCGTTCTCGAATGCGTGCGGCCCCAGGATTGGTTTGCAGCGATCGACCTGAAGGACGCCTACTTTCATGTCTCCATTCTTCCTCGACACAGACCGTTCCTACGGTTTGCTTTCGAGGGGCAGGCATACCAGTACGCGGTTCTCCCTTTCGGGCTAGCCCTGTCTCCTCGCACCTTCACGAAGGTTGTCGAGGCTGCCCTTGTTCCCCTTCGGGAACACGGGGTTCGCATCCTGAGTTATATCGACGACTGGCTGATCCTAGCTCACTCTCGAGATCAGGTTTGCGAACACAGGGACCTAGTGCTCCGGCACCTAGCTCGTCTGGGCCTTCGGGTCAACTGGGAGAAGAGCAAACTTTGCCCCGTGCAGAGGATCTCTTTTCTCGGTATGGACATCGACTCGGTCACCATGTCCGCGCAGCTTACGAGCGAGCGCGCGCAGTCACTGCTGACTTGCCTGAGACATCTCAAGAGCAAGAGTGCGGTTCCACTGAAACATTTTCAGAGGCTCCTGGGGCATATGGCATCTGCAGCCGCGGTCACGCCGCTCGGATTGCTTCATATGAGACCGCTTCAGCTTTGGCTTTGCGACCGAGTCCCGAGGTGGGCATGGCAACAAGGCACGCTCCGAGTACCAGTTACTCCGACCTGCCGTCAGTTCCTCACCCCGTGGTCGAACCTCAGTTTTCTCAGGGCGGGTGTCCCCCTGGAACGAGCTTCCCGGCATGTTGTGGTCTCCACAGATGCCTCCACCACGGGCTGGGGCGCCATGTGCAATGGACATGCTGCTGCGGGCTCCTGGACAGGACCCCAGCGGCTATGGCATGTCAATTGCCTCGAGTTGTTGGCAGTACGCCTTGCCCTGCACCGCTTCCGGGCGTTGCTCAGGGGTCAACACGTACTAGTCCGCTCAGACAATACCGCTACTGTAGCGTACATCAACCATCAAGGTGGTCTACGCTCCCGCCGTATGTCACAACTCGCCCGCCACCTCCTCCTATGGAGTCAGAAGCATCTGAGGTCGCTTCGAGACATTTTCATTCCCGGAGCCCTGAACTGTGCAGCCGACGAGCTCTCACGGCTTCAGCCCCTCCCTGGAGAATGGTGACTCCATCCCCAGTCGGTTCAGCTGATTTGGGACCAGTTCGGGGACGCACAGATAGATCTGTTTGCCTCTCACGACTCGACCCATTGCGCCCTGTATTTTTCCCTGACCGAGGGCACGCTCGGCACGGATGCACTGGCGCACAGCTGGCCGCCGGGCCGCAAATATGCGTTTCCCCCAGTGAGCCTTACTTGCGCAGACCTTGCGCAAGGTCAGGGAGGACGAGGAGCAGGTCATTTTGGTCGCGCCGTACTGGCCCGGCCGGACCTGGTTCGCCGAACTTGCACTCCTCGCGACAGCACCTCCCTGGCCCATTCCTCTGAGGAAGGACCTTCTTTCTCAGGGACGGGGCACCCTGTGGCACCCTCGCCCCGATCTCTGGAGCCTCCACGTGTGGCTCCTGGACGGCTCGAGGTAGGTTTGAGTACCCTTCCACCAGCGGTGGCGGCTACCATCACTTCCGCTAGAGCGTCGTCCACGAGACACGTCTATGCGTTGAAGTGGAACCTCTTCGTCGACTGGTGCTCTTCTCACCGAGAAGACCCCCGGAGATGCTCGATCAGCGTTGTGCTTTCCTTCCTTCAGCAAGGGTTGGAGCGAAGGCTGTCTCCCTCCACCCTTAAGGTCTATGTTGCCGCCATTGCCGCACATCATGACCCCGTCGAAGGTAAGTCGGTAGGGAAACACGACCTGGTCATCAGGTTCCTGAGAGGAGCGAGGAGACTAAATCCTCCTCGCCCTCCTCTCGTTCCCTCTTGGGACCTCTCAGTGGTTCTAACTGCCCTGAAGAGTGCTCCCTTTGAGCCCCTGCAATCAGTTGAGCTTAAGTTCCTGTCAATGAAGACAGCGCTCCTGGTTCCACTGGCCTCCATCAAGAGGGTAGGGGACCTGCACGCATTCTCCGTCGACGAAGCGTGCCTGGAATTCGGGCCGGCCTTCTCTCACGTGATCCTGAGACCCCGGCCCGGATACGTGCCCAAGGTTCCTACCACTCCCTTTCGGGACCAGGTGGTGAACCTGCAAGCGCTGCCCCCGGAGGAGGCAGACCCAGCCTTGGCACTGCTCTGTCCAGTACGCGCTCTTCGCGCCTATGTAGACAGGACGCAGTGTTTCAGGACCTCAGTCCAGCTCTTTGTCTG
Organism: Gila orcuttii; assembly: GCA_026230005.1. Classification (NCBI taxonomy): domain Eukaryota; kingdom Metazoa; phylum Chordata; class Actinopteri; order Cypriniformes; family Leuciscidae; genus Gila; species Gila orcuttii. The sequence continues at coordinate 41,271,411 of JAPDVR010000017.1, read as the reverse complement.
TTATGGTGGGAAGCTGAAGGGAAAGGCTCTCTCCAAGCAAAGGTTGTCTCACTGGATAGTGGACGCCATTGCTTTGGCATACCAGCAGCAAGGCCGACCGTGCCCCCTTGGTGTGACGGCCCACTCCACCCGGAGTGTGGCATCCTCTTGGGCTCTAGCGCATGGCGCCTCGCTAACAGACATCTGCAGAGCTGCAGGCTGGGCGACACCTAACACATTCGCCAGATTCTATAATCTCCGAGTGGAGCCTGTGTCCTTCCATGTACTCGCTTCAACTAGCTAGTACCGGACCTGCTCAGGTGTCTTCGCTTGCTCGCCATTCCACTCCACGGACTGGATACGTGCGATATTCTCCTCAGGTGAGCTTCCCCGAAAGCCCTGAGTTCCTCCAGCACTCCTGATGTCGGCGCCAGTGTCTCTTGCCTGCGCGTCGGCTAGGTGCCTCCCGTGTGCATGGTCCCTCCCCTGAGCGACCCCCACATGTGTATTTCCACTGTAAGCCTCTCTGAGCATGTGTCTTTCCCTTGGCAAGCCACCTTGCCACCCCTGGGGTTGAAATATTCCACCTGCGGCTGGACACCCCAGTGTTCTCCATATGTTTCCTTCGGGTCATATGTGTATTCTCTAAGTCCCCCCCCCTCTGGGTTGGCATTAATTGCATACTTCCCCTAGCTTGGGATATGCTTCCCAGTGTACCTTGGTATTCCTGTGTTAAATTGAGTCCTTCGTCCTTCTATGTCAGGGACCTCGATTTACGCAGGGCACTGGAAGACAGCTGAGAAGGTGGCGTGATTAGACTGGTAACCCCATTCGTCGTCATCCGACGTAACTCGGAGTGACAACGAAAGGGAACGTCTCGGTTACGTATGTAACCCTCGTTCCCTGAGTAGGGAACGGAGACGTTACGTCTGCCTGCCACTTTCCGCTGTACCGCGGGGATCGCCTGAGCTCAGTCTTGGCTCCTCAGCGAAGAAACATAAACTGCTGTTGCGGACTTCCTCCTTTTATACCCACGAGGTGAGGCAGAGTTACGTCATGCAAATTCCGCAGACCCATGGCATTTCTTTGCCATAGGCTCGTTTTGTAATACTCGAAGCTGATAGGCTTTCTAAGCGAAACCCCATTCGTCGTCATCCGACGTAACGTCTCCGTTCCCTACTCAGGGAACGAGGGTTACATACGTAACCGAGACCTTTCTTCTCCCCCAAAAAAGGGAAACAAAACAAAAAAACAAAGCAGGCTTTTGCAGGGAGTATACACAACTCCGCCGCGAACTCTATGGGCGCCGCCATCTTGCCTGCCGCCATTACTGCGTGCCTGCTAATGGTGACGGTGTGACACATGCCGGTGCCCTTTAATGACATTTCAATGAAAGTGGAACCTGCTCATGAAAGAAAATGTCTGGTGAAAGGGTACATAGGGTAGATGATGTCAGGTAGTGGCCAAAACTTACCGATAAAGGTAATTTATTGACAACATAATGTATTATTGTAAAAATGTGTCAGCCAAATGTAATGTAATGTAAGACGTGTATTAATTGATGACAACAATAAAACCGAACGCTGTCATTACTAGCTATGTTGCTAATATGTTCACAAGCTTCACAAGTTGCAAATAACTCAGTGTTTCCCCTGCCATTGTTTTGTAATACTATACCCCGCAATAATACTATTTAAATACGAATCCTACATATTCTGTGTGAATGAATGGTGCAGTCGACGCGCAGTTTCATTTAACACACACGGGCTGAAGCACGTGCGAGCTGTTTATTTGCCTAAATAAGGACGACTGCATTAACTTCCTCGAGACGCGCTTGATTCCTGCCCGTTCCATAGTGAGAGTGGCGGGGCCAGAGAAATTTTGGGCGCTGCGGCATATTACATATTATAAATAGTTTTTCATCGTGAGAAATACAATGTGTGGCGGGAGAGCGTGACAAAAGACCGAAATGAGTGACTGTCACTGAGCAATGCGACTCTTAAGAGCCCTGCAACTACTTTCTATGTTACTTTCTCTCACCCGCAAACAGACTTTTTGTCTGTACCTCCAAATAGTTTCAAGTTAGCCGACGTGTCGCCACCATACACATCAGCATAAATGCTCCTGATAAATTATTTGTTATTAAAGCATTAACACACAAACCACACTGTTATAACATAAAAGCAAGCTGCAGGCTAACTTACTCATGGTACTTCAGCATGGTATGACAATGCGCGCAAAGTGCGTGCGCTCCCTTAATAATACCTAAAAAAGTTGCTTTTCTGCAACAGATAAATAAAAATGTATTAGTTTTTATTTGTTTTCTTCATAGATATTTCTAGTTTGCGGGAGTCCCACGAATCGTTTTATCCCACATGGAAAGAACCTATATAAACATATATGTTTTAATATAGGTTTTGATATAGGATTTTAATATATGTGACATAAAATTGGCCGTTTTCCTATATTATATGTGCATATATGTACATATATGTGTGCATATATGTACCTATATAGGTGCATATATGTACCTATATAGGTGCATATATATATATATGTGCATATATGTACCTATATAGGTGCATATATATATATGTGCATATATGTACCTATAAAGGTGCATATATGCACGTATATATGCAGCTATATGTTACCTATATATTAGTATAATTATTAAAATCCATAGCTACTAGGCAACATAAATAATAGCCCAAGATGTAGAAATTTTAATTATTTATTTACTTAAGAACAATCAAATATTACAAGAACAAAAATAAGACAAAAAACTGAACAGAAAAAAAAAACAATTTATCTTGTTGATCTTCTCAGCTCTGTGAGCTTCGAATTGATAGATGTGCCTATCTGTCCTCGGCTGGCTGCCGACCACTTCTTCAATGTAGCATCTAGAGAAGACAAAAATAATAAGACAGTATAATAATAACAGTATAGTGCTTCATCAGGAACCCAAAGTGCTTACAGTACAGCTGCGATTGGACACATATTTTGGATAAAGGGCTGATGATAATAAAAAATGCGTCATGTATACACGTCAATTGAAAGATTCTGATTGGATTCTGCTAAATCTGAAAGAAATTCTGATTGGAAACATCACCCCCCCCCCCCCCCCCCTTTTTTTAGCGGCATCGTTCTTTCTCATATGCACGTCCGTCATGGGGACTGCATTGTTAACAGTCACACGGTCAATCATGTGCATCCAAAGCAGAGAAAATTCATGGATAGGAAAAATTCAGAAATGTGGCTTTAGAAGAGGAAAGGTAGGATCAAGTGAGCAAGCAATGAATTAGTATTATAGGTTCCAAGCAGATACAGTAACAATAATGGGTGCCCTGGCTATCTTATACAGTCTCCATTGATGCCTAATAAAAATTGATACAAGTAGGCTATGGTTAAAGTGGTGAACTTATAAAGTCTTAAAAGTTTTGTTTTCCCTTCTCAACGCATTATGCATTTACTCACCAATAATGGCTGCCTTTTTAATTTGGTCAAGGGCGACCAGCTGCTCCCCATCCCCTCTGGTTGGCTTCCCACCGTAAAGTAATATTTCAAAATTATTATGAAAGGGGGGTAAAATGAATGTGGTGAAAACAAGATATTATTTATATACGCATCACTTTTACTTGAGGTGCAAGGAAATACAAAAATGGCAAGGAAAAATGCAATGGTATGCCCGCACACAAACATAATTTATTCCACAGAATATGACTGACTTTTTTTTTTTTTCAAGGACAGAAGAGATTAGGAACATGTTGTGTACCATTCAGGTTGCTTTTTAGCAAAGTCTCCAAATCAAAAGGTGCCCAGCAGCGGATTCCACACCATGGCAGTAGCAGAGGTGGCAAGGCGGGCTGCTTTCCACGCTTGTGCCTGGCAAAACACCCCAGAGCCCTTTATAACTTCAATCTGAAAAATAATTTCACATCACAATATTAATTTATTGGCAACTTTTAGAAATGTTTTTATGTTTCATATTGATTCTTATATTTAGCTTCCCAATAGTTAATAGGTTATGATGTATAAATGCAGATTAATGATAAAGATATGAAACAAATTAATCATTGCCCTAAACGTTATTAAAGGAGAGGAGGAGGAGGACAGGGTGGGGTGGAGAGGAGAGGAGGAGGAGGACAGGGTGGGGGGAAGGAGGAGGTTGATGGAGAGTAGGGAAGGAGAAAAGACAATGGGTGGAGAGGAGCGAAGGAGGAAAGGATGATTGTCTCGTATAACACTAATTGGCTCCTACAAGCACACAGTTTATACCCATCCTTACTAAATAATGTTACTCACCTGTGTTTTCGCTGAGGTCTCAGCTGTTGCTGCAGTCTTGTTAGAGAAAAAAAACATTGTTAAACTCAACAATTGTAAAACTTCAACAATTTTATGCATATGGGGCAAGTAAATTACATATTACCACTAACTATCCCAACATAAAAATCCCTATAGCTGGATGGCTTGGAAAACATTAAACATGTCAATAAATTAAAGTTACATGCAAAAGTAATCAGTCAAACATCATAAAAATCCATATAGCTCTGTTTGAGTAACAAGTAAACTAAATAAATACAAATGCAAGGGGGTTTACTCACCGGTTGCACTTCTCCAAAAGTCGAGAAAGGGGAATCTAGATCCTCCACAGGACTCCTTCCAGTCTTGTTCATAGAAGAAAAATATAGTTATTCTCTTCAATAAATTAAAGTGCAAATACATCAAATAATTAACACTATCAATCAGCCCAACATCACAAGTCTCTACAGCTCTGCTTCAGAAACAATTTTAAAAAGCAATGAAAATCAGAGGAACTTACCTTTTGAGCAATAATGGCGAGGTCACTTTTCATTTGAGGGATTTCTAGAAAGAGGTTATATAAAGAAAAAAACAATTACAATCTAACAACATAGCATTTATTTTGCCAAACACGTGTTAAACTTTCAGCCCATACAATTTCTAAGTTTATACTTCTCTGCCACCGCAATATCCATCTCCAGAAAAAAAACCCTGCTAATAAATATTAAAATTAGGAATACTTACGATTGATGATAAGTAGGACATAGCAGATCTCCAACGCTCCATCGCCATTTTCATTCCCAGCCGCTATCTTTCGGCGCAAATCGTCAAACAACGTCAGGCGGGTGACATCATGACTCATCAACTACGCAGCGCTGTAGCACCCATGGTAGCAGCAGAGTGGAGATTTTTTTTTTTTTTTTTTTTTTTATTACAGAGTTTGATATCAAGTTCTTGACACATTTCTTTTACACATTTGATAAGTATAACTTCAAACAACAATAATTTGGAAAAAAAAGAAAAGATAAATGGCATCGCAAACATACATTAAATTCATTTAGCAGAGATACAGATCTTTGGGCTTTTCGATTTTTTAAAAAACTTTACAGACTAAAATACATGCTTGTCTTCAAATTCATTAACCACAGTGAAATGCTCAGATAGATGGGATGATGATGATTACTTGAATGTATGTTCTATGTTCTTTTTTTTTTTTTTGCTACATTTAGACTGTAATGACCTTTCAGCCATATTCATCTAGACAATTAAGACAATACAGAAAACATTGCATTTTGCATTGCATTTGGTGGATGTAACGGTGAATGTGTGGAATATGTGAGCTGTAATGTGAATCTGGAAGTGACCTGAAATTGGAAAAAGGGCTTAATTGACAAAATAAAAAAACGACAAACCATTTTGTTATTTCCTTCTTTTCCACTATCTTCATACAAGAATGAATTTACCTTGTAAATGTAGCTTTCACATAGCTTTTTCCATTTCCTCTCACTTAATTGCCATAAATTCCATAACATGCCAATTACATGTGATATCAATTTCACATGTTTGCATATACAGTTCTTGCATAATTAATTTTTTTAGTTAGTTCTTATTGCCTTGATAATAGAAAATATGAGCTAGGCATCATGTATGACAGTTGCCAAAGTGAGGTATGAGCTACAAAATGACCAGATCCTGCCATGAGCTAGGAGACATGTATGCACATATAGGGCTTATATGTGGATATAAAGAAGCAATACAGGAGACATATATGGCCTGTATATGCACATATATGCACCTCAGTTTTGCCTATATGTGCCATATATATGCATATATGCAGCATATATATTTGCATATATGTGCATATATGCAGTGTTGTGCAAGTTACTTCCAAACTGTAATACATTATATATTACTTGTTACTGTTATTTAAAAGTAATTCATTACCTTACAATATTACTGTCTCAGAATTGTAATGCGTTACATTACTCCTGTATTACTTTTGAGTTACTTTCACCAAAATAACTACAGAAGTAGAACTTAACATTCTAAAATAACTAGGGCTGTAACGATATGCGATATGAAACCGAAATCGCGACACTCAGATCCACGAACCTGCAGAATCGCGACACACCCCTTCCAACTCCCAGCGTTATCCATACCGTCCAGATCCAATGCTAACACATCTTTAAATTACTATTAGTATTATTTAAAGTTAACTTAACATTATAAAATACGTAGACCTACACCACAAAACTGGTTGAGGATAAATTATTTAAAATTTGGGAATTCCAGCGTTATGGACATGACATTTGCAGTCAAAACTTGAAATATAAATTCTCAGAAAATGCATTAATACCAAAATATTTAAACGTCTGTTTATCCATAGGCTCCTCCCTGAAAGGAGTCCAGACATTAGAAAAATATCAGTCTACAAATGCGTTTTATATTTAATATTAGGGAAATAGACAGTCATGCGTGACAAAAAAAAAAAATTCTTTAACTTTTAGGAGGCAACGTTTTTTTTTTTGTTGTAATTCTGTGAATTACACTGCGCAAATCGGATGAAGAAGGGTTGGCTCTCCACAGAACATAAAATATTCATTTTATTTTATTTTTCGTGTTCGCATTTATGAGGAAAAAACAATGTTACAGACCTGACAGTTCTCCATTACGGACGCCACCGCTCTGAAGCGGCACTAAAAGACTGCTTTAAAACTTTCACAGATACCTTACACAGAAGACACAAAGCCTTTCTTTAAAGTGAATTTCGTTTTGTATTAATTGTATCTTAATTTTAATCAATGTTTCATCAACCAATTGCCTGGATTTAATAAATAAGAAGTAGGCTAAATATAACAGACAATTATAGATAATCAAGACACGGAGGCGCCGGCACGTGAACTGGAGCGCATCTCATAAATGAACCGAAACTCCGCGTATAAGGTAGCCTATTCACGGACCTGAAAAATAAATAAATTGATTAGTAATGCCTTACACTACTGCGTTACAGCAAAAAGTAATATGTTACTGTAATGCATTACTTTTGTAACGCGTTACTCCCAACACTGCATATATGCAGCATATATGCAGGGCTGCCAACTCTCACGCATTGAGCGTGAGACACACGCATTTGACCCAATTCTCACGCTCTCACGCCACACCCCCGATTTCTCACGCTTAAGTGTCAACCCGGTCGGTAAAGTGCCTGAAAGATGAGTTTATCTATATATCTACCTTTTGAGCCACTTGCGATCGACTAGTTATACCGCAAATTAGTTAAAATATCCCGTAATCTAGAGCACAGATATTGTGCTCCAAACCGCACGCATGGCACAGAGGTAAGCAAGCGAGAGACCTTGTGCGTGCAGACACCATCCCCCCCCCCCCCCCGTTGGACAAGTCTCACGCCAAGCTAAACTCAAAAGTTGGCAGCCCTGTATATGTGCATATAAACTGCATATAGGTTTCATATGCGCATATATCCTCATATAGTTTCTTTCCATGTGGGATTCTCCCGCACAGACAGAGTGAGTGCATTACCGCCCGCACCAGGAACTCTGTAATCCGAATGGCCGTAAACATGGGCAGTCAATGCGCAACAAAGGTTTGTGAATTTCACAAACGGTTTTATTTGTTGTTAAAACAGCCAAACACACAACACGCTCTTCCCGGCATCAATGGACAGCATACGTACTAAAAAAAATACATAGAAATAATATTTCGTACAGCTAACATCTGCTACAGCCGCCTATGGGACCACGCTACTTCCTTAGCAGCAAGGCACGCAGTAATGGCGGCGCTGCTTTACTTCCGTGTTTCGCCAGATTTGTGTTATATTTGTGAATGTTTTGTTTTGCATGTGTGTGTGTGTGTGTGTGTGGCGCAAATCAGGGCCGGCCCTGGTCAATTTGCTGCCCTAGGCAAGATTTTACCTGGTGCCCCATGCATCACAGCCCATTTCACCCTGTCATTGTGTTCATGATTATTTATCCTATATATGTATATATATATATATATATATATATATATATATATATATATATATGTATATATATATATATATATATATGTATATATATATATATATATATATGTATATATATATATATATATATGTATATATATATATATATATATATATATTACTCATTACAGCGAGATGGTCTTTCTGCTAGGCCTTAGGCCTGTCGCACCTCCAACGGTGCCTTTGGTGGACTATGCATGGCAGAGGCGTCCTTTTCTCTGAGGCAGGCTTAAACCTGACCGCATACCACACGGTTTTGCTGCAGGGTCTTCAGCTGGGGACCACCGCTCATTGACGTTTCGCCCCTTAACCCAGAACGTCTCATGGTGGCGGGGCAGTAAACAGGGACGTCTCCCTGACACCCCCTGCAGCAAAACCTAACTTGATGTTACTCCCCAAGACTTGTCTCGTCGTTTCAGCCAGAGCCAGTGGCTTGCTTTCTCAGCTTCCTCAGAGAGCTCTTTGGTGGATCTGCTCAGTGTGGCTCCCCGTAGTCCCAGGTCCTTGAGCAAACGTGATATTGATCTGCCCACAAAGCCTCTGGCTCCCACCTCCACCGGGTACAGCCTCACACTCCACCCACTTTCCCTGCACGCCGCAACCAGGTCTGCATACTTCGCCTTCTTTCTCTCGTAGGCAGCTTCCAGACCCTCCTCCCATGGCACTGTCAGCTCGATTAGTATTACTGACTTCACAGCTACAGACCACAGCACCACATCTGGTCTTAAGGTGGTGCTGCATATCTCCTGTGGGAACTGGAGCTGCCTTCCCAAGTCCACTTCCATCTTCCACACCGCCCCTGGTGTTAAAAGCTTGGCAGGTTGTCTCTTGCTGGTATGAATTACGTCTTCCCCCTGCCTAATGAAGTGGATCCTGCATCGGCTCTCTGATGGACTCTGGTTGTTTGCCTCCTGTCGACTTTTCTCCAGCACCTCTGCCAGCTTTCTGAGCACTTGGTCGTGCCGCCATCTGAGCCGCCCTTGTGTCAGTGCTGTTTTACAGCAAGACAGAATATGCTGGAGTGAGGCATTGATGGTCCCGCAGAGGTCACAGGATTGCTCTGTTCCAAGCCATTGGTGGAGGTTTTTAGGGCTCGGGAGGGTGTCGTACGTTGCCCTAATGAGGAAACTGAGCCGAGCCTGTGGGAGTTTCCAGAACTCTGCCCAGCTGATTGCTCGGCTCGTGACACCCTGCCAAGTTGTCCACCGCCCCTGCTGCCCCTGTACTACAGACCTCACTCTGATCTCCTCCTGCTCAATCCTGGTGACCTCATCAACAACAAGGTCCTTCCTCTCCTTCCTGCTTGCCTTGGACCATGGGATGGGTGGCTTGCTCCATCCAAGACCTGCCCGCCCTGTCTGGACCATGCCCACGACTTGTTGATGTTGCAGTCTTCCCATCACCTTCTCCACCTCCTCCTTGGCCCTCCACTTCCTTCCAGTCTCAACTCTGGCATTTGCATCAGCCACTGTCCTGTCGGAGGAGTCCCTTAATTCCATCACCAGCCTTGCCTTCTCCTGCCTATAGCCCAGGGTGATGGATTTCAAGGGTAGCTGGAGTGAGTTCCATCCATACAGGCCAGCAGCTGAGAAGCACCGTGGTAGGCCAAGCCATTTACGGATGAAGGAGTTGGCTTTTGCCTCCATCCGGCTTACGGCTGATGAGGTGACTTCGCACAGCTTCAGAGGCCACATCACCCTTGGGTACAGGGTGAAGTGATAACACCACACCTTGTACTTTCCAGGTAGCTGGCTTGCATCAATCTTGGATAGGCCTTCTGACAGCTGCAGAAGGATGATTTTCCCCATCTCCTTGTCTGAGAGACCAGATGTATAAAGTCTTCCTAGGCTTCGGATGGGCTGATCCACGATGCGGGGGATGTCTTCCCCGCTGATGGTAAAGGTGAGTCTGTCATTTCTCTCCCCCTTTCGCAATGAGAGGCTCCTTGACTTCTGCGGCTTGAACTTCATCCTGGCCCAGGCGATCAGCTCCTCCAGCCTCTTAAGCAGCCTAGATGTACATGGGGCAGTTCGTAGGAGGCAGGTGATATCATCCATATAGCTCCTTAGGGGCGGGAGCCTCTGGCCTGAAGGCAACCGGACCCCACCCACCACTTGCCTTTTCCCCCGATCAAGATGACCTCAAACGCTGCCACGAAGAGGATGGGGGAAATGGAGCATCCCATTGCAATCCCTACTTCCAGTTGTTGCCAGCCAGTGGTGAACTTCTTCAGTGCAAAGCACATGTGCATATCCTGGAAGTAGTTCATGATCATGGTCCTGATGTTGTCTGGGATGTAGAAGAATTCCAAAGCGTAGGCTATGAGCAGGTGTGGCACTGAGCCATAGGCATTGGCTAGGTCTAACCATATGACATGCAGATCTTTCTTCTCCCTCTTAGTGGTCTGGATCTGTTCCCAAATCATGGAAGCATGCTCTACACAGCCAGGAAAACCTGGAATCCCGGCTTTCTGGCAGCTGGTATCAATGTAGTTGTTCTCCGTGAAGTAGGTGGACATTCTTCTTGCCATCACGGAGAAGAAGATTTTCCCCTCCACATTCAGTAGAGCTATGCTCCTGAACTGCTCGATGGTCTTGGCGTTCTGTTGCTTGGGAATAGAGACTGCCATTGCCCTCTGCCACTCAGATGGTATGGTCTGCTTAGACCAGGTGATTCTCATCAGGGTCCATAACAGCTTCAGCACTCCTGGACAGTTCTTATACAACTTGTACGGTATTCCGTTCGGGCCTGGTGCTGAAGCAGATCTTGCCCGCTGGATCACCTGCCTGACCTCGCTGAGCTTGGGTGGGGATACGTCAAACAGGGCTGATGGTTCTGAGGGTCTAGGCACATACCCTGGCGAGCCTAGGGGGTTGTTCCTTGCTGGGTCACTGTACTGGGTGCGGATGTGCTCCTGTAGTTCTTTTTTGGAGATATCCAAGGTTCCACTTGTCTTCTCCTCAAGGAGTCCACGTGCATGCCGAAATGGATTCCTGAAGAAGTTTGATCTTTCCTTCTCTTTCCTTTTTCTCCGTCTTCTAATGCGTTCTGCCCTCCGCAGGTTAGCAAGGCGTCTTCTGATCTCATCCCAGAGAGCTTTCAGGCCCTCCTTCTCAGACTCCTCTGCCTTCCTCCAACGCTTGCGAACCTTCCTTCTACTTGCCACCAGGTCATCAATCTCTTTCTCCCTCCTTCCCTTTGATCGTATTGCGTCTTCTCTGATGGTCACCTTGCCATACCTGTTGCTGCATTCTTCATACAGGATTTCCCCGAACAGATTTAGCTTGGCTACCGCTGACCCGCGCAGAGCTTTTTGCAGCAGCCCGCTCAGATGTTCGTCCAACTTTCTCCACTCCTCAGCTTCGTTGGCCTTTGGCCACTTGATCTTATTCCTTCGGAGTGGATTCTTCAGGTTCCTGGCCCTTTGGCTCAACTCCATTCTTGAGTCACTCGGGGGTGCTACTGGGTTCACTTCTTGGGGTTCTTTACCATCCCTTTCTTCCTCCTCCCTTTCACCCTGCCCTGCCTCTGCAACATTGGGCCCATTGGCACTATGGTTGTCAACCCGGCCTTGGATCCCATTTGTCTGACCTGCCCTTACCAGGGCAGTGCAAGGTTGCATTAGGCTACCACCACCGCACTTCTTCTTTCCCATGTGGATGTGAAGTCCCCTCAGAGTTGTTGTTTTTTCCCAGCCGCACCCACACTTCCTTGGGATCTTCTCTTTTGCCGATATCCTTGCATTCGTTACCGTGTGGTCCGTCCTTGTTGGCCCTTCTTTCATCCCGCCTCTCGGAGGGCCGTCGGGTTGTTTTCTTTGTTTCTTCTTTGTAGTAGACTTTGGGTGTCTTCCTCTTGAAAACTAGAGGGTAGGGTTACTAGCCCGCCTCTCCCGGTGCAGTCTATCCTGCTGCCACCAGTCTCTCCTGGTTGTCCTCCAGTCTTCCCTGGACTCCAACTGCTCTATTCACAGTAGCCACTGTCTCCAGGAATGCATTACTCATTACAGCGAGATGGTCTTTCTGCTAGGCCTTAGGCCTGTCGCACCTCCAACGGTGCCTTTGGTGGACTATGCATGGCAGAGGCGTCCTTTTCTCTGAGGCAGGCTTAAACCTGACCGCATACCACACGGTTTTGCTGCAGGGTCTTCAGCTGGGGACCACCGCTCATTGACGTTTCGCCCCTTAACCCAGAACGTCTCATGGTGGCGGGGCAGTGAACAGGGACGTCTCCCTGACACCCCCTGCAGCAAAACCTAACTTGATGTTACTCCCCAAGACTTGTCTCGTCGTTTCAGCCAGAGCCAGTGGCTTGCTTTCTCAGCTTATATATATATATATATATACACACACATTAACACAAATAGCAAGAGCATTACATCTAGCATTCAAGTCAAGTCCCATTTATTTTTATAGCGCTTTTTACAATGTAGATTATTTCAAGGCAGATTTACAGCTTTACAGTTTTGTTGCGTTTATAATTATGTTCAGTATATATAGCCGCTCTGGATAAAACAGTGATGTCATCATCCAAATGTCATTCATGCACAAACTATTCATTGAACGCTAGCAAAAGTGCAGCAATCTTCCACTAAAATATGGCACGTTTCATGTTTTCGGCATGAATGAAACTGCGAAATGTCTTCTTTAATGTTAATTTTACATAAAACGTTGCTTATTTTAACCTGTAGCCTATATAAATATCATTAATAATTTTGGCAAATAAATTAAAAAAATGCCACATATCCCCTTCAAAACTGCACAACTGTAGAGTAAAACATTAATTAATAAAAGTGATAGTGAATGCGTCTAAAAAAACTGACGTGATTGTTACAAATCACACTGTCTGGGGCCTCTGGAGAACGTCTCAGGTTACGACTGTAACCCTAGTTCCCTGAGAAGGGAACGAGACGATGCGTCGATGACGCTTTGGGAACGCCTTCGCGTGATTACCTCTGAAGCACGTATGTCAATTAGTCCAATGGAATGAATGAACGCCACGGGCGGGTGACGTCATGACCAGGAAAGGATATAAGCACATCCGGTGCGTTACTCGCGTTAGCTTTTAGAGCCGAAGCAAAGTCGATCGCAGGGATGCAGGAAGTATGGCAGGGCGACGCATCGTCTCGTTCCCTTCTCAGGGAACTAGGGTTACAGTCGTAACCTGAGACGTTCCCTTTCGAGGGAACTCGCGATGCGTCGATGACGCTTTGGGAACGAGAATACCCAATCCGCCGTACTTACAAAATGCCAGATGACAAAAACTGTCGGCAAAATAAGTAAGAAGCACCTGGGAACCTGGGGCTCCCGGTCCAAGCTGTAAAACCTCACGAATGTGAGCGGTAAGGACCAGCCCGCCACATCACAAACGTATTGGAGAGAACTCCAGATAATAAAGCTTAGAAGCCATACTCCTAGTGGAATGAGCCCTGACCACCAAGTGGTTGGTCAGAGGACTCACAAGCAAGAAGAATAGTCTCGACTATCTAAATGCTCAATAGGTTGGATTTTCTCGACAGAGAAGTCCGATGAACATAAGTGTCCAGTGCTCGCACTGGGCACAAAAGGTTCAGCTTTTCCTGGTCCGATAAACCGGGGGAGGACAGAAACCTGCAGCACAATAGCCTTGGAATAATGGTAGGCACCTTTGGAACATATCCATGATTCGGTAAGATAGCCTTGGCCATCCCCGGTGCACTCAAGGCAGGTGGGGACCGAAAGGGCCTGAAGGTCTGACTCTTATAGGGACGAAATAGCTAGCAGAAAATAGTCTTAAAAGAAAGGAACTTCTCTGAGACCAAATCTAAGGGCTCGAAGGGAGCCCCAGATAGGCCTTCTAGAACTATTGCAAGGTCCCAAGCCAGCACCCTAGTGCAAGTTGCAGGCCTCAGCCTCAAAGTGCCACGAAGGAAACGAGTGATCAGGGGGTCTCGACCCAAAAATGTACTACCCACCAGGGCGTGGAAAGCCACAATGGCCGCCACGTATACCTTAAGCATGGAAGGACATAGACCTGATACAAAGCGTTCTTGCAGAAACTCGAATACTGTGTTTACTGAACAGTTAACCGGATCCCACTGACGCTGGTAACACCAAGAAGAGAAAAACTCTCAAAATAGTGAATATAGTTTCCTCGTAGTGGGAGCTCTGGACCTTAGAACGGTCTCAACAACCTCGGTTGAGAGACCACTCTCTATGAGTTGGGCCCCCTCAGAGGCCAAACCCACAGTTCCCAAATCCCCTGCCGGGGGTGCAATATTGCATCCCCTGCCTGAGACAGAAGGTCTCTCCTGATCGGGACCGCCAAGGGAGGTCCGTCGAGGAGAAAAATTAGGTCCGCAAACCAAATACAGCTCGGCCAGGGTGGTGCTACTAAATAGGCTTATTCCATCCTGGTGGATTCACTCCAGAACTCCTGGGAGCAGAGCAACAGGGGGAATGCGTACAGACGTAGCCTCGGCCACGTCTGCACCATAGCATCCAGCCCCGAGGGGACTGGTTGAGTGAGGGATAACCAGAGTGGACAGTGCGTCGTATGCTGAGACGAGAACAAATCCACTTCTGCCTGGCCGTAAAACTCCCATATTTGCTCCACCGCCTCGGGGTGGAGTCCCCTGGCCTCAGCCCCTGCCTTGACAGGGTGTCTGCTCCAATATTCTGGCCCCCCCTGGAATATACACTGCCCTCAGACAGCGTAATTTCCTGAGGGACCAAAATAAGAGGCCACCAACGTGTTGTCTGTGGGTCAAGAACCAGAGTTTCCTCCATATAACCAAGGCGCGGGGATACTTCCGCGTGATCTTGAACGTAAGGAGTGGGTTTCCCCTCAGGGAGAACCCTCTGGTCCTGAGCCAACTCTGTAAAGGTCTCACGTACAGCAGGTCAAAGGGTATCACATTGGCCGCTGCTGCCCTGAGGCCTAACAGTCACTGTTCCAGAACAACACATGATGGCCCCTCAGGTCTGGGAGGAGATGTCTCAAAGCATTGAAGACGACCATCATCTCTAGGCAATTCATGTGCCAAGAGAGATGATGACTCCTCCACAAACCCTGAGCTGAGCGGCCTTCCAATACCGCTCCCCAGCCGGTGAGGGAAGCATCTGTCGAGATCACAACTCGATGGCAAAGAGCTCCCAACACCGGACCCTGGGTTAAGAACCAGTGTTTCCTCCATATAACCAAGGCGCGGAGACACCGCCGCGTGATCTTGATCATACGAAGTGGGTTTCCCCTCGGGGAGAACCCTCTGGTCCTGAGCCACCACTGTAGAGGTCTCATGTACAGCAGGCCAAAAGGTATCCCGTTGGACGCTGCTGCCACAAGACCCAACAGTCTCTCAAACTGTTTTACAGTGCGTGACTGGCCTAGCCTCAGCTCTTTTGTGGCTGCTAGGATAGCAGCTACACGAACGGGCGACAGAGTGGCCCGAATCGTCACTGAATCCCATACCTCACCAAGGAAAGTGGTTCTCTGTACTGGAGAAAGCACACTCTTCTTGGCATTGAGCCTCAACCCCAACATCTGCATATGA
The DNA here is from genome assembly GCA_026230005.1 of Gila orcuttii. Lineage (NCBI taxonomy): Eukaryota > Metazoa > Chordata > Actinopteri > Cypriniformes > Leuciscidae > Gila > Gila orcuttii. The sequence continues at coordinate 41,255,575 of JAPDVR010000017.1, read as the reverse complement.
GCGAGAACGACACCTCGGTGCCGAACCGCTAACTGTTCTGATTCCGCTAGAATCAGCCAGTCATCTATGCAATTCAGAATGCATTTGCACTGCAGCCTGGCGGGGCCAGAGCTGCGTCTACACGCTTTGTGAATGTGCGGGGTGATAGAGCTAGACCGAAAGGAAGTATGCGTCTTTTAGATCTATCGTGATAAACCACTCCTCGGAACTGATTTGAGTCACGATCTGTTTGAGTGTCAGCATTTTGGACTTGAGTTCCAGCACCGAACACTCCAACAGACGAAGATCTAGTATGTGACGCAGCTCTCCATCCTTTTTTGGAACAATGAGATAATGACTGTAAAGACCTGACGCAATGTCGGATGAGTACACCTGCTCTATAGCTTTCTTTGCTAACAGGGCCTTTACCTCTTGCTCCATTACCAGAGCCTGCTCGGAATGCACTAACGTGAGCAACACCCCGTTGTAGCCTGGAGGACGAGAACCAAATCTGCCTCTTACTACTAACTGCAGGACCCATAGAGATATATTTGGCAGTAGCTTTCGCGCTGCCAGAAAATCTACCAAGGGAACCAGCCCCTCGAGGCTGGCCTCTGGTGTAATAAAGACAGCCAGTTCAGGGACCTGAAGCATACTGGCAGGAACCACCCGAACTGACTGTTTTCGAACCCCCCTCAGAGGGCGCGAGTCCGACGCAATGTCGAGTTGACGCTGCGCCAGAAGCTCGCTGGAGACCGCTGCGCCCCGAAGCACCAATGGTGGCGGGGTTGGCAGAACGGTCCCCTGAGGGCACCGAGATGGAAAGGGCACCGTATAATGAGGTGTACACCGTTCCACCCCGGTTGGGGCTGCCCTCACCGGCCTGACGCCGGTGGCGCCAGACCTTTTCTTTTGAGCCGAAGCCTTCTCAGCGTGAAGAACAGTCCTCGGATCCGGCTTCTGCTTTGAAGGCATTGGCTGCTGTGTTGCGTATGAGAAACAAGACGGCTGGAGCTGCTCACGCCCAGCAGCCCCAGGGGGTTGGACATAGCGAGGGAGAGATTCTCTTGTATCTTTCTCCATGATTTCCATCAAATTGAGCCCGAGGTGTCTCACAGAGAGATAAATCGGTGGCCCGACGAAGTTCTCAAACCCCATCGGGCCAACTCCCTCACTTCTGTCCAAATACCCCAGCAGGTCATCCTGATATGCTTGTAGCACTGCTATATTGTGCAAGCAGCTTCCTGCTAGACCCACTGCCGAAAATGCTTTTCCCACTAGATTAAAAATATATATATATATTTTTTAATGGTTTAGTGAGAGAAGTCGAAGCCTTCAGGGACGATACTAAACCGGGAAACAGATAGCTAGTAAGCGTCTGTTCTACCCGGGGTACTGCCCCATAGCCATTCTCTCTTAAGCCCTTAATATCTGAATATACATGAACTTGGGGGCTAAAAGACAAGATGAGTAAGGCTTTTTTCCATAATCTAGACAGCTCGCTGTGCATATTGGGAAAAAATGGAAGGCCCCGTGATAGAGGTGAAAATAGAGGGAAGGAAACTCGTTCTTTATTTTTAGGACGAGCTCCCCTTTATTTCTGCTGGCCATTAAATATTTAATTTATCTACAGCCTTGGTAAGCAGCACCTCCACCAGCTTTATTATTATTTTTTTTTAAATAAATATGTATATATATATATTTATTTTTATATATAATATATAAACTACTATATATGTGTATATATATTTCTCATACGCTGGGGAAAGAGATGGCAAATCCACTTCCCCCATGATCGTGTTTCTTTGTTACTTTCAATGCCCAGCACTACCTCCTCGGAGGAAGAGCACTGAAGCATTGATCTCTCCCCCCGGGCGGAAGAGACCGCCGCGCGGGCTTCCGAGACCGGAGAGAGAGCCATGGATCCCTCGAGATCCTATATGCTATCCACAGGAATGCATTCTCCGCGCCGCCTCGGCAGACGCGGGTCCTGCACCCTGAGAATAGCGAGCCTGGCCACTTCCCTCGAAAAGTGACAGGCGGGGAGCGAAGCATGCGATGCGAAAGCTTCTCACAATGTTGGCAATCAGCCAAGGCATACCGCATGCTCCACTCCCAGATACATCACACAAAGCTCGTGTGTGTCCCTACTCGTTAAATAACGCGAGCAGGGAGAACACAGAGTTTGTGCAAATGTTTCCATAGTGTGTATATATATCAGACAGACAACAATAAATATTCACAGACAGTTTTGACACAGAGCGCTTTGCTGAGGCACAAAAGCTAACGCGAGTAACGCACCGGATGTGCTTATATCCTCTCCTGGTCATGACGTCACCCGCCCGTGGCGTTCATTCATTCCATTGGACTAATTGACATACGTGCTTCAGAGGTAATCACGCAAAGGCGTTCCCAAAGCGTCATCGACGCATCGCGAGTTCCCTCGAAAGGGAACTCAGAACAACTGTTAGCATAAATTTTAAGGTAAAAATAACTGCCATTAAATTATATATCTTACTACTATGCAATTAGATAAACTGTTCATTCATTACATTACCTCTGTCTTTATCCCCTTTATCCTCTTCTCTTCCGTTTGGCACTGTATCTATTGCAGACTATAATGCTAATCTAAAATATGTCATGTAAATTTGGCCATCCGTCACAATCAGGTAACTTTTACCATGTCTAGACCTGGCGCGAGCTGCCAGGCCCTTTTCTACGGGGTGCTTGAGTGTGTTAAGTGCCCTCAAACGAAAGCAATGCGGTCTACATTGGATGCAGCTAGGGGCGACGCTACACAACAAATTACCAACAGTAAACTGATCGCGCGCGCTCTGTTTCTGACTCACTTCAAGCACTCGCTGGGCGGGGGAAGATTGATGCGCCGGACCGGAGTCGGGGGACTTAGTTAAGTTTTTGTGGAGTTTTTTTTTTTGCTTTATTTTGTAGTATTTTGAATTAATGTTTTTAAAATAGTATTAGTAAAAAAAAAATCACTCGTTCATTCATTTTGGCGCCCCTATTGAGTGGCGCCCCTAGCATTTGCCTATTCCGCCTATGCCACGGGCCGGCCCTGGCGCAAATGGCTCTGCGCACGGAAGCTTGAGTTTATAGTCAGAGAACGAGAAGTGCAGAGTAGCTACCTGCAGTGAGTCGGCAGGAATCAGTGAGTCTAGGAATCACTAAGGGGAGGAGAGGAGATCCGAAGATGAATAATCCCTCTTTGTCCACTGAACCCGAACATGCATCGAGGTAAAAAGCCTACGGTTGGATCCAGCAACACTCTGCAGGCGGCTTCGGTCACGCAGGAACAGATCGCTCAGTCAGCACACAGTCTCGGAAGGTCACCGGGAATTTTCCTCGTTCGTGCTAGCCTAGGCAACGCTCCGTACTCAGCAACAAAAACAAGCGCTCTGTAGTCTCTGCTATAAAGTTCCGAAAGCCAGCCCGGTGGCAGGTATACAGGATTATAATCCTATGGGAGGCCGTATGAGACGAAACCCATTGAAACACTTGCACGTTCAAATTAGACTTGCATAGACATGTGAAACACCTGCAATACACACTGAAACACCTGCGATACACACTGAAACACTTGCGATACACACTGAAACTCTTGCGATACACATTGAAACTCTTCCGATACACACTGAAACACTTGCGATACACACTGAAACACTTGCGATACACACTGAAACACTTGCGATACACACTGAAACTCTTGCGATACACATTGAAACTCTTGCGATACACATTGAAACTCTTGCGATACACATTGAAACTCTTGCGATACACACTGAAACTCTTGCGATACACACTGAAACACTTGCGATACACATTGAAACTATTGCGATACACACTGAAACTCTTGCGATACACATTGAAACTCTTGCGATACACATTGAAACTTGCATTCAATGAAAAATATAGTAGCATATAAAATAAACATAGCCTACATTATACATGGCATTAATTAGTCCACAAACAATATTTATTTTAAAGCCTAAACTACTTTATTTATTTAAAGCAAAACTAAAACCAGCATTGGGCATTTATAGGCTAAGTGTTGTATTTGTTTATATTATTATTAATATGTGCTTTTTAATATTTTTATTTAACTTATTTATTTAGCCTAAATCACCGCTTATAGGCGGGGGAATGGCTCTGAGTTTCGTTTATTGGAAATATGAACTGAATTGAGAAATGCTTTTGAAATAAAAAACTTTGTGTTTAATAAACAAAATAATATTTTTTTAATGAAGATGGCATTTGGAGTGGTAAAATATTTCCCTGTTCCCTGAATCAAGGGCTTAATTTTAGGAAAACACATAACGTGTAATTCATGCGGTGCGTTCATATTCTGGGTTCATCTGCTTTTATGTACTTTATTAATAAGGTGTGTGCAGAATTTGATCTTTTAATTTTTAATAATGTCTCATTAAGTCACGTTAATGGTTTTTCACATTAAGCAATAGAATGTCCTGCTATACTATTTGCTTCAGCGTTTTGAACGTAGAAGTATGATAAAAGCATGATAAGCTATAAATATTTTATATAAAATGTGTATCGCAAGAGTTTCAGTGTGTATCGCAAGAGTTTCAGTGTGTATCGCAAGTGTTTCAGTGTGTATCGCAAGTGTTTCAGTGTGTATCGCAAGAGTTTCAGTGTGTATCGCAAGAGTTTCAGTGTGTATCGCAAGTGTTTCAGTGTGTATCGCAAGAGTTTCAGTGTGTATCGCAAGAGTTTCAGTGTGTATCGCAAGAGTTTCAGTGTGTATCGCAAGAGTTTCAGTGTGTATCGCAAGAGTTTCAGTGTTTATCGCAAGTGTTTCAGTGTGTATCGCAAGAGTTTCAGTGTGTATCGCAAGAGTTTCAGTGTGTATCGCAAGAGTTTCAGTGTGTATCGCAGGTGTTTCAGTGTGTATCGCAGGTGTTTCACATGTCTGTGCAAGTTTAATTTGAACGTGCAAGTGTTTCAATGGGTTTCGTCTCATACGGCCTCCCATATAATCCTGTTTGATTCACATCTGCCCGCGACTAAACTCGGCACGCAGCCTCTTATCATTTCCGCACACCCAATGCAACTCAGCACATCATTAACATCTTCCCCGCGTCTTCTTCCACTTTCGCTTTTATTCGTTCATTTCCTCTGAAGATCCTCCACACCTTTCTCCTAATTGGCTCCTGCATTTTTATATACGTAATTAAACTGTGCGGTTCATCCCGAATCCTTCACAACATTCATACATTTCATTCTGTTTGTCTTTATCAATAGCTAGATTATCTCGTCATAATTTTTAACCCTTTTACTTTTAATCACATGATCAACTGCATTCTTATGACAGATTTTAACATGATTATTTTGCTCATTTGTAATAATATGCAGAAACTGCAATCATCATATTTGCTGTTGTGTGATAATGCAAAATAAAATAAAAAAGACTGTTAATGCAGTGGTGACAGTCATGTACTGTAAGTAGTTTGTGGGATTCTCTGTCAACTGCATTTGCAACAATTAATGGAAAAATCCACTTTGGTGACTTGATAAGAATCATTCATGACCAGAATCCAGAGTCTAAAAACTCTGAAATGTGTAAAAATGACAGTAAACGTGAATATCAGGTTAGGAAATTCACAGTACTTCTCATGAGATGCTCATACTTTACTGTAGCTCAGAGGATGAAATGTTCTTTATATTGGTGCCAGATTTACTGTGTGAATTTAAACTCATAATACATGAACTAATCTTCATTTATTTAGCTTGTTAAACATGATCATGCTCTCAAGCTTTTCATGATCCCGAATTTGACAAGGGTGTTGTCACATGTCTGTCCTGTCTTGTTATGCACATGGGTGTTTTGTTATTTTGAGCCATGTGCTCTTGTCATTGTTTAATCCCTCCCCCTTGTTATCTGATTATTGGTTTAATTGCTCCACCTGTCTGTCTCGTTACCCTCCTTTGTTTGCCTCCCTATTTAGTCTTCCTGTGTTTGCTGTCCTGGGCTCGTTCGTTGTATTTGTTACGCGTTTTGTATGCTGTGCCTGTTCCTGCCTTGCCTTGTCTGTTTTTGGATTTAGTTTTGGTTTGTTTATTTTATGTTTTGTCCTATTAAAACACTTCTTCTCTGCACTTGAATCCACAGAATTATTCCCGGTCCCACCGTGACAGAACGAACGAGCCAATGTGGATTCAGCGGAGCGAACTCTCTCCTGAGGAGAGAGAGAATGGGATTTCTTTGTTTAAGTACCTCTCCATGTGCGCTCAAAGGAATGAGGAGAGGAGGGCAGCAGAGTCTTCCTCACGGGTCTCATCAGGAATGAAGTCATCATCTCTGGATCCGTTAAGCGGGGGGACTTCATCGATGGTTTTAGCCAGCCTTGAGTCTGCATACATCCATCAGAAAAGACGGAGGAGGAGAAAGAGACCTGCGTCTGCCCAGTCAGAGACTGTTCACGTCCCGTCTGCCCAGCGAGAGACTGTTCACGTCCCGTCTGCCCAGCGAGAGACTGTTCACGTCCCGTCTGCCCAGCGAGAGACTGTTCACGTCCCGTCTGCCCAGCGAGAGACTGTTCACGTCCCGTCTGCCCAGCGAGAGACTGTTCACGTCCCGTCTGCCCAGCGAGAGACTGTTCACGTTCCGTCTGCCCAGCGAGAGACCGTTCACGTCCCGTCTGCCCAGCGAGAGACTGTTCACGTCCCGTCTGCCCAGCGAGAGACTGTTCACGTCCCGTCTGCCCAGCGAGAGACTGTTCACGTCCCGTCTGCCCAGAGAGAGACTGTTCACGTCCCGTCTGCCCAGCGAGAGACTGTTCACGTCCCGTCTGCCCATCGAGAGACTGTTCACCTCACGTCTGCCCAGCGAGAGACTGTTCACGTCACGTCTGCCCAGTCAGAGACAGATCCGGAAATGCCCATTTGTGTGGCCGCCAAGGCAGTTACGGACTATCTGGAGCGTCTGGCTCGGATCCTGGACATGCCCATGTCTGCTGTCCCTGAGCCGGAGCCCGTGTCTGCTGTCCCTGAGCCGGAGCCCGTGTCTGCTGTCCCCGAGCCGGAGCCAGTGTCTGCTGTTCCAGAGCCGGAGGCGGAGCCAGTGCCCGTTCCAGAGCCGGAGGCGGAGCCAGTGCCCGTTCCAGAGCCGGAGGCGAAGCCAGTGCCCGTTCCAGAGCCGGAGGCGGAGCCAGTGCCCGTTCCTGAGCCGGAGGCGGAGCCAATGCCCGTTCCAGAGCCGGAGGCAGAGCCAATGCCCGTTCCAGAGCCGGAGGCAGAGCCAATGCCCGTTCCAGAGCCGGAGGCAGAGCCAATGCCTGTTCCAGAGCCGGAGGCAGAGCCAATGCCTGTTCCAGAGCCGGAGGCAGAGCCAATGCCTGTTCCAGAGCCGGAGGCAGAGCCAATGCCTGTTCCAGAGCCGGAGGCAGAGCCAATGCCTGTTCCAGAGCCGGAGGCAGAGCCAATGCCTGTTCCAGAGCCGGAGGCAGAGCCAATGCCTGTTCCAGAGCCGGAGGCAGAGCCAATGCCTGTTCCAGAGCCGGAGGCAGAGCCAATGCCTGTTCCAGAGCCAGTGCCTGTTCCAGCGCCAGAGCCAGTGTTTGTTTCTGTGTTTGTGTCTGTTCTTGTGACTGTTACAGTTTTGGTGTCTGTTCCTGAGCCGGGGCCATTGTCTGTTCCTGAGCCGGAGCCAGTGTCTGTTCCTGAATCGGAGCCAGTGTCTGTTGCTGAGCCGGAGCCAGTGTCTGTTGCTGAGCCGGAGCCAGTGTCTGTTGCTGAGCCGGAGCCAGTGTCTGTTGCTGAGCCGGAGCCAGTGTCTGTTGCTGAGCCGGAGCCAGTGTCTGTTGCTGAGCCGGAGCCAGTGTCTGTTGCTGAGCCGGAGCCAGTGTCTGTTGCCGAGCCGGAGCCAGTGTCTGTTGCCGAGCCGGAGCCAGTGTCTGTTGCCGAGCCGGAGCCAGTGTCTGTTGCCGAGCCGGAGCCAGTGTCTGTTGCCGAGCCGGAGCCAGTGTCTGTTGCCGAGCCGGAGCCAGTGTCTGTTGCCGAGCCGGAGCCAGTGTCTGTTGCCGAGCCGGAGCCAGTGTCTGTTGCCGAGCCGGAGCCAGTGTCTGTTGCCGAGCCGGAGCCAGTGTCTGTTGCCGAGCCGGAGCCAGTGTCTGTTGCCGAGCCGGAGCCAGTGTCTGTTGCCGAGCCGGAGCCAGTGTCTGTTGCCGAGCCGGAGCCAGTGTCTGTTGCCGAGCCGGAGCCAGTGTCTGTTGCCGAGCCGGAGCCAGTGTCTGTTGCCGAGCCGGAGCCAGTGTCTGTTGCCGAGCCGGAGCCAGTGTCTGTTGCCGAGCCGGAGCCAGTGTCTGTTGCCGAGCCGGAGCCAGTGTCTGTTGCCGAGCCGGAGCCAGTGTCTGTTGCCGAGCCGGAGCCAGTGTCTGTTGCCGAGCCGGAGCCAGTGTCTGTTGCCGAGCCGGAGCCAGTGTCTGTTGCCGAGCCGGAGCCAGTGTCTGTTGCTGTTCCTGAGCCGGGTTCTGTTCCTGTGCCGTGGTCGCCCGAGTGGTCGTCTTCGCCCTGGTCGTCACCGCCATGGCCACCCGAAGGGTCTTCACCGCCATGGCCGCCCGAAGGGTCTTCACCTCCCTGGCCGCCCGAGGGGTCTTCACCGCCCTGGCCGCCCGAGGGGTCTTCACCGCCCTGGCCGCCCGAGGGGTCTTCACCGCCCTGGCCGCCCGAGGGGTCCTCACCGCCCTGGCCGCCCGAGGGGTCTTCACCGCCCTGGCCGCCCGAGGGGTCTTCACCGCCCTGGCCGCCCGAGGGGTCGTCTGCTTCGCCCTGGCCGCCCGAGGGGTCGTCTGCTTCGCCCTGGCCGCCCGAGGGGTCGTCTGCTTCGCCCTGGCCGCCCGAGGGGTCGTCTGCTTCGCACTGGCCGCCCGAGGGATCGTCTGCTTCGCCCTGGCCGCCCGATGGACTGTCTGCTTCGCCCTGGCCGCCCGATGGACTGTCTGCTTCGCCCTGGCCGCCCGATGGACTGTCTGCTTCGCCCTGGCCGCCCGATGGACTGTCTGCTCCGCCCTGGCCGCCCGATGGACTGTCTGCTTCGCCCTGGCCCCCGGCTAAACCATCACCCCCTGTTTCTGTTCCCTCTCATGGACCTGGCCCCCCATCCCTCCCCCTGATCCTCCACCATTCCACCTCCCTCCTGAACTCTTGTGTTGTGTGTTTTGCCCTGGTCTGTCTCTCCTGTTCCCCCCCTGGCCTGTCCCTCCTGTCCCGCCCGGGTCGGATGGAGCGTCTGGTAGCCGCTCCGTAGGGAGGGGGTTATGTCACATGTCTGTCCTGTCTTGTTATGCACATGGGTGTTTTGTTATTTTGAGCCATGTGCTCTTGTCATTGTTTAATCCCTCCCCCTTGTTATCTGATTATTGGTTTAATTGCTCCACCTGTCTGTCTCGTTACCCTCCTTTGTTTGCCTCCCTATTTAGTCTTCCTGTGTTTGCTGTCCTGGGCTCGTTCGTTGTATTTGTTACGCGTTTTGTATGCTGTGCCTGTTCCTGCCTTGCCTTGTCTGTTTTTGGATTTAGTTTTGGTTTGTTTATTTTATGTTTTGTCCTATTAAAACACTTCTTCTCTGCACTTGAATCCACAGAATTATTCCCGGTCCCACCGTGACAGGTGTATGCAAATGACATAATAATGTCATGACTAATTAATCAAACCTTACTGTTCAATACTTTACCAAAAACTATTGACATACATATACAAAGAATTGCACATTTGATAACTAAAAATAGAGAGCCAAATCAAAGTGAGACATCTAGTTTAAATATTACTGCTTATTTAACTAGGTATAATTATTTACACATTATTTATTTAACTTGGTGCAATGTGCAGATGAGGAATTCAGAACAATTCTAAGAATGTAATTACTGCTTCTCTAGTAAACGGTGATTATTATTGCTTAAATTCTTTGAACAAAGGCCAGAGTGGCAGGTCTTATGAAGGGTGTTGTCAATGTGAACAACATATAGAACATGTAGGCCTACACATATGACATGTTCTCATTTAGGGAAGGACCAACATTTGTCTGTTTGGTCTTATTTTATGTATTCTCATGTGGTCTTTGTAAATCAAGTTCCATGATTAGAATTTGTTGCTGTTTCTCATAGTTTTGTCTTTCATTGTCGATACCCAAATATTAGATATTGATTTGTCTAATTGATTTGTAAACTAGCATGTGGTTTCCCAGCCATTTTAAAAGACATTACAGTTTACTTTAGGGTTTAGGCTTGAGGTTGAGTTACATTCAAAAAACATTTGATATGTATTTCTGCATTCCTGTTATGATCTTGCTAGTTTGCACTTTTTACAAACCCGGACTTACTTGACCACTGCCTGCATCCAAGATGTCTTAGAGACAGGGGCGGCTGGCCAATAGCCAATAGCATCTCTATCAGATAAGGGGTGGTGATGGCACAGTGGATAAGACACATGCCTTTGGTGTGAGAGACCCGGGTTCAAATCCACTGTGAGACACCAATGTGTCCCTGAGCAAGACACTTAACCCCTAGTTGCTCCAGAGGCGTGCAACCTCTGACGTATATAGCAATTGTAAGTCGCTTTGGATAAAAGCGTCAGCTAAATGAATAAATGTAGATAGCAGCAACACTATCGGAGCTGTACACTAGAAAGGCCTGCTAGCTCGATGCGGTCATGCTAATGCCTTGTTTTGGTGATTACTTTTTAAAACAACAATGACAGATCCAGCATGGACAGTTACCGGAGTGAGGGAAGTAGCACCTGTCTGAGAAAGTAAACAGTTTGAGTTAAATTTCAAATACAAATGGAAAGTTTGTGCAATTTGTTCGTTTTTGTGTAAGAATGCCTCAGCCTTGTAATATGGCATTAAATAATAACTGACTTTATCACAAAGCACTGGTATCATGCAGTTTGTGTTAAAATGTGTTTGGGTGGTTATTAATAATAATAATTATTATTATTTGTATTTATATAGTGTCTTTCCAACACCCAAGGTCGCTTTACAAAGATAATGTAAGTTAAAGGCAGTGGTTCTCAAACTGTTGTACGTAACGTTACGTACGTGAGGTGACAGAAGGGGGTACGGGAATAAAATGCTGAATTTTGCCGTTCATTTAAGTCGACCTCACCTTAAAATAAGATTTAAACTGAGCATGTTTTTCTATCTGGTAAAATTCTGTAAATACACGACATCCTCGTGCAGATTGCTGCCTCGGCAAATCGCACTATACTACCGTTCTAGATAATGTAGCTTTGTAAAATAAGAGATTTAGCACTTACTAGCATGCAGAACAAAATAGACAGGCTGTGCATGGAGATCGATATAAGATTCAAACTCTCTTCGATACAGACACATTCCCTGTGTTTAATGTTGATCACATTATATGAAGGTCCACACCATTGCAAATGTGACATTGATTTTATACAACAGTTCAACAAACGAATTATTAATATTAAGTGATGTTCATTTAGGCTACAACACAGTTGTCAGTATTTTTTTTTTACAATAAAATAATAGCTCCACCGAAAGCCACAGCAGAACTGCAGCACACAGCAGTGTTTGTGAACAAATCTGCGGCTTTGAACGAATCATTAGAGTCAATGATTCAATTATTAATAATAAATACATCCACTTGCTTCGTTACTGAATGAATGACTCGATGACTCACCACCTATTGGCAGTTTTAATTTAACATTTAAAAGCATCACTTTGTTTTTACCATCATTGCGCATTTCTGAGGACTGGTGTGATGTGTTCATATTTTCTGGTTCTGCTCAGAATCCTAGCAGCACCGTTCTGTATGAGCTGCAACTGTCTTATGGTCTTTTTGGGAAGGCCAGTGAGGAGTCCATTACAATAATCCACCCTGCTGGTGATGAAAGCATGCACAAGTTTCTCTAAGTCTTGACTGGAAACAAAGCATCTAATTCTTGCAATATTTTTCAGGTGATAGTATGCTGATTTAGTTATTGCTTTGACATGACTACTGAAACTAAGGTCTGACTCTTGAGTCACTCCAAGATTCCTGTGAAGGTAGTGAAGGTATGCATTCAACTTGAGAACTTGATATTTGTTTCCAAATGCAATGACTTCAGTTTTGTCTTTGTTTAACTGAATAAAGTTTTGGCACATCCAACTGTTTACTTCATCAATGCATTGGCACAGGGAGTCAATGGGGCTGTAGTCGTTAGGTGATAGGGCTGTGTGTCGTCTGCATAGCTATGGTAAGCGATTTGGTTCATTCTCATTATTTGGCTCATTGGGACCATGTACAGGTTGAATAGGAGTGGCGCAAGAATTGAACCTTGAGGGACTCCGCATGTCATGGGTGTCCACTCAGACTTATGGTCTCCTATACTCACATAATAACCTCTCCCTCCTAAGTATGACCTGAACCATTTTAGGACTATCCCAGAAAGCCTGACCCAGTTTTCCAGCCTGTCAAGAAGTTTGTTTTGATCAACAGTGTCAAATGCAGCACTGAGGTCGAGTAGTACCAGCACTGATAATTTGCCTGTATGAGTATTTAAGCGAATATCATTTATTATTTTTATGAGCGCTGTCTCTGTGCTGTGATGCGGTCGGAAACCAGATTGAAAATTGTCAAAGTATCCATTTGAGCTGAAGAATCTGTTCAACTGATTGAAGACAACTTTTTCAATGATCTTGCCTATGAAAGGAAGATTTGAGATCGGTCTATAATTGTTTAATATGGTATTATCCAGATTGCTCTTTTTCAGGAGGGGCTTGACAACTGCAGTTTTCAGGGAGTTCGGAAAACTCCCAGAGAGAAGTGAGGCATTTACCACTTCTAGGAGATCTGCTTCTAAGCTGTGTAACACAATTTTGAAAAAAGATGTGGGAAGTGCGTCAAGGGCGCAGGTTGATGTTTTAAGGTGCTGTACGGTTTCTTCCAAAATTTTGCCATCAATTTCTTCGAAATTAGACATAGTAACTACTTTCTCAGGTTGCGGTCGGATCTGTCTGACCCCAGCGCAACTCAAGGATGAGCTGATCACCTTTCTGATATTATTGATTTTCTCAGAGAAGGAAGCAAACTCACTACACTTGATGTCTGAGAGCATTTCACTGGGAATCTGGCTTCGGGGGGTTTGTCAGTCTCTCTACAGTGGCAAAAAGAGTGCGTGTTTTTTAGATTGCTGTTTATAATATATGAGAAGAGAGTCTGTCTAGCTTTGCCTAGTTCCATATTGAAAGCATGGATGTTGTCTTTGTAGATGTTATAATGGACTACAAGTTTTTTCTTCCGCCACATGCGCTCTGCTTTTCTGCATTGTCTTTTCATATTTTGCACTGCTGTTGAGTTTCTCTGAGGTGATTTTTGTCTGCCATTCTTCTTCCTGACTTTCACAGGAGCAATATCATCAATTACACTCTTAACTTTTGAGTTAAAAGAATCAAGGAAAAAATCAACAGAGTCAGCAGATATGCTTGGTGTTAAAGATATAGCTTTCATAAATAGTACACTAGTGTTCTCATTTAAGCATCACTTCTTGACAGACACAGATCTAGCTTCAATGGCAGGAGAGATCAATATATCAAAGAAAATACAGAAATGATCAGACAGTGCTACATCCTTAATAACAATCGATGAAATGTTTAGACCCTTACTGATAAGTAAATCTAGAGTGTGTCCACGATTATGTGTGGGTCCATGTACATGTACATGCTGAGTCAGATCAAAGGTTTTTAAAACAGTTTTGATTTATTTTGCCATATTGGTTTCTGCATTATCTGTGTGAATGTTAAAATCTCCAGCAATGGCAAAACAGTCAAACTCATAGGCAATTGTTGATAACAGTTCTGTAAAGTCCTCAGCAAAGGCTGGAGAGTATTTTGGAGGCCTGTAAATAATGATAAGTAAAATTCGTGGAGCACCTTTTAACACAATACCCAGATATTCGAAAGACAGGTAATTACCAAATGATATTTTCTTACATTGATAGACATCTTTAAAAAGAGCACCCCCAGTGTACTGAACTAATCAAACTGAAGCCATCTTAATTCCATCTAGATTCATATCTATGTAAACAAAGAGTGAAAGAATGTCATTTTGAATGCTGGTATGCACAAGGAAACAATTAGTTAAAGTACTAAATCTTCTGATGTCAAATGAAAAAATAAAACTGGTTTAAGCTATTTTTTAATTAATTACATCTAGTTCCAGTAAAGGTCCACCCACAGTTGTTAAAGGCACTGATAAGATTGTGAGCGCTGCAGTTCAGGATCACTGTATTGAACGACTGAAGAGAGAATCTCCCTGAGTTTGAGCAGCATTTGACCTCAGGTAAAGTTTCTTCTGTTTTAGCCCATTAGACTCTAATGAGTTTGGCTGTTTCTTATTTAAGTATTGAAGTGAATGTTAGAGTTATTTTACAAATGTGCACAACAAAGAAAGAATAAACAACATATAAGAAACATATTTCATATGTGTGTGTGTGTGTGTGTGTGTGTGTGTGTGTGTGTGTGTGTGTGTGTGTGTGTGTGTGTGTGTGTGTGTGTGTGTGTGTGTGTGTGTGTGTGTGTGTGTGTGTGTGTGTGTGTGTGTTGTATATGTGTGTGCAGGTGCTGTTCGTCACAATGAGGTTTCCGATCTCACTGTGTGTGTCTCTGCTGCTGCTGATTAATGGTGAGTGCTTTATAATCTGTCGTATAAAATTACTGAATTATGCTTATATTGTGTATTTTAACAGGTGAAATAACCAATGGACAAACAACAGGTACAATCATTCTTTTACTTCATCCAATCTTCAATTCATCCTTTGTTTTTCATTAAAAATGTTGAAATAAATGTAGTAGAAAAAATTAATATGATCAAAGAGTTTTCCTAATAATTGAAAACCTTCTCATGTTTTAGCACTTTCTTACAAATTGATTTTCACAGGAGGCTCCAAAAGAAAAGAAAGAAAGTTTATTTGGAGTCACATGAGATTATTAGTAAATTAATTTTTTTATATATAAATTTAGATATATATATATAAAAAAAAAAAAAATATATATATATAGTTTATTATTAAAAATAATTAAATAAATATAATCTTTATTTTTCTTTCTTTCTTTCTTTCTTTATTAATGTATTTATTTAATATACACTGCAGTTGTATTGTAACACATAAAAGTTTTGAGACAGCACCCCCAAGCCCGGCACAATGTGTTTGAAATGTGTGATATTTATGAACTGCACAAATCTCAAACACTTGCTTGTTTTGTGCTCAGTCATTATAGCAAAACAAAGCCCTCGCAACACATTCATATAATTCCCATCCAAACGCATTAAATAAATAAATAAATAAATACATAAATAAATAAATAAATAAATGTCTGACAATCTTTATAACTCACAATTGTGACCTTTGTTTAATTTGTTTTATCTCACCTACTGTGCAGGTAAATGTATTTACATGTGTCCTCTGTATATGTAAGATGATTGTTTTTCAGTTATAAGTACTGAATTTATGGGAGATTATGACGCAATCGAAACCACGGAAACTACAACCACGGACATTACGACTGGTAAGAAAATGTGATTTATTATTCTGGAAGATTATGTATTTATTTAGGAGGTTTAATATGTCATATAAAACCTATGGTATAGGAAATTACAGTTACAGTTGCATTTTATTTTGCATTTGTTAACATATTCCAAAACTACAATTTGATATATATATATATATATATATATATATATATTATTTGCTCTTATTAATGGAATGTAGGAATATACTGAAGGTACAGTATTTTGCAGCCGAGGGGAAGCCATTCCTGGGGAAAAAGAATAAATTAGTAATAATATAAAATAATAAAAATTGCATAGTGAGACATCTAGTTATATAACTGTTTTTTTATGTACACACATGTACATATATCCGCTTAAAGAGGGGACACACTGTCAGGACACATTCAAGTGCGTCACATGGGCTTTTTCGAATGATAATGAGCTTCTTGTGGATTGTGCAGGAGAGGAATCTGGAATAATTGAGAAGAGTGTAATTGTTGCTCCTACAGTAAGCTTGTGACTATAATGTTCACTTCCTTAAACTCTTTAGAGTTGCATGTCTTATGAGCGGTGTTGTCAAGGCGAACAATATATAAAACATATAGACCGACGTATATATGACATATGCAACATGTTCTCACTTTAGGGAAGGACCAACATTTGTCTGTTAGCCTAATTTTATGTATTCTTTGCGGTCTTTGTAAATCAAGTTCCATGACTAGCATTTGTTGCAGTTTCTCTCTCTCTCTCTCTCTCTCTCTCTCTCTCTCTCTCTCTCTCTCTCTCTCTCTCTCTCTCTCTCTCTCTCTCTCTCTCTCTCTCTCTCTCTCTATCTCTCTCTCTCTCTCTCTCTTTTTTCTTCATTGTTGGTACCCAAATATTAGACAACCATTTGCTTAATGCTAATCTGCAACATAAGAAACAATCTGGGCTGCGTTTCCCAAAAGCACCATTAGCAAACTATGGTGGCAAGTTCAGCTGTTGCCAGCACAATTCAGCGATTCAGTGTTTCCTGAAACCACAGTTCCAACGAACATTCGCAAACAGCATCGCAAGGTTGTATGGTTGGAATTAAAGCTCTTGACACGTGGTTAGAAGCATAGTTTCTTACTAGTATGGCATTTAGAAAGAGATTAATACTGAACAAAAAAAAAGCGAGCTAACATGCAGTACAATCAGTATCTTTCATTATATGTAAATAATTTTTTTTATTCAAATTCCTTCAGTTTGTCAAGAGAATGAAAGCGCTATGTTTGAAGAGTGTGCATGTGCTCTAGCCAGGGAACCACACAGTATGACGTAAGAGGGATCCCATGATTGAGTCAAACATCTAGAAATAATTAAGCAAAATAAAAGGTATTCCTCAGATACTGTGTTGATACTATTTGTTGTTCTGGAAATGCTCCTCTGGCTAAGAATTACTGAAGAAAGCAGGTACCACAATGAAAAGTTTCCTGTATAAACGCAATAAAAAAGCATTTCCAAAATTGGGTACTATGAGATGACACTATTCTACATTAAAAGGACATTTAAAATTGTAAAAGCATTAAAAAATGACTAACAGACCATATATAACCCCAAAAGCTTGATTATTTCTGCAGCAATATTACAACCATGACAACCATAGCTTGAACACACTTAACTTCCGGTGGCGCTGCATGGCTGCGACCCGGGCTCTGGCTTCACGTGTCTATGTTTTAATGTCTAGTTTGGTAGCTTTTACTTAACTATTTTAGTTATTTATTATATCGCGCTAACGAGTTACTCAATGGCAACTATTGCACACATTCTAGTCTGGATGTTTATAACGTGGGAGCTCTTATCACTATGGCTCTTAACAACCACTATGTGTGGAGAGACTCGAACTCTTATATCATACACAAGAGAAGCACTGGTTTTGCTCTCACCTCGATCACCTTTAAATCCGTTGGTGGACATACCGGAGGAGCTGAAACGGAATCCACATCAACGCCGGAGATCCCGCAAAAGGGGCAGATGAGGTGGAGTTTTACAGCGTCTCAGACGGAGGTCAAACAGGCCGCCTCTCCCTTCCATTATTCTCGGGAATGTAAGATCACTCAGAACCAAGATGGAGGAACTCCGTATCAACGCCAGATCGTGCTTCGAATACAGGGACTCAAGTGTAATGGCGTTCACAGAAACTTGGTTTCATAAGGAAATCCCCAGTTCGCTTATGGAGAACAATCTTCCAGATTGAAGGCTTCTCATTAATTCGAGCGTATAGAGGGGAGTCCTCGGAAAAAGTCAGAGGTGGAGGAGTCTGTGTGTACGTGAGTAATGAATGGTGCACACAATATACTGTGAAGGAAATCGGCTGCACTACTGACGCCGAATACCTCTGTCTCAGTCTTAGACCTTTTTATCTCTCGAGGGAATTTGGCAACGTAATACTGTGTGTAGTGTATATTCCTCCTAGTGGTAACGCATCCAGAGCTGCCTTAAGTATATCTGACTGTATTCAAAAACAGCTACAGCGAACTCCTGGAGCTCCAGTCCTTGTCTTGGGCGATTTTAATCACTGCAAACTTGAGCCATATCTACCAGAATTTTTTCAATATGTTAAATCTGCGACCAGGAACAATAATGTTCTGGATAAATGTTATGGCAACATAAAGGATGCCTATAAGGCAAAAATTAAACCTCCTTTATCCACGTCTGACCACAATATAGTTAATTTAATACCGACATATAGAACTGTTTTAAAAAGTAACAAACCTTTGGTCAAGACAGTAACTATGTGGGAAGAAGGAGATGTAGAGACACTAAAAGGGTGGTTTTTAAGTACGAACTGGTCAATATTTCATGATATCGATTTAAATAAAGCTACTGAGACGACTACGGACTATATTCGCTTCTGTGTGGCGAATAATCCCAAAAAAAGGAGATAATGGTGTTTCCTAATAATAAGCCTCACATAACAAAAGAAGTGAAAGCTTGCATCAATAGGAAAAAAGCAGCCTTTCGGAATAAGGACCGGATTGAGATAAAAGTCGTTCAAAAGGAACTGAATAAATTATTATGGGAAGCTAGGAAGCGTAAAAAGGACTATATTGAACAAAACTTCTCATCTATGAACAATAAAAAACTGTGGAACTCACTAAGAACTATTTCGAACATGGATTCCAAAAAACAACGTTTCATTACTACTGATGATTTTAAGAAAGCAAATGAGTTGAATTACTTCTTTGCAAGGTTTGATAATAATGATCCTGTTAAGGAATGTGGAGAGTTTTTGCTAAATGTTGGCAATGGGTTTAAGAATAATTTTGGATCCTCAAGAAGTTACTGCACTTTTTCGGAAAACTTGCACTAAGAAATCAATGGGGCCAGACGGTATCTCAGCTTATCTCTTGCGGGAATGTGCAGAAGAATTAACCCCAGCTTGGTGTCCAATTTTCCAGCAATTGCTAGACAATCATACGGTTCCTTCGTTATGGAAAAAAAACTATCATTACACCAGTTCCTAAAAAAACAGGCGCTGCTGATAATAATGATTTTAGACCAATTGCTATAACTTCTGTAATTATGAAATGTTTGGAGAAGTTTGTGATATCAAGACTGAGATGTGAAGTAAATTCATTATTAGATCCA
The DNA here is from genome assembly GCA_026230005.1 of Gila orcuttii. NCBI lineage: Eukaryota > Metazoa > Chordata > Actinopteri > Cypriniformes > Leuciscidae > Gila > Gila orcuttii. The sequence goes on along the minus strand of JAPDVR010000017.1, from coordinate 41,236,460 downwards.
TTTCAATTTGCCTATACAGTGGGAAGAGGGACTATCGATGCTGTTAATACTATCACTCATTTGACTCTTCAACATCTAGAATCCTCCAATGCCTATGTACGATTGCTCTTTGTAGATTTTAGCTCCACTTTTAATACGCTTCAGCCGCAGGTACTTTTGAGTAAGCTTGGAAAGAGTGATGTTAAACCTTTTATTATTAAGTGGATTTTCTCTTTCTTAACCAAACGCACTCAAATTGTAAAAGTAAATAATACATTCTCTGATCCCATACCAATTAGTATTGGTGCGCCACAAGGTTGCGTATGCTGTCCATTTTTGTTTGGAGTACAGGCTTTGGTGACGCAGGTGTCCGAGCTCACCCAGCAGATCCAACGCCTACAGGGTCCCACTGCGCCGCCCACACCGGCCGTTCCTCCCACACCACCAGAGAGCCCCTCCCAGTCAGAGCCCCGCCTTCCGGTACCCGAACATTATGCTGGTGAGCCCGCCTTCTGTAGAGCGTTCCTGACTCGTTGTACCATGCACTTCGCTCTACAGCCCCGCACGTTCGACACGGAACAAGCGAAGGTGGCGTTCGTACTCACCCTGCTGACTGGGAAGGCTGCGCTTTGGGGAACGGCGGTGTGGGAAAATCAACACCCATGCTGCGCCTCGTTCCAGACCCTCGCCGCCGAGATGAAGACTGTATTCGATAGGGCTGTCTCGGGGAGAGAGGCAGCCCGAAGGCTGGCGGAGATGCAGCAGGGAGAAAGATCGGTTTCGGATTATTCTATTGAATTTCGATCCCTGGCGGCGGAGTGCGGCTGGAACGAGGAGGCGCAGTGGGATATGTTCCTGCATGGGCTGGCTGACCACGTCCAGAGGGAGATCTATGCCCTGGATCTACCCACCACTCTCAACGGGTTGGTTGATTTGGCTCTGCGGGTGGACGCTCGGCTGTCTAGGGTCGAGCGCCGAGTCCCGTCCACCCGTACCTTCGCAGGAACCGACCCTCTCCGATCCAGCGGCAGGGACGTGGTCAGCCCTGTCTACGATCCCGAGCCCATGCAGGTGGGTCGAGCTCGGCTTTCCCGGGAGGAGAGGGAGAGGCTGAGGTCCCAGGGCCTTTGCCTATATTGTGGAGGCGCGGGACATTTTGCATACGGCTGCCCGGTAAAAGGCCAAGCCCGATAGTAAGATTGAGGCTACTATCGGGTGGGATCTCCGCTAGAAAGACCTCATCAGCGATTACATCTACCTCCACACTCCTTCCGGTAAGACTAAGGTGGTCAGTCCAACAACACGACTGCCTTGCACTTCTGGACTCTGGGGCTGAAGGTCATTTTATGGACCACACGTTTGCACAGAAAATTCAGATTCCCCTCAGACCCCTCACTCACAGAATTGCTGTTCATGCACTCAACGGACAAGAACTTCCTACCATTTCCCTTTGCACTGTGGACATTACACTCATCACTTCCGGCAACCACTCTGAAACTATTTCATTTTACATCATGGACTCACCTCTCGCACCCATCGTCCTCGGACATCCCTGGCTCATCCATCACAACCCCCGAGTGGACTGGCACCATAAATCAGTACTGGAGTGGAGCAAGGAATGTCATAAGTCTTGTCTCGTGTCTGCCTGTTCGTCTGTTCCTGTTTCTGTGTTTCAGGAGGAAGCAGGGGATTTGTCTAACGTGCCCGTGGAGTACCTGGACCTGAAGGAGGTGTTCAGTAAGTCTCGTGCTGCTTCTCTCCCTCCGCATCATCCCTATGACTGTGCTATAGATTTACTGCCAGGTAAGTCTCCGCCTAAAGGCAAGTTATATTCACTTTCTATTCCAGAAAGGGAGGCTATGGAGAAATATATTTCTGATTCTCTAGCTACCGGGTTCATTCGCCCTTCCTCTTCTCCAGCGGGGGCGGGATTCTTTTTTGTGGGGAAGAAGGACGGTTCTCTGCGACCTTGTATTGATTACCGAGGGCTGAATAACATCACGGTAAAGAATACTTATCCTTTGCCGTTGATGTCTTCAGCCTTCGAGAGGTTGCAGGGAGCGTCCATCTTCACAAAATTGGATTTACGTAACGCTTATCATTTGGTTCGCATTAGTGAGGGGGATGAATGGAAAACTGCGTTTAACACCCCCAGGGGGCATTTTGAATACTTGGTCATGCCGTTCGGGCTGTCCAACTCCCCAGCAGTTTTCCAGGCACTGGTCAATGACGTGTTGCGAGATATGATCGATCAGTTCATATATGTCTACCTGGATGACATATTGATTTTTTCTTCTTCTCTCCAGGAACACGTGCAACACGTCAGACGAGTGCTTCAGAGGTTGCTAGAGAATGGGCTTTTTGTCAAGGCGGAGAAATGCGATTTTCACGCACAGTCGGCCCCGTTTCTAGGGTACATTGTCTCGTCTGAGGGAGTGCGGATGGACCCTGAGAAGATCAAGGCTGTGGTGGGTTGGCCAAGCCCAGATTCCCGCAAGGCCCTGCAGAGGTTTCTGGGATTCGCCAATTTTTACCGGCGTTTTATTCGCAATTTCAGCCAACTAGTCGCGCCTCTGACCGCCTTGACCTCCTCCAGAACGACATTCAGGTGGTCAGACATAGCCGAAGCTGTGTTCTCCAAACTGAAGGGCCGCTTTGTTTCAGCCCCCATCCTTGTAGCCCCTGATTCCTCACGTCAGTTCGTGGTGGAGGTCGATGCATCAGAGGTGGGAGTAGGCGCAGTGTTGTCCCAACGCTCTTCCACAGATGACAGGATGCATCCTTGCGCGTTTTTGTCTCATCGTTTATCTCCAGCCGAACGCAATTACGACATTGGTAACAGAGAGTTGCTGGCAGTCAAATTAGCGTTGGAGGAATGGCGCCACTGGTTAGAAGGGTCGGGGGTACCTTTTATTGTCTGGACTGATCATAAGAACCTAGAATACATCAGAACCGCCAAAAGATTAAACTCCAGGCAGGCTCGGTGGGCATTGTTTTTCGGTCATTTTGATTTTTCTCTTTCATACCGTCCGGGTTCCAAGAACATCAAACCCGATTCATTATCTCGCATATTTGATTTTTCCGAACGCCCGTCTACTCCCGAGTATATTTTGCCCGAAACGCTATTCGTTTCCACACTCACATGGGAGGTCGAATCGAGGGTCAAGAAGGCCTTAGAAGGGGTAACGCCTCCGCCCGGTTGCCCACCGAATCGTTTGTTTGTGCCGGAGGGATTACGGTCCGACGTTATCCAGTGGGGTCATAACTCCAACGTGGCTTGTCATCCAGGAGTTAATCGCACTAGTTTTTTAGTCAAGCAACGATTTTGGTGGCCACTCATGGCTCGTGACATTCACGATTTTGTTTTGGCTTGTTCGGTTTGTGCCACTGGTAAGACTTCCAATCGACCCCCAGACAGGGTACTTCAGCCGCTGTCGGTTCCTTCGAGACCCTGGTCCCACATCGCTCTAGATTTTATCACCGCCCTCCCGCCCTCTCAGGGCAACACAGTCGTTTTGACTGTAGTGGACCGATTCTCGAAGGCAGCCCATTTTGTTCCCTTACCCAAATTACCCTCAGCTAAGGAGACAGCGGTTACAGTCGTAGATCACGTTTTTCGTTTACATGGCCTTCCGATTGACGTGGTTTCCGACAGGGGACCCCAGTTCGTGTCCAGATTTTGGCAAGAGTTTTACAGATTACTGGGAGCGACTGTTAGTCTGTCCTCAGGGTTTCATCCCCAGAGCAATGGTCAGACCGAGAGAGACAACCAGGATTTGGAGAGAATGTTGCGATGTTTGGTTTCCAAGAATCCTTCCTCTTGGAGTCAGCAACTCTCCATGGTGGAGTACGCCCACAACACGTTGCCAGTGTCGGGCACGGGCCTATCTCCGTTTGAGTGTAGTGTAGGTTACCAGCCACCAATTTTTCCCAGTCTGGATTCCGAGATTGCGGTCCCCTCCGCTCACGGCTTTGTTCGGAGGTGTCACCGCACCTGGACTAGAGCCCGCGAGACTCTACTCCAGGTGGGGGCGCGCACTAAGGCTAAGGCCGATCGCCACAGGTCGAAGCCTCCTGTATACGTCGTCGGGCAAAAAGTGTGGCTTTCTACCAAGAACATTCCTCTTCGCTCTGTATCTAATAAACTTGCTCCCAAATTTATTGGCCCGTTTACTGTCACCAAGATCATTAGTCCGGTGGCAGTCCGCCTCAAATTACCTCCCGCGTACAGGAGGATCCATTCCGCCTTCCATGTATCTAAGATTAAACCCGTGTTTCATTCCCATATTAATCCGCCTGTCCCGGTTCCTCCCCCACCGCGACTCGTAGATGGGGAGACCACATATTCGGTTAACCGTATACTGAACTCTAGGCGGAGAGGACGCGGATTTCAGTACTTGGTGGACTGGGAAGGTTACGGTCCGGAGGAGAGAAGTTGGGTGCCGGCTAGAGACATACTGGATCACTCCCTCATCGATGATTACAATCGACAGGGTAAGGAGTCTGGGAACGCCAGGAGGCGTTCTTAGGAGGAGGAGTACTGTCACGGTAGACACATTCTCTGTTCCTTTTAGTCTCGTGTTTATGTTGTGGTTTGAATGCACGTGTGTAGTGGGCGTGAGTGTATGACATCACCTGATCCTCATCCACTTCACCAGCTGTAATCAATCTCACCACTCTATTTATACTCACCGCTGTTCTATCAACCTTGTCAGATCGTTGTTTGATGTCGTTCGTGTTGGTGTTCCGGTGTCTCGTCCTGCCTTGTGTTCCTGTTCCTGATCTTCGTCGTCATCACTGGGTTTTCGTCTCCCGATTCACCATCACCGCACTCTTCACGTCTTAATCGGATCCTGACCACCGAAGTCCCTGTGTCACCGTTCCACCTGTCTGTACTGCTTCACTACTCATCTAATAAACATTCTGTTCACTCGCATTTGTTTCCCGTCGTTCCTGTTCCAACATGACAACTTTATATACAAATGACTGTTTTAGTATAAATAAGAATAATTATATAATCAAATATTCTGATGACACAGTAATATTGAGTCTTTTGGCGAAAGATCATGATATATCAGTGTATCTGTCTGAAATTGAGAATTTTGTGCGGTGGTGCAATGTAAATCATCTCATCGTAAATGCATCAAAAACTAAAGAAATGATAATAGATCCAAAAAAATTAGGTGATTACAGCCCAGTCATCATCAATGATAATGTCATTGATCAGGTGGATACCTATAAGTATCTAGGTGTGGTTATTGATTGTTCATTCACTTGGAAAGCTCACATTGATTACGTCGCCTCAAAATTCCAACAACGCTTGTATTTTTTAAGAAAACTTAGGCTGTTTGGTGTAAATCAGAGAATTATGCAATTATTTTATTATGCTGTTTTAGGTAGCCTTTTAAATTATGGCATGCAAACCTGGTATGGCAATCTTTCGGTTCAATTAAAATCACAGATTGCACGTCTTGTGAGAATTGCAATGAAGGTTATGGGTATAAGGGAATACTCATCACTTCAATCAATTTATGAATCGTTGGTTTTAAAAAATGCACAGACAATAGTGGGTGATACCAGCCATGTTTTATTTCCAATGTATGAGTTGCTGCCATCAGGGAGACAGTATAGAGTACCATTGTGTAAGAGTAACCGTTATAAAAAATCCTTTATTCCTCAATCAATTAATATGTTAAATAGCAAGATGCAGTAATGTAGGTCTATAGTTTCTGTGTGTGCATTTGTTATTTAGTTTCTGTGTGTGCATTTGTTATTTGTTATATGCTATATGCATACTGTGTATTAACACAGCCTCGAGTCTATTTGCTGTATGTATGTGGTGTATTAATGTAGCTTTGAGCCCAAGACAAATTTCCTGAAAAAGGACAATAAAGTTTACAAACAAACAAACAAACCATGACTACAACAGTAGCCTGCACTAATCGGTTATTGGGTAAATTAACTGATAACATTGAATGGGCATGAATGCAATTTAAGCCTTGTAAATCATGGAGCATCTCGATAATTAAAGGCAAAGTAGTAGATAAAACATTCTTCATTAATGGTGAGGCAATACCAACAGTTTCTGAGAAGCCAGTGAAGAGTCTTGGGAGATGGTACAATGGGGATCTAAAGGACACAGTTCGAGTGGGAGCGGCAAGCAGTGGAAGGGTTGAAGAGCATAAACAGCAACTTATTACCAGGCAAACTAAAACTCTGGTGCTTTCAGTTTAGTCTACTGCTGAGGTTGCTGTGGCCACTGACTGTGTACGAGGTTTCTTTGACAACAGTAGATAAGCTGGAAGCGTTAATAAGTTCATACATCAGGAAATGGTTGGGAGTTCCACGCTGCCTCAACAGAGTGGGACTTTATAGTAAAGGAATATTGCAGCTACCAGTCTCTGCTTTAACCAAGGAGTTTAAGTGTGCCAAGGTCAGACTGGAAATGACCTTAGTTGAGTCACGCGACAAATGTGTAAGGGAGGCAGCACCTGTGTTAAAAACTGGTAGAAAGTGGTCAGCAAAGAAATGTGTGGAAGATGAAAAGGCTGCCCTTCAAATTGGTGATATCGTGGGGCAGGTACAGCATGGAAGAGGGGGTTTTGGGCTCAGTTTAGCTCCTCCTAAATGGCACAAGGCAGCCCCAGCTCAAAGGAGGAAGCTGGTAGTCAACGAGGTGCGAAACCATGAGGAGAGGATGAGGTGTATAAAGGCCATTTTCTAGGCCAGGCAGGGAGAGTGGATGAGATGGGAGAGTGTGGAACAACGCAAGATGGGCTGGCAAGATCTTTGGTCAATGGAAGAGAGTAGGATCAGTTTCCTTATCAGGTCAACATATGATGTTCTCCCATCACCACAGAACCTAAACCTCTGGGTAGGAGAGGATGTCCTTTGTGTTCATCACCTGCCACATTAAGGCACATTTTGACAGGATGTTGGGTGGATCTTAGCCAAGGACGGTTTACTTGGCACCATGACCAAGTACTGCGATGTTTGGCTTTAGCCTTGAAAGACAAGCGTAACATGACCAATAAGTTACCACCTGTTCTAGCAAAACATTACACACAGAAGACAATATTCCTCCGCCCAGGCGAGCAACCAACAAGAAAAGGTGTTAAAACAAATTCTCGCCCAGGACAACTTGAAGCTGCTAGGGACTAGAAAATGCTGGCTGATCTTGATCAACGGCTTATTTTTCCACCTGAGATTGCCACCACTAACCTCCGACCAGATATTGTTTTGTGGTCTGGATCAGCACGCATTGTTTAACTGATAGAGTTAACAGTGCCATTGGAGGATGCTGTAGATGAGGCATATGAGAGGAAGAAACTGCGGTATGCTCATCTGGCCACTGAAGCAGAACAGCGAGGATGGAGAGTCGAGGTTTATCCAGTGGAAGTGGGTTGTCAAGGATTTGTGGCACACTCTACAACCCGGTTCCTAAGAGATGTCGGATTCAGTGGCCAAGAGTTGCGTTGCACAGTAAAGAACTTATCTGAAGCAGCAGAGAGGAGCAGCAACTGGCTGTGGTTGAGACGGAAAGATTCTGGCTGGCTGTGTACAGGCCGCCACACTACGGTTTAGAAGAATTCTTGAAAAACTCGAAGAGTCTGTTGGTTTATTTGTATAGTTTGCATAGTAATTACAGTTATTGCATTCCTGTGTATTTTGCGTGAATGAGGGTTGGTGTTTGGACAGATTTTGTGTTTTGCGGTAGTATGCCATACGGAACCGTTGCCACTGAACCGTCGGCAGTGGGGCTCGACAGCCTTAGTCAAATGGGTTGGCGCGTATGGTAGGGTTGCGGAGAGATTGTGAGAGATTGTGGTTAGGACACATGTGTAAAGACTCAGGGGCGGATCTAATCCGTGGGGAAATTTGCATATCATAATTAATAATTGGTAGTTACTAATTATTCATACATGTTTGGATTAGATCAGTCTTACATGTTAATAAATCTCCCGATAAGGGATGATGTGTCATTTTACCTGCATGCATGTCGGTGTATCCTTGCACTTAACCACAAGTTGATTGCAATTAATTACACGGACCACGTCTAACAAAGCAGGCAAAATTAATTAGCACAATTGTCAGAATAATATTCGTGGGAATCCACAATATCATCTTACTTTATAGGATTTCAGGAAAAGCAATTCTGTGGCCACAAGAATTGGGTTTCCTGCCCTATAAACACATACTCTTTAAAGTATCTTTAATTTGTAAGCTTGTAGCTATAAGACCTTTTGACACTTAAGGGACTTGAAAATGAGCAAAGGCAGTAGATCAATTAAATGAATATAATTAATTTAATAAGGCAGAACTACTTATGTATTTACTACGGTTACATGGGATATATGTATTTACAAACATAATAAACAACAAAACACGATAAGGCATCGATGAACGAGAAATGCATAGAGACAGAGAGAGAGAGGAAATGTAGAGAGTTGCAGTTATGCAAGAGGGAGTTTAGAAAGACCCGAGGATCTTTCTAAATAGCAAATTCACATAGACAACAGAATTTTGAGAGACAACAAGACTTTAACAAATCTTAAAAGCGTGATCAAACACGGATACTTGCACAGGTAACTCTTTGCATGGCTTGTGAAGAAGCGTGTGTGTCTCTCGGTCCGGCGCGTCACGTGGTCACGTGCACGTGTTTCTCCTTCAAAGTGAGCGCGCGCTCGTTTAAATGTCCCTTGTCGATGGATTTGCTGAAGAGATAGGTCACGCGGTGTTCTTTTCACTCGTCGATTGGAATTAAACATGGAGACTTATCTAAGACTGAAAAACACAAACTAAACTAGAAACAAATAAAAGAAAGGCGAAGAGCTCGCCCGGAGGCGAGACGTTACATTATGACAGGAGGACCAGAGAAGTAAGATAGGGATAAACTGGTATTCAGTCCTTTTGAAGACCTGACGTTTCCGCCTTCTTTTGGAAGCGGGTCCAATCAGGAGGTGTCCCTTTGGAGGGAGATTTTATGACCCTTTGTGTTATAACCAGGCATTTAAATCTCTAGTTTCATTGGGTGTTTAAGAGAAGAATCTTCACAATTCTTATAATACTAATGTGTCACAAAGTTTAGCAAAATGTAATGTCAATTAACAAATGGGGAATAAAAATTGGAGTTTATCGAGACCAAACTTGCCACAAATGGATTTGGTTAAACATTAGTTGGCAAAGTTTGAAACATTATCCCATTAGAGTTGTCGAGAAACATGGACCAAACCACAAAAAGGCAACTCATGAAATAGGGAACTTAGATACATTGTTCATACAATTCTCAAGTGGATATATAATAGCATATATATATATATATATATATATATATGAATACAGGATTCATTTCTCCTCCTTGGTTAGAATTCAGAGAGAGCCACAGTTCTGTGAACATTCCTTTGGGTCGTAAACGCTGTTATCTAAGAACTCCAGTGATGTTAGTTTTGGTCTCTTTTCACTCCAAAGATGGAAAACATAGTAAACTATATTTTACTGGATATTACTGTACGTATTCTGATTGATCACACCGAAAGCATTCTGGAGGTGTCCAGAACTATGTGTACAAGTTATGGGAATAGACAGTTATATTTAAAATGCATAATGAAGGTATTTATAATTCACTTTAAGCTACGATAAAATCATAGTCATTTCAATGTGACATGGGCAAATGGACACACATAAAAACGCATCGAATATATCTGGTTAAATGTCTTTTAAAAAGAGAAGTTTCTTTCTCTTTAGAATCCTTCTTTGGGACATTCCAGTCAGTCATAAAAATGTCTCGTAACTGGACACCACGCTCTGTCCTGAGCGGGCTTCACTTGTGGGGGATACGTGTGTGGTTGAGAGTGTGTGTGTGTGTGCGTATATGTTAATTTACATCCAGGCTTTTTGGGCCTGAAGGCTTCGGGATTTTAGCTAGGATGTATTTAGTTATTCAGATTCACCCCTCACCCAGTCCCTACAGTCCCCCCTTTTGTCTGATGAAGTCCCGGTGTGGACATCATCGGAAATAAATCATCGCAATGGACGGATGACAGGTGAATCATGATGATCGGGTAGCAGGTGGCTGTTAGGGCCGAGGGCTCAGCTTGATGAGGTTCAGCGCGGCCTCTGGCATGGTACCCTCTTTCTGAGGGTGCCGTGAGCTTGGCTGTGGATGTTCGCATCTTGTTGAGTCTCCTGTATAGGATGAAGGCCAAGCCCAGTGTCAGGGTGTGGCTGAGTACCTTAGAGCTACACAGCGCAGTGTCCACTGTGGTCCAGGCCTGGACAACAGGTGGGGTAGTCAAGTAGAGCAGTTGAGACAAAGCTCGGAGGGCTGTGTTGATAGAAGCAATGTCAATTTGCTGGGACCCCCCTTTCGCAAACCACAACTCCCTTTCTGGAGTTAGGGTGAAAGTGTGGTTCCTGGAGAAGGATGGGATTTCCAGTTCTAATTTGTACTCTTTGCTTGGAAGATGGTACCATGCCAGGTCGTCAAGGTGAAGGATGGCGCCTTTCGGTACTTGGATTCACATGCTCTGGTGGAGCGAGGTGACACAGGTGTCAGTGTCATTCTGGTCGTAATTGAGTGCAGCTGTGCGCACAGGAGTGTTAATGAGCCACCTGCCACTTACAATCTCTGCTTGGGTCTTGATGACTTGAGTGCGAGGCTTAGCTTCGGCAGGGCAGCGGGTGTCGCTGATCTGCAGCCCGCAGATTCCGTCAGTGTTGTCTCTGAGGAAGGGTTTGTCAGGGCAGAGATAGTGAATGTCTTTGGTCAGTGTGCACATGTGTGGATTCGGAGCTGGGGACAGCTTAGTGTCGCTGTCGTGCAAGTCAATCACGTACGGCGTGCGGATCTTGATGTGAGTGTTACCTTTCAGAATCTGACATTGACAGTGTTCTTGAGCCGGTGGATTCGGCTTGACTGTGATGGGTAAGTTCAGGAGAAAGCCCCCTATTCTCTGCTTGTGGTCGACGCAGAGTGGGATGGCCCTACCCAGCGAGGGAATACCACAATTCCCTTTAGTGTCTTGTCGATGGTCTGCAGGGATGCACTCTGTGTTGTGAGTTGCTCTTTTATCTCTGGAATCTCAGTCTGAATTTCGGCTGCATGCCGCCTCATGGTGGCTAGGTTCACTGTATTCACACTGGACATACAAGTGTTAAACAGAGTGGCGGCGGCTCCGAGCAAAGCTCCCCGGAACTGTTTGGAGTGGTGGTTGTGTCCACCTAACTCCGCTTGTGTGATAGTCATTTTCTCAAGTTGGTTGAGCATGTGCTCGACATCGGCCCCGGCGTGAGTGAGGGAGTCTGTCCATCGGGCACCTGCCCAGCTGTATTGGGCTACTGTGCTGGGGTAGGGTGCCCTGTAAACATTGCAGGGGTTGAGACGAACATGAACTTTCTGGGTGTGGGTCCTGAAGTTGGTAGTCAGGATTCCCGGTTGTTCCCTCAGGATGGTGCCTGATGCTGGACCTGGTGAGATGTCCGATTGCAGCTGCCCTCTGGTTGGCTGGAGGCACGGGATGGCGAACCACCGCAGCATCCTGGTAAAAGTGAAAGGGAGAGAGAAAGAGAAAGGGAGGAAAAATTTCAGCGAGTGTCGTCCTTGGTTGGCTAGGACAGTCTTTTTGCTTTGAGGACGCCGGTATGCCACTTGCTTCGGTGTGTCTTGCAAGTGTCTCTGGTGCTGCGGTGTGCAGCACATGGTGCGTCATGGGCATACATTGGCATGACCCTCCTTTTGCACTGTGGCACCACAAGCTGTGGCGCAGTGATGGCATCAGGTGCAGAACGCTGAATGTTGTCTTGTGTAGGCAGCATGTGCAAGGTGTATTGCAGGTGTCTGGGGCACCGGTCGTCGGTGGGTTCAGACGGCGTGCTAGGGTGGTTGGAGGGGTCTGAGAGGTGGTTTCTCATAATGTCCATTGGTTTGTCATAGACTTTGGTACGCTGGAAGGTTAAGGTCAGGTTAAGCAGAGGTTCTGTGACATTTTGTCACACTTGTTGGTGGAGACTAATGCATGAACCTAAAAGTTCAGAACCACGGTTTAACGGGTTCACAAGGTATGTAGCATAAAGCTAGGTGTTTCACGTGTGGCTAGCTAGTGAAGTGTGTCTTGTATCCTTATCTTAGCTGTGGATGCTAGGAGGCCAAGACTTTATATGGTTCCGAGAGTATGTCCTGAAAAGGGCATAGCCGAGATGAAATAAATGACTTAAGATGGTTCTTATGACTAAATTATTTCTCTGGACTTAACTAGTGGTTCACTACGGCTTGACGAAGTGAATGATAGGGGGGAAAAGGACAGCTTTCTTATTCAAATTATGCTTATTATCAATCCTCTGGACTATAGTTGTGCCTTAGTAAATTGTTGAAATTACTTGTGTTGCAGGGTCACAAAAATGAGTGCACTGGTTGAAACTAAGCCAAAATAACAAATAAGGGTGTCTCTGTTTCCTTTCTGGGCCCTATGGGAAATGGAACCACATTTGAACAAGAGAGGAAATTAAATTAAGTCATATAGATGACCGAATAGCCAAGGGAATAGCTGACTGCTATTATTATCAAAGTCAAAGAAATGAAAGAATTAACGAAGAGCAAAAAAAAAATTAGAATTAAACGCAAAAAGGAATAAAGTGATCAAAACAATGGGAATGATCTGAATGTGAGAATAATCAGTGGCATTAGTGAATAAACTTTGGATTTGCCTGGACCACCACTCCATAGTGGGTTACAGCGGTTGCGTGTTCAAGACCACTCTGTGTGTGTCCCTCCAAAGGTTTAGTCAACATGCTAATGAAGATTCTCATTGCTATTCGGATTCTTCTCTGGCTACACATTTTACATGTAATTAAACTTAAGTGTAAATGCCGGGGCATCTGCAAATTTAGCCTACAGTGCTCAGCAAGAACTATGCCTAAATTAGTGAAGGTGAACTTTAGCTGAGAAGAATTAAAAAGTATGGAAAGTGAAGATTTACAAACCCTAACTGGGGTTAGGGAAAGTATTCTAGAATACTTCGCACTGTATAAACAAAAGCTGTAATTACGACTTCAAGTAAATGATGCTAACTGCTAACTGTAGAAGTTATTATATAGCTTAGCCTAAGCTGGATGGACACCATGTTAGGTTAGCTTAGCGTAAGCTGGATGGACGCTAGGTTAGGATAGCTTAGCCACCTAGGCTGGTTTGTTTACAAAGTGACATCACGAGTTAGCGCTTCCTGTGACAAGTCGTTGTCATGGGAACCAGAGCATGTCAGAACAATTCGACTGTACCTAAAGAATGTCTGCACCTTTTAAATGAGTTATGCATGTTTACACGGGTTAAAAGGGGGCGCCTATACTTTAAGTCTTTCGAGAACTTGATGTTACATTAAGTAAAATGCGACTGTGTTTTGGCATTTGCTAATTTTACTCATGTAACTCTTCTCTTTACTTTCCACAACTTATTCTATTTGTTTACCGAGTAAGGAAATAGATTTGCTGTAAGTCAAAGGTTGTCTAAGCATCTACAGTTACGTCCCTCTCATGCACAAATGCTGACTTTTCAGCGAGTAAACAGTTTTGATCGCTTGGTAGCTCTCTGCTTGTAGATGCAGCTAATATTTAGGTGAATTACATCAATCTAACAATATTTTGTAAGGCCTTTACATTGTAGAAAGGGGAGCATCACCCAGGTCTACATATATATAACTCTGTCCTGAGCTTTCTTTGTCAGACACAGGTTTAGTCATACTGCGATTTGGATTTCTTTTTAACCAAAGCAGAATAGATATCGGTACGGATTAGAGGCTGCTGAAATGAGATTCCTTTGTCACACAGACTTACACTTTACGGCTGAACTTACTGATATTAGTTGGAAATCTAAGACTATTTCACTTAAAGTAGAGATGTCAATTCCAGCTATCGTTTTATCTGCATTTAGACAAGCCAGCGATCAAAAATGCGTATTGCACGTTGTGTTCTAGTTGGATCGCAAAGATCAAATGCACGCCTGTAGGTTAACAGTAGTTTAAGGCTCAGGTGGTTTTACTACACTCTGACGTCAGGGTGACGTAGGCCCTATTTGGAGCTAGTGTTTTCTGTAACCCTTCATTGTCAGGAAACCTAATGTTTAGCCGTGCCAATTCAACCAGCATCTAGAAACTGTTTGTTTCAAAAGACTCGTGCATAGTCTGTTGGCCGTTGAGATTTACACGTCCATTTAAGACATCAGTAAAATTCTAATTTTACGAATGCAGAGTCTTGCAACTCTTTGAGCACACATTTTCATCTACTTTTACAAGTTCTATGTCCTATGCGGATCAGGGACCTTTTTAGCAGAGTCTTGCACTGTGTTCGTGCAGTGTCTTCTGGTTTTGCAGTTCAAAATCATTGGGGTTTTAGGAATTCTTTTTGAGGAGGCCTTCTGTGTTAGAGGCCTTCTGCATTAGGTCACGCATCGTTGAGTGGGCATTGCGTGGTCTTTGGCGAGCTGGAAGGTGCAGGGTAGCGAACTTGAACCTTGACTTGGTGCAGAGGCTGTGTACCCATGGATGGCTGCTGGAGTTCCGGGGAACTCTGTGACCTTGGAGTCTGGCTTTGTTGTAGTTCTCGTGACCTCTGTGACCGGAGGGGGAGGGGTTCTTGAACTTGGGCCCAGACTGTCAGGTGTTGAAAGTCTAATAAAAGCTCAAAACATTCTAGCAGATCTTTGCCAATCAGAAAGGGGTAAGTGTCCATTTGTGAGATGTACACCGGGTGGATAGGACTCAAAGGACCAATTGTCAGGTGAATGGGAGCTACCTGTTCGAGCCGGATGTCGTTTTGGCTGTACGACTGCACGTTCAACTCACACATTTGGGGTATAAGAGTTCGATCTTTGCTCTTAGCTTTAGCACTGAGTCTTTCAAAGAGTTGAGCTGACATTAAAGTGAGGTCTGAGCCGGTGTCTACCAGGGCTTCAAGGCTCACCTCATTGTCCAGAGTGATGGGTAGGTAGAGTTTCCGGGCCCACCCCCTTTTGATCAGGTTCCCCAGGAGTCTTGGCGTAGGGGCTGGTGTGGCGATCGACGGGCGGTTAGGGCCGGTCTTGTGTAGTTCTCTGCGGAGACAGACAGACAAAGCAGCATTTCTAGGTATTTTGGGCTTTTGGACCCAGCTGTGGGAAACTGTGCTGTCTCGCTCAGGCTGTGCAGCTTTCAGCTGTGGTGGCTGTGTGCTGCTGTCACTTTGTGATGTGACAGTTTGCTCTGTGGTCTGTGGCTGACAAGCAGTGTTCTGTGTGCCTGTGTAGGTCTTACCCTCAGGCATAGGATGTCAGGCTCGTCCCTCTTGTATTCTTTGGAAAGTCTTTTGTGAAGAAGCTTTTCAGCGACTTCAGGGTCTCGGCTGTCTCAGACGTGGCGGCACTGTGTTTGTCTGATGTGTGCTCAGACTTGTGCTTACCAGTGGCATGTTGAGAGGGGTACCGCTCCAGGCTGTCTGGGCTTGAGTCTCTTGTTGATGGGGGTCGGCTATTTCTGGGTCGCCGGCTGGCTTCCTAGAATCTTTCAGAGCGCTCACTCTGGTGCCTTGGACCAGCACCATCACGGTTGTGCTGCCCTCTGCTGGCCTGGAACGGTCTTGACTCTTTTTAAACAGGGCTATGGTGTTGTGGGGCGCCCTCTAGAGGCAGCTCTGTGTAGGGTTCAGAGACAGAGTAGATTGTGGGTTTTTTCAAAGTCTTTTCGGACACAGTCTTTTGCTTGGTGTAAGCTTCTCTTAGCTGTTGAGTAGTCATGCTATGTCGGCTGGATGGTGATGTTTTGAACAGTGGGCTTTCACCCCCCTGTACAGCTCTGGGTTCTTGGCTGAAAGGTGCGGACCGGTCAGGGGAAACTTGTGGTGTGTGTTTCCCCTTTTCCGGTCATGCTGCAGTTTATAAGAGTGTTGCAACTCTGTGTGAACGTTGTCAAGTTCGTGTTCGAGATCTTGTCTCTGCTGAACGAGCTTGTGGATGGTATCACGGGCCTCTTGCGAGTCTCTTTCGCAGGCCGTGGCTTTCGAGTCTCTTTAAGTTTAGTCTCTGCTCTTTGCAAGGGCCTTCACTTTGTCGGAGCTTCTCGTTGATTTCCGCTCTGGTTCTTTTCTCTGACTGCTCTCTTCGGTCTATGTGCAGATGAGGATTATACAGGGCAGTTTGAAGTCTTTCCACTTCCTTCTGTAGCTCGGGGTCGTTGTCATCCTCGGCTTGCATCCTTAGCATTGCAACTTCGTGCTCCAGGGCGATGCGGCTCCTTTCGTGAAGGCGTGCTTGTGCGATGAGCTGGCAAGCGAGGTTTTGACGTGTCTGACCGGTCTTTGTCGTGGGAGCTTTGGCTTGGTTTGTGCGCCATCAGCTTGTCCACGTCTGCGATGTTCTTGGCTCGGGGCTCTGAGTCACTAACGACCTTGGGCAGGAATGGAGGTGTCATGAATCTCAGCCATGTCTCCAGATTGTCCCAGGGGGTTGTGGGACTGTAGGACCGGAACATACTGGCTTCACTGTGGGCGAGAGGAACAGCACACACAGAGAGACCAATGCAAGTTCGTTCTACGTTTAACAAGCTATGATACGGGCTATGCCGTGTATGAAAATTTTGGTTAACTGATGCCGACAGTTAAATCATTCGGTGGGACAATTTGGGTAGGTCAGCATGGGCCTGAATAAAGATTTTTAACGGGGCGGTAGCTTAGGGGTCACCTGTTGATGCTAACGGCTTGGTTGTCAAACTATTATTCAGCGTTCCTTGTTGTCTCAGATAGGTTCTGTCTCTAGGTGAACTGAAAGGAACAGAGCACAACAGAACAGAGCAATGGCAAGATATCAAATTTTGAAGTAACATGCAACCATCCAAGATGGAAAGGTCGGTAATGAAATGCCGTTAATAGTACACATGAAGTGTTACAGGGAAAGAGGAGGCCTAAGCCTGCGGTTTGTGGCTCGGAGAGGAGGAGGGAGCCAAACACTTCAATGACCGGGGGAATCTCTAGATTCTGTGGCCAATACTAAGTGGATGAATTTAATACCTTTTCTAGTTTCCCTGGGGTGAAATGAGGTCATTCAGGTTGGAGTCAGCATCGTGGTTGGTCTTTCTGTCGTCCCCAAACACTTGACAGCAGTGTCTCGGGCCCTTCCGTATATCTGTACCTGTGTGCCCTCACGCAACTTGACTTTGAACACAACCGGCAGTGCCAAATTGGTGATGTCGTGTTGCGGGCCGCACCAACGGAGAGATACAGGAAAGTCCGAGACTCGCGCTCAGTCAGCGCTGGTGACGCAGGTCAGACGAACCAGCTTGCTCGACCCCAAGCAGAGATGACTGTCAAATCACCACAGCACGAGAGAAATTTCTACCTACAAACACAAAACAGGATGAAGGACAAGTGAACCTCAACGTGAATTAAAGCTCTCTCTATCTAAATCAAATTGAGTGTCTATTTGTTTGTAGAAAAATCATCAAAGGCAACGGCTTTACTAGAATTATGGTAATTTAGGGATTATATTAGGGATTATAATTATAGGGAATTATGACAATGTTAATTATCAGAACAACCTAGCCTCCATTCAGAGAAGAGATTAAGTGCAGCAGGAAGAGCACAGGAGGAAGCAAGCTGTAGTGGCGTGTTTGGGCCACAAAGGGTTTGGGCCACTTCCTCTTAGTGGTCAACCTGGCTGACAGAGAACTTAATATTTTATTTAAAATTAAGATATTTAAATTGCATTCAAACTGGTTTAAATACAATTCAAATCCAGCGTATGCATAGATGTTAAGTAACTTCTAGAATAGTAAGGATACAGTTGTCATAATGTATCAAATCAAAATTATTAAAAATAATTTGAAAAAGGAAATATAGAAATAAAGCCATAAAACCATTCCCAACAGGAAAGGAGACTTAATTCAAATTGATCTTGAAATTTGTTTGTTTCAAACCAAATTCGAATAAGTGTAGGAAATTAAAGGTTGGCATTATATTTGATGATGATCACGACTACGGTGAGGTATCAATGATAATAACCAAAATAAAACCAACTGGGAGAAAGCCACTTCAGAAAAGAATGATGTTAGGAAGTGATGAGCTGACGTAGAGGGGGGGGAGGCCACAAGGGGCGCATTCCTCCTAAGTGGTCATCAGAAACTGCTACTACTTACTTTTAAATTTTAAATTCAACTGTGGTTTGAACCAAATTCAAAATAAGTGTACACAGTCAGGAGTGAAATCATGTTAGTAAAACTGGAACTTGCACATGCATTGAAAGTTATAAGCACAATTTCAGAAATTCACTGGAAAAATCTGAAATTATGATGAGAGAAATTGTTTAGGAAAGGACGACCTTGTTACTAGTGTCCACGAGATGGCGCTATTTCGCTCATGGCGGGTAAAGTCAGGGGGCGTTGCCTAATTCGAGAACTGTCAAGCACTTGGGCCTAAGGGCTGCCCTCTAGTGTTTGTCAGCGGAATAACAACCAGCCTGCTTCCATGTGTGATTCAAATTTGAGCGTGCAGACGCTTTGTTTTCTGTAAGATCACACTTATCCAAAATAAAATCTCAGCTTTTTATTTTTTTTTTTGGTGCTATATTTCACAAAACGGCGTGGCAGGATTTTTTTTTTCGCTACACACACACATAGGGACAACAGGAATTAGGCATCTGTTTTTCGATTCCCACATACAACAATTAGCGCTATGATTCACACGTGTTCGCTTATGAATTTTAAACCTCGGCGGGTTTTTTCTATTTGACACACGTGTGCACGGAAGGATTTCTTCGCTTCCACACACTAATATGGACAACAGGAATTATACGTCTGTCGTTCGGATCCAAATAACATTTATAAAATAGCACTTATGATTAAAAATGTTTTTAGGTTTTGGATTTTTTGGTGCTATATTTTAACAAACACGTCTGGCGGGATTGCTTCGCTGCGTCGTGCAAAAGAAAACAGGAAATATTCGTCTGTTTTTTCGACTCCCATGACATATTATCAAATAGCACTTATGATTAAATATGCTTTAGGTTTTTTACAATTGAGTAGCTACGTCAATGTTTAACCAGGAGTTTATCGTTAATCTAACGATTATAATATCAGGCCTTTCTTAAGAATAGTGAAAGAGCATCGTTTCACTAAATCTTGTCTTCACCCTGACAGAAGAATCTCGTTCGGACAGTGGAGTTTAACATTAAAATGTCACAATTCAAAAGAGGTTTCTTCGTCTTTTGTAGGACAAATTTAATACTATGAAACTGCAGTTTACTTTTAGTTATTAACAATGGCAAAAGGAATGTTAGACATTATTTTGCAACTGTTAATGTGCTGAAATGGACTCGGCTTTGTGGCTTTAATCAGTCAGCCAGTGAGTTCGCATTGCGTTCGCTCACTCGAGGCGCACGTACAATTTTAAATCACAATATTGACATAGATTGAAACTGAATTGCTGAAAAACAAGTTTTAAATGTGCCTGCATTCTCCACCAAATATGTAAAGACTCAGGGGCGGATCTAATCCGTGGGGGAATTTGCATATCATAATTAATAATTGGTAATTACTAATTATTCATACATGTTTGGATTAGATCAGTCTTACATGTTAATAAATCTCCCGATAAGGGATGATGTGTCATTTTACCTGCATGCATGTCGGTGTATCCTTGCACTTAACCACAAGTTGATTGCAATTAATTACACGGACCACGTCTTACAAAGCAGGCAAAATTAATTAGCTCAATTGTCAGAATAATATTCGTGGGAATCCACAATATCATCTTACTTTATAGGATTTCAGGAAAAGCAATTCTGTGGCCACAAGAATTGGGTTTCCTGCCCTATAAACACATACTCTTTAAAGTATCTTTAATTTGTAAGCTTGTAGCTACAAGACCTTTTGACACTTAAGGGATTTGAAAATGAGCAAAAAAAGGCAGTACATCAATCAAATGAATATAATGAATTTAATAAGGCAGAACTACTTATGTATTTACTACGGTTACATGGGATATATGTATTTACAAACATAATAAACAACAAAACACGATAAGGCATCGATGAACGAGAAATGCATAGAGACAGAGAGAGAGAGGAAATGTAGAGAGTTGCAGTTATGCAAGAGGGAGTTTAGAAAGACCCGAGGATCTTTCTAAATAGCAAATTCACATAGACAACAGAATTTTGAGAGACAACAAGACTTCAACAAATCTTAAAAGCGTGATCAAACACGGATACTTGCACAGGTAACTCTTTGCATGGCTTGTGAAGAAGCGTGTGTGTCTCTCGGTCCGGCGCGTCACGTGGTCACGTGCGCGTGTTTCTCCTTCAAAGTGAGCGCGCGCTCGTTTAAAGGTCCCTTGTCGATGGATTTGCTGAAGAGATAGGTCACGCGGTGTTCTTTTCACTCGTCGATTGGAATTAAACAAGGAGACTTATCTAAGACTGAAAAACACAAACTAAACTAGAAACAAATAAAAGAAAGGCGAAGAGCTCGCCCGGAGGCGAGACATTACATTATGACACGAGGACCAGAGAAGTAAGATGGGGATAAACTGGTATTCAGTCCTTTTGAAGACCTGACGTTTCCGCCTTCTTTTGGAAGCGGGTCCAATCAGTAGCTGTCCCTTTGGAGGGAGATTTTATGACCCTTTGTGTTATAACCAGGCATTTAAATCTCTAGTTTCATTGGGTGTTTAAGAGAAGAATCTTCACAATTCTTATAATACTAATGTGTCACAAAGTTTAGCAAAATGTAATGTCAATTAACAAATGGGGAATGACAATTGGAGTTTATCGAGACCAAACTTGCCACAAATGGATTTGGTTAAACATTAGTTGGCAAAGTTTGAAACATTATCCCATTAGAGTTGTCGAGAAACATGGACCAAACCACAAAAAGGCAACTCATGAAATAGGGAACTTAGATACATTGTTCATACAATTCTCAAGTGGATATATAATAGCATATATATATATGAATACAGGATTCATTTCTCCTCCTTGGTTAGAATTCAGAGAGAGCCACAGTTCTGTGAACATTCCTTTGGGTCGTAAACGCCGTTATCTAAGAACTCCAGTGATGTTAGTTTTGGTCTCTTTTCACTCCAAAGATGGAAAACATAGTAAACTATATTTTACTGGATATTACTGTACGTATTCTGATTGATCACACCGAAAGCATTCTGGAGGTGTCCAGAACTATGTGTACAAGTTATGGGAATAGACAGTTATATTTAAAATGCATAATGAAGGTATTTATAATTCACTTTAATCTACGATAAAATCATAGTCATTCCAATGTGACATGGGCAAATGGACACACATAAAAACACATCGAATATATCTGGTTAAATGTCTTTTAAAAAGAGAAGTTTCTTTCTCTTTAGAATCCTTCTTTGGGACATTCCAGTCAGTCATAAAAATGTCTCGTAACTGGACACCACGCTCTGTCCTGAGCGGGCTTCACTTGTGGGGGATGCGTGTGTGGTTGTGAGTGTGTGTGTGTGTGTGTGTGTGCGTATATGTTAATTTACATCCAGGCTTTTTGGGCCTGAAGGCTTTGGGATTTTAGCTAGGATGTATTTAGTTATTCAGATTCACCCCTCGCCCAGTCCCTACACATGTGAACTACGAGGAAGGAGCAACCTCAGTAGCAGGAGGGATGTAAAGGTCAGTAAGCTGGGCTGAGTTGAGTGGTGAACGGAGGGGGGTGACTCTGGGACACCAGAGTCACTGTCGAGCCCTCTTGAGGTGTCGTGGGCTAGTCAACGAAACACTTAGGACGGAAGGTGCCCACTTGAAGACCCTAGAGATGTCCCCTACTCAGCTCAATCCAGACGGTTGTCATGCTGATCCACTGGGGAGACCGCACTGTGGTTGCAGCCGTTGTGTGTGCTGACGCGCCAAATACACTGCAGCCGTTAACACCAGACAGAAGGAGATTCACATCACCATATGGAAAGAAGCGTAAATGGATGGAGAAGCATAGGTTACTGTAAAACTACGTCTTAGTTGGTGCTTATCTTGGCGAAAGCCGAGTACAAATCAGCATGAAGTTTAACATCTACTCTCGTGTAATGGAAATCAACAGACATGTTAAATATCACTGCAGTGATATATGTCTGTATTATATAACTTATGTTGCCTTCAGTGCTTGAAGTGGGGGAAAACAAGGTGCTGGTACTCTCTTGCATTGGCAAATCATGACATTTGAGATTTCTACAGTGAAAAACAAAAATTTGGAGATATTGCTGGTACAACAACAATTTATTGTTATTTATTAACAACATAAATGTATTTAAACAAGTGTAAGTAAGTGTGTGTGTGTGTGTGTGTGTGTGTGTGTGTGTGTGTGTGTGTGTGTGTGTGTGTGTGTGTGTGTGTGTGTGTGTGTGCAGAGCTGCCAACTTTTGAGTTTAGGGGGAGAGGGGGGTCCTTATTGCATCACTATACTGCCCTACAAAGCAAAAAGGCAGTAACTGCATTTTTGGTCAAAAATTAGTTATTATCATTTTCATGACATTCAAGGCATCCTTTGTTATGTGACAAAACATCTTATCTCAAATGTGTGTTGTTTTGGAGAAAAATGGTAGTCGTTTGTACAGTAACTGCAAAAAGCCCTGTTGCCATGGTGAACACACACAGCTGATTTCGCGGCATCCTCACGGGACGGTTTTAACATTTGCGATTTCACCCTTCTAACTTCACACAAATTTTGTTTGAGATGGCACAAAGCCGGGGAAAGAAGATGGTCGAACTGGCGTTGAAAAGAAAATACCCGGAGTACAGTGACAGATTAAACATTTAGAGAATAGGCTATCACAATATAAACACCTGTCAGCCGCCAGGGCGGGACTTCCTCTCAGAGGTCCATTCAGATAGCATTATGCTAATTGACAGGCGATGTTTTAAATAGCTTTGCTTACCTGCCCCTGATCCTCCCTGCTCCTAGCTGTAACTTTATCCTCTGTAACTTCACATCATCGCCGATGTCATGTCATCATTTTGTTGTTCATGTCACAAAGTTATAATCCAACCAGCGGTGAAAAAATATTCAATAACTAGAAAAGCACTCGGAGAGCACTAACCTCTGTCAAGGCGTGATCTTCTTCGCTCTTATTAGCCTACATGAATGGCGTCTTCTTTTTTCATAGGCTAATTATTCACGGCGTTATTGTCCAGCAGGAGAACATAACTGTCCATAAACACGGTGTAACAGTTATTCTTTAACGTGACAGGTGTCTGTTCAACTTAAAACACACTCTCTTCGCAGCCGCTGTTTGAAGACTATGTCCGCTGTTTAGATAAGTTAGCGAGTTGTGAGCAAAACTGACATCTTTCTCTTTACTGTTGTAAGCATCCATGCTTTCAACAAAAACAAACCTCTGCAGACAGAGCAAGCCGGCAGGTTTTTATGAACCCCCCAGGGAATTTTGGTATTCCCTGCCTTTAAGCAATGTTGTGGAGGATGAGTAATAACCATATGAAATGTGGTGTTCATCAATTATTTTTATTATTATCATTATTTTATATATATATATATATATATATATATATATATATATATATATATATATATATATATATATATATATATATATATATATATATATATAAAATCTACAATCTATTATTTAATGTATGTTTACTAATTTGAAATATCTGTCCCATGTATTCATTTGATTCAGTACTTTGTGTTTATAAACCTACTGAAACAGATACTGCACCATATAAAATCATCAACTTGTTTATCTTAGTTATCATCATAAGAGTTTGAAAAGCCTTAGAAACACTTGCTCTGTTGAATTGGAGTTTAACTTGCCTATTATTGCTAAAAAATGTTTTGCAGTGCTTTAACATTAATGTGATTTGTAGGTATAGCAGATACTACACTACATTACTACATTGGAAAATATTGACCTAAAATGGTCAAATTAGTTTGGGTTTGGTATATCCATGTTCAGGAAAACAAATGGTTCCAATTGTTTCAAATACAGTGTATCTAACACACCCAGAGCCCAAGTTGTGGCAAAATAGCTTTTGGAGAATCTGTAGTTACTGCCTTTTTCCTTGGTATGGTGCCACGTTTTTGGTAAGTAATAAAAAGCAAGAATACAGTAACTGCAAAATAGGGGTAAAATATCAAATTAAATATGAGGATTGATATGTACAAAGAATAAGCTAATATAAAGTAACAAAACAGCCACATGTCCAATAATCTACCTACAACTACTTAGGCTGGATGACAGGATAACTTTAAAGTAATTTTTCTCAGTTCTGCACTCTGCGTAGTTACTGCCTTTTTGCTTTGTAGGGCAGTATAAGTGTAGGCTATTGTGGTTGTTAAAACATTTACTAGCCTAACTAAACAATTTCATTAAAGCTGCAGTCGGCAAGTCTGGCAGATTGAGTGGACTTAGGCAACATTTTGGATGTTTACAACTCTCATGTCCCTCCCCCACTATCAACGAATACCCTCCCACCGAGTTCGTGCTCGTCAGTGCGTGTGCAACAGATTTTCTGTGAACGCGCCCGTCTCATCAGCATCCATCAACACCATGGAGTATTTGGAGCTAGTCAGATAGCACATACAATAACAGTAGCTTTACTACTGTTCTTACTCTCGTAAGTAAGATAGAGTAGCATTGATTCTTCCAAAAAGCCAAACTTTATCCCTTCATCTGGACATGTTTATCCACCTAACGTTACGTTCACACGGATTTCAGTGCAAACAAAGCTAACGAACCTGCCCAACAAGTGCTAACGTTAGCTATCCATACCAACACATTTGGGCAAACATACTTAGATTACTAACATAACACTAAGAAATAAAGTAACTGGTTGATAAAGCACAATTACCTGCCGAGAAGAAATGTTGCAAGCTCTGTGTAACGAAGAGGCTGAGGCGGTCGGATCCATTTGCAGTATTTTATTGATTCAGGTAAGCCAACAAAGGAAAGCAGTCATAAAACTCAAAAGCCCGTGGCAAGGGCGGCAGCAAACTCAAACACAGCACACTGGCTAGGGCAATCCAGGAATCGTACATCAAACAGGCAAAGGTTAGGGGCTGGCAGCATAGGTTCAAAAACGAGTTAGGAGTCCAAGTCAAGATATCAGAGCATTACGAGAAAAACGAGCTAGAGAAAGCGTGTAGGTAAAACAAGACTTCACAAATTAACAATGAACAGAGCAGTCCAGATAAAGGGGAGCTAAGGGTACACAGGTGATACCGATGCAATGAAGGGGCGATTAATCAGGAGATAATGAGCAGGGAAGGATAGTGGGAAATGAAGTCCTAATACACAGGAGAGAGGGATCTGGTGAAACCAGGAGGAGGCGTCGTTGAGCGTTCTGTGACAGAGCCACCCCCCCCTGCGAGCGGCTCCGGAAGCGAGGACCTGGTCGACGGCGGGGTCTACCACGGGGTCTTGGAGCAGGGCGATCTGGATGGTCCCGATGTAAAGCAGCAGTTAATGTGGGGTCCAGGATATCCTGAGACCTGACCCAGGAGCGCTCCTCGGGACCGTACCCCTCCCAGTCGATAAGGTATTGTAACTCCCCGCCGTGACGTCTGGAGTTCAGGACCTCTCGCACCCGGAAAGCCTCCGCACCGTCCACCTCAATGGGGGGAGTCTGCACAGGAGCGGCCTCCTCCCGGCTCCTCTCTCTCCTGGGGGAGACAGCGGGTCTGAAAAGGGACACATGAGATGTAGGTGAGATCTTGTAATGAGCAGGGAGAGCCAAACGAAAAGAAACTGGTGTAATCTGACGAAGAATTTTAAATGGTCCGACGAAACGAGGAGACAGTTTCCTGCTCGGGAGCTTGAGACGCAGATCTCGCGCAGAAAATCTACTGCTGGGAGGTCGGACGGCTCCCCGGCCCACGGAAAGAGGGGAGGCTGGAAACCTAAAACACATTTTAAAGGAGTTAGACCAGTGGCAGGCTTTAACAGAGAATTCTGGGCATATTCCGCCCAGGCCAGAAAGCGACTCCAGTCCTGCTAATTCTGGTGGCAGTACGTTCTCAGAAAACGAATTAGATCTTGGTTCAGACGTTCAACCTCCCCATTGGCCTGAGGATGGTAACCAGACGTTAGACTGACATTGATATTGAGCTTGGCACACAACTCTCTCCAGACACGGGAGGTAAACTGGGGACGGCGGTCAGTGACAATGTCCTCGGGCAAACCAAAGAGACGAAACACCTGGTTGAAAAGAGCCTCAGCAGTTTGTAAGGCCGTGGGCAGGCCGGTCAGGGGTATGAAACGGCAGGACTTAAAGAAACGGTCTACCACGGAGAGAATAGTAGTAAATCCCTGTGAGGGAGGCAGATCCGTAACAAAATCCACTGCGATGTGCGACCAGGGGCACTGTGGTACTGGCAGAGGTTGTAACAGTCCAGCGGGTTTGAGATGAGAGGATTTAACAGTGTTGCAAACAGAACATTGATGGATAAACTTTATGACATCAGACTGGAGTGACACCCACCAAAAGCGATTGGTGACTAGCTGTATAGTAGCTGCGATACCTGGATGACCCGCGCTGGGGGTGCAGTGAACCCACTGAAGCACACGGTGGCGGAGCCCTGGAGGAACGAAGAGACGGCCAGCGGGACATTCAGGTGGAGCGGGATGACTACTTAGAGACGCATCAAAATATCATCAATGTAGACGATAACTCTCTGATGTAACATATCCCGGAAAATGTCATTTACAAAAGCTTGAAAAACGGAGGGACTGTTTGAAAGGCCGAACAGCATTAACCGATATTCGTAGTGCCCGGATGTAGTAGAAAACGCCGTTTTCCACTCGTCACCGCTCCGTATGCGAATCAAGTTGTTCCTTAAGTTGTTCCGCCACGAGCAAAATCCACCCGCATTTGGCGGATTGGCGGGTGTTAATGTCAAGCCCTGGTTATGTGACATATTGTCCTCCAGCTGTTTTATTGACCTCTTTTTAGGTTGAAAAACACTGATTTATCGATATTATGTATGAGGTATATACATTTCGGTAAGAACTGTATCTTTCAACATAGGCTACCTATTATTGTTCATTTGTGTATATTTACTATTAACTAGTAGTAAAGAGAGATTATCAGTTCATGTGCCGCCAGGCAGTAGCTATCTGTCACATCATGTTTAAACGCGCCAAAACGGTATTTATTGTTTGAATTTCGTAATAAAATTGACAGAATCTGAGAGCTGAGAATTTGTTTCATATCAAAAGTCCTGGTCGGTCTTGTCTGTCGCGATGTCAGTATCCTCTTTGCTTCGCGATTTATCTCTGCGTGAGAAAATGGATGTGTGGCTTGAGAGCTTGTGGAAAGTGTCAATTGCGTAAGTCTCACACTGAATGAGTGAGGGCCTTGCTCAATCTGTGTTCTTGTCTGTACTTGTGTTCTTGTGTTCTTGTGAAACGTCATCTTTTGTGGCCCAAGTACTGTCCCAATACACAAGTTTGCATTTTGGCAAGAATGGTTAAAAATCCCGGAAGTGTTCTTGACACGCCCATTTTACCGAGGATGCATCAATTGGTAACTTGTCTGAACTTGACGGCAGAAATATCCCAGCATTTATTTCGGCATTCGAGGAAGAAGCAGAGAGAGGCAGGTCAGTAAGTCGTTTTTCTACAATCCCGTACGCTATTTCATCACTAAATTCACTTCTGTGAACATTTGATGTGAGAAATCAACTGTGTAGATTTCAAATATTGCCATTTTTACGAAAATTTATGGCGAATCGAAAATGTGCTCAAACGTTTTCGGAAGTGGGAATCTCCATAAGCTCCTGCGGGTGTAACGCTAGCTAGCGAGCCAACCGGCCCACAGACTCATCGTCTCAAACTTTCAGCAGCGTTCTGTGTGCTTGTCACCTTGTAAGTTCATTCTTCCAAGAACAACTAGCAAGAGCGTTCTCCCCAAGAACACAAGTCCGTTCTTTGCATTCTTGGTTTTGAGAAACACCCCGAGAGTTGGCAGCTCTGGTGTGTGTGTAAACCTCTGTTGACGTGTCTGGTTCTGACAAACGCATTCTTTTAGTACCTTTAAGCCAGGCTGACATAACGACTTAAAAAACTTGACACACTTCTTTTTAGTTTCTAGGTTTTCAACAGCCACAGCCGTTGAAAAATCCCTGATATTTAATGGCTCTGTTTCGAACTTGCGTCCGTTGAGAAGCGAACTTCTGATTGGCCAAACTGACTGCTTGCCTTTACGTGATTCGTCAAGATCTGAAGTAAGTCATGTAGTGCCCTCTGGGTAGTGTAGTTTGTGTAAGGTTAGGTCATTACCAAACTCTCTGACGCTGACACTTTTTCTGTCAGTGGTAGAGTACCGGCTACACGCGAGAAGTAGCGGTACGCAAGAAAAAGTGCAGGTAAGCTTAAGAGTAATATGTAGAAGTGCCGGTACTGCATAGCTACAGGTGAGTAGCCTACTGCCCCACTTCGAGCACTGGTTGCCTTGATCAAAAATGTTCATTAACTGGAACATTAAGTGATACTATTTGTGTGCATATATAAGTGATTTACATGATTTTGACAGACAATATATATTGTATTGATTAACCTGCTTTAGAAACATTCCAGTAAACAGCTAATAGGGATTAGAAGTGAAAAATGGAGACAATTACCTTTTAAAGCATCATGTGAAAACAAACATGAAAAAAGACGTGAGGATTTAGGGAGGAAAACGAGAGATTCTTAGTGCATTCCAGTGAATTATTCATGGGATAAAGCGTAAATTAAATGGAGAGAGCAGACCACAAATGCGCAGGATATGTTGTATTTTGTCATACTGTTACACCGGAATACAAAGAAAAAAATTATCAGGAGGAAAAGAAAGCAGTGATTGAAAATTTTTGCCATAAATATTCTTGTTGTAGGCTACCATATCACATTACATTACCAAGTGTTAAGTTATTCTGCTAATGTTTAAAAATATAACATGTTATATTGTTATATACAAAATGTTACAGCTCATACAGTCAAATTGACAGATAAGGATTATTTGTAGCGGCTTACAGTGCATGTCCAATGGCTGTCACGGATACACCAGCGTCAACGCCAGACCTCTACACTCCGCCCACTCATTCAGCGTCCCCTGAGTATTAATCATCTGCACCTGTTATCATCACCTGCCGGCAATCTGCACTCACTTCACCCACACCTTTAAAACATCACCAGTTCCCTCACACAGTTGTCTGGTCTTGCCGACTCACCATCGACTTCCTGACTCTCTCAACTGAGACTTCTCAAACTTACCTGCTACAAGTATCTACCTGCTTCCTGTATTCCCGCACAGCTATCCCGGTAATCCAGTCTTCAGTCTGCCTGTTATCTTCTGTCTCATCCACCTCTTCATCCTGCATCAGATAAGAGATTCTTCATTCACCTATTCAGACATTGACACTCTCTCCAATACCCTTTCATCAACCTCTTTCCTGCCGTGACTGTTCCTGAGTGCTTTAATATAAACCATCACACTTTACCTGTTTGTGTCGTTCTGATTCATGACACTGGCATGGAACGAGCGGAGCGAGCGTTTTCAATTTATTTCTATGGAAATCGAGCTTTACGCTCACGCAGTGCATTTTGGGATTGACAGCCGACCGAAGAAAGCTTTGAGAGCGGCCGAGAGCGTCAATAATAAATATGAACGAATATATGAGTGTTATTAAAACTTATATTTTTTTTCAATGAAAGATTTGCATTACAGTATAAGTGGATATTTTTATGCACAAACATTTTTACTATTACACAGTCGCATTGTGCATTACAGTGTTTGACTGGTTCAGATTTGCTCTTGTGAAGCTCCTTGTTGAAATATAACTTGTTTGTTTTGGTCTCATCATCTCTCCCTAACATATTATGACCCGTGTAATAACTGCAACAAACTTGACGCAGGGCCGGAATAACCATTAGGGCAACTGGTCACTTGCCCAGGGGCACAGGACATCTAATGGGTCCTGGGCACCATCAAATATTATGTTAGATCACATTATAAATGCAGGCCTCACTTTCCTAATTATGGTGCTCTCTGAGAAAAGACGATGATAACGCTGAAATCCCTCCTTCACCTGTGGTCGTGGAAATAGCTAACGTTAGTGGTAGCAGTCAGGCTATCATCAGTGTGGAAGAAGGTAGCAGTGAGACATGGAACAACAGCCAAGAGCAAGAGGACGACGAGCATGAACAGGCTCCACATCATCACAACGAACACGCAAGTCCAAATGAAGGAGCTGAGACAGCCAGCAGCCCCAGCCCCGGCAGCACCTTCATGCTCCCGTCAGATCCGGCACTATGGGGACCCCTGACAGAGACCCTGAGGGAGGAAGCGATCCACAGAGGGGGCCAACGGCCTTCCATAACTGGGCTACCAGGTACCCAGCATCAGTGAGAGAGTCTGGTCTTGGGTGTCTAACCCGCTTCCCTCACAAATGACCTACTGAATTGCCGTCTTCAAAACAACGAAGTCGTACAGAGGGAATGGCTGCTTTATTCACAATCTACTGGCTCTGTTTATTGCCATGCCTGTGTTGTGGCAAAAATTTATATCAAACCAACATCACTGCGTAAGAGACACTGTAGCGTATGGATAATGTCATGATGACTCACTCATTCCAACATGCCAAAAACCTTTTAACCTCTGACTGAGGTCCGGTAACTCTCAAGTATCGCAGCCAGAGGGCCTGGGTCCAAATTGTCCATTGGCACTTTTGTGACATGCACGAGGGAAAGCAAACACCCATAAAACCAGCGATGAGCGAGCTTCAAACAGATGTTTATCAACTAAACCCCCCCCCCCCCCCTTCCGGCAAGAAAGGATTCCGAATGAAAACGCACACACGTACAGACATTCCTCACGTTTATAGTTATGACTTCTCTAGATTTGTTAGGTAAAACCCTAAATGCCTATATTCATGCATATGAATGTAACTTTGTATTCCTATTCTTTTTCCATATCTTTCTTGATACCGTTGTAATCCTCTCGGTCTAACTGAGTTGGCCATATACAGGAGATTACAGTAAAATGTATGATTATATGTGCACCAGCTTTCTGGGGAAGGAACGACAAATCTGTAATACCCTCATAAATTTGGTAAACGTGCCTTTTTGACGAGACAAAGAGAAGGGTTCGTGCTGAAATCTCTAAGGTGATTGGTCATTCTGCTCCAAAGGAGGTGTGGACTGTCTTCCTTAAAACAAAGGTAATGGCCGAACATCTTCTCTTCTCTCTTCCCTTCGTGATCCTTGGATGACTCTACTTCTCTCTTCCTTTGTGTTCGAGTTCCAGCTTTTCTTATTTTCCATCTAGACTTTGTACCGTAGTCATTCCGATCTCCAAGTGAAACGGACTTCGCCTAATTTCCAGCAACTCACCTACACGCAACACTTTGAACTTCCCGCGAGATACACTCGCTCCAGAAGAGCCGAAATATCGCTTCAAACTCAGGACCCAGCGAGGATCATCATACACACACACATGCATTATTGCTAAGCACCAAAGATCCATGCAAGTATTATTTCTATTCAGATTTAGATGCGTTTAAGATTGTCTGCCCCTGTTTAAGGTGATTTGATTCTTTGCTGGCTCTCGAGTGTTAACTGTTTGTGAAGTTTGCTATTTCTGTGATCTGTTTCTTTCTTCCTTCCTTTCTTTATTTTCGTTATTCTTTATTCTGTATATATTCGTTGTTAAATGTAATTTGTGCTATAGCTTCATTTATTAAACCCCATTATCCTTTTTATCCTTTTTATTGACTAATTGCTCATCAAACAAAGCCTCTTTAATGTGTGATCTTAGCTACAAGCTTGATATTTGATAGATACTTTAATTAGTAATATTATCAGAAAGTTATTCCTCATAAACAGAAGGATAGCTTTTCCTGATAGTGATCAGAATAATCCTTTTCGCGAAATTGATCAGAGAATCTTCAGTAGGTTCGGTGGACGAACAGAACAAGCGAGATGCAGTTAATCCTGTTTAAAGGATATTCTAAAAATTGATATAGCCTATCTGCATATATGTATTCATAATTGATTATAATTCATTCCGGGTGTCCCACTCCTGCACGTTCACAGATACACAAATATATCTCTTGTTCAAACATTACTACTAGGTTTGTAATATCTACTGAGATCAATGAAAATCAAAATTTCCCATTACACCTGCAAACTCCTTTCACCCCAAAGCTGACAACATGCCTTCATCAGTGGATTTAGCGATTGGACACACTGAGAGGATCGGGGATCATGAAACAAGTTTGGAACATAGACAGAAAATGTTGACTTTAATGCAGAGATCCCAAGTAGTTTGCAGAGTGGATGCTGCACTTGTCTGACAATGTGAGGCAGAACAAGGGTACTGGGCATAGGTACTCAGGTGCGTGGCTACCGTCAAGTTTTTGGGAGCTAGGGGGGCAGCTTTCAGAGGGGACAATGAACTGTTGGGCTCAATGCATAATGGGAATTATCTGGGGATATTGGAGCTTATTGCACATTTCGACCCATTTTTAAAGTCAAAGCCCTTCCAGGAGATTATTATGTCTATGTGTTTGTGAGCCCAACTACCTGCAATTTGGCTTACTGTGCTGGTAAATATATTTACATTTGCTCTTTGTGCATGTAAGAGATAATTTTTTTTTTTTTTAAATCTAATATTTATTTCAAATTCAAGCAACATAAACACTACCACTACCACTGTCATGCCAGAGACAACCAAAACTACAACAACAGAAACTACAACCATGGACACAACAACTGGTAATTTAATGTGTTGTGTTCAGGGACGATCAGCCCTATACGCACACTAAGCAAGTTGCTTAGGGCCCCTCAAATTACTCAAGGCCCCGCAAATTACTCAAGGCCCCGACTCCCCCTCGTGTCAATGCGCATCAATCAATGTTTACAATATCGATAAGAAAAAGAAGCGGAACTATCCTTCTGGTCACGAAAAAAGAGAGAAAAAAACACCATGAGAGTTCATTGCGGCAACAGTTATCTAGACAGTTATATAGACTTGTGTGCTCTCCTCTTCAAGTTTGATGTCAGCAAAGAACAGTATAGGCTAAAGTTAAGTTGATGTGAATTACATTAACTTAATTACATTTTCACTAGAACTAGTTAAAGGAAGGATTGTAGTGGGAACACTGGGGTGTCAGGTGTGACTGTGGCAATTGCAAATGGTTCATGGCTCACGGGTCAGATATGAGGTCCCCTAAACAGAATTTTGCTTAGGGCCCCAGGGAGGTCAGGATCGGCTCTGGTTGTGTTACAATATGGAGGATATTATGGGTTTGTGATGCATGTAAATTATTTAAAATAATTTATAAAGCTATAGGCTATTGTATTATATTAACAGTTATATTAAAGTGACTCAGCCATGGGCAAGAGGCCAAAGGTAATCACAGCCATGCAGATATAGGTCATAATGCTGTATCAAATGTTTAATTTCATTATGCAGAGATTGCAAATATTATGATGGGGACATTAAGGTAAATGCAATTGAAAAATGATGACTATGGCATTACTAATAAATGTTCAATACTGTTTTGTTTTTTCTCTCAGACAATAGCATTAATATTGCGAGCCAATTTTACCCATTTGGAACTGGAGACTCCGTAAATGGACGCATTGATGATGGAAGTTCATCTGTTATTTTCCTCCAGCAGCCATTTATATTTTTTGGGCAAACATACAACCAAATTTTTGTAAGTCAATCTGATATAAAAGGATTTTGGATTATGAGTGTCTAATACATATGTCTATAAACTCTCTTTGAGAAAAGGTAAATGGGAAAATGACCATTCACTGCAGTTTAAAATACTGTTGTAAATAATTGTGCATATTTTATAAGTATCCTCCACATGATAATAAGACCTCTTCTATTTCAGGTTAACAACAATGGACACTTGACTTTTCACGAGGCATTCTACAGCTACACTCCATACCAGTTCCCAGCTTATGGAGGAAAAGACCTCATTGCTCCATTCTGGACAGATATTGACAACCGTTGGAATGGTGTTATCTCTTATCAACAATACACCTCTGGCAGTGTCCTTACACAGGCGACCCAAGACATAAACCAATACTTCCCTGACTTGAGTTTCTCTGCTTCATGGGTCTTTGTTGCAACATGGGATAGAGTTGCATACTACTCCAATTCAGGGACAGTAAGTAGCACAATTTGGTATCATGGAGACCTTCATGTGCCGATTTCAAAAAATAAAAATCAGTATACCACATTTTCTTGCTACACCAAAAAATATATCTATTATTATTATTTGTCTTTTTTAAGGAAACATCTTTCCAAGTGGTTTTGATTTCAAATGGCCATCTCTCATTTGTTGTAATAAACTATGGTGCAATCGCTCCAACGCAACGATATGTACAGGTAGGCACAAGATGACAGATTAATATGATGTATTGAACTGTTTATGACTAACTAATCAGACATCTGAATGTCTTCCTTATCATTAGGCTGGTTATGACACTATCGACTCAAGTCACCATTTCTCAATTACTGGATCACTCCAGAATGACATCACAAGCCTACCATACAGCAGCAATGTCAATGTGCCAGGCAGATTCGCCTTCAGAACAGATCATGGAACACGTGGTTGTCAATTTAATGGTAACACTGTTTTTCTGACTATATCAAATATTTGCTAATTGCAGAAAGACTATGAATGACTTATTCAAATATAATTATATCATGCTAGTAGTGAGCCATAAGGGAAGCCTTCCAGTATTTACACACAAAATATTTTTGGTGTTTATATCCATAAACTCTTTGTTATAGGTTTTCCAGTGCAGCTGGGAGACTCCTTCTGGAGTGATGCCACCTGTCAGCAGAGATGCTCCTGTACCAGAAGAGGCATCCAGTGCAGCTTTGAGCCCTGTACTTATTCCCAAGCTTGTCGTCCAGCTGCTTTCCAATACTCTTGTCAGAACATTCAGAGACAAACATGCTCCATCTCCGGTGATCCTCACTACTACACCTTTGACAATCAGATATTTCACTTTCAAGGAACCTGCACATATCTTCTGTCTGAGGTTAGTAATGCTGTTATGGCTTTCCATTTATTGTAGAACAGATGTTTTAAAAAATGTCGAATCCTTTACTTATTCAGAATTTTTGTCATTGTTTAGGCATGTGAAAATGGTTTGCCGTACTATCGCATTGAGGGCAAAAATGAGCATCGGGGTAGTACACATGTGTCATGGACTCGGATGGTCAGAGTATTTGTCTATAATGAAGAAATTGAACTAGTCAAAGGTCATTATTATGAGGCAAAGGTAATTATCAATGTATTGCTGTAATGTTGATTTCAGTTCAGCCATCCACCCATCTTCCTAATTTCTTTTTTGTCAACATTGTCAAGGTTAATGGGACCTTTCTAGCAACACCATTCACCCTCCACAATGGCTCCATCCAAGTCTACCAGTCAGGGTTTTCCTTGGTCATCAGCACAGATTTTGGCCTCCTAGTGACCTATGATGCATATAGCTATGTCACCATCTCTGTACCTTATGACTACCAGAATGCCACATGTGGTCTGTGTGGGAACTATAACCTACATCCTGAAGATGACTTCAGTTCAGTTTCTGGGGAGATCTTGAGCTCAGATGTTGACTTTGCCAACTCTTGGAAGGCAGAGGGTGACACAGATCCTGAATGCCATAATGTCAGGTGCACAGGTCTCGCTTGTGTGGTTTGTACCAGCAGTGAAATGAGCCTTTACAGTGACACAAATCACTGTGGAATCCTGGGAGATGTTTCGGGGCCTTTTGCATCTTGCCATTCTGTGTTTTCACCACAGACCTACATAGAGAACTGTGTCTATGATCTTTGCTTAGGAGGAGGGTACCAGCCTATTCTGTGCCAGGCTCTCAATGTGTATTCTGCTCAATGCCAACAGCAGGGTGTACAACTTGGACATTGGAGGCAACCAGGCTTTTGTGGTAAGTGCCATCTTTATTATAAGTAAGTTTGGCATTCAGCTTAATGTAACTGAAATATTTGTGCAAGGTAAAAGATCCAGAGTTTGATGCATATTCTTATTTCTGCTTTCCATTTCCAGAAAAATTATGCCCTGAGCACAGTCATTTTGAGTCCCTTGGAACAAGCTGCCCTGCAACTTGCAGCAACCCATCTGCCCCAATAAACTGTCCCTTGTCCAATCAGGAGAGTTGTATTTGTGATAATGGGTACATCCTCAGTGCTGGACAATGTGTGCCTGAAATGAACTGTGGTTGCACATTTGAGGGCTTCTATTACTCTGAGGGACAGTCAGTGGTGTTGGACGAGGACTGTGGGAGACAATGTGTTTGCAGGAGCAGGTCAATGGTCTGCTATCAGCACCAGTGTGATCCTGCAGAGGTCTGTGGACTCCATAATGGTGTGAGGGGCTGCCGACCCATCAGTTATGCTACCTGTTCGGTTGAAGGCCTGGGTTCATACCACACCTTTGATGGACAAACTTTCAGATACCCAGGAGCTTGTGGACTGACTCTTGCAAGAGTGATGGGGCCATCCCAACTGCCATACTTTGTTTTGACAGTGGAGAAAGTACCCAGAGGCCTTCAAGACTTTTCCAGGTTCCTAAATTTTGAGGCAGGAGGAACTCATGTTTCCATTGAATTGGGAGAAGGTAGCAATGTACAGGTTAGCTAAAAATCTTAGCTTGTCATTTATTTGGAGCAATTTAACAAAATTATTTCAAACTCATACACTAGATCAATTAACTTTTATATTCTTCTCAGGTGGATGGACAGATGGTTGGCCTTCCCATCAGTGTTGGTTCCAGTCAGATCCACATCTATCACAGTAGTGTGAGGGGTTTCGTGTTGGAGACAAACTTTGGAGTGACCGTTAGAGCTGACTGGCCGCACATTGTCCGAATCACGTCTCCAACCACTTACAATGGTACGCTTGGAGGTCTGTGTGGAAACTTGAATGGAAACATTGATGATGAATTCTACAGCCCAGATGGGGTCCTGCTGGATGACTCCCAGCTATTTGCAGATAGTTGGCGTGATGGATCCCTGTCAGCCCACTGTGAGGACCCAGCAGACATTTGGGAACCAGGACTTTATCAGAACAGAAGCGAGTTTAGTGAGCTCTGCAGCATCATGACAATGAACAATGGACCATTTGCTGAATGCAGCAGAACACTAGACCTTTGGCAGCGGATTGAAGACTGCATTCTGATGCTGGAGCAGACGGAGGGTGCCAGGGAGGCTCTATGTGAAGCCCTGCGAGGGTACACACTGCAGTGCCAACAGAATGGCATTGCAGTTGGAGAGTGGAGGAGTATCACTCAATGTGGTTAGTATCTTGTGAGGTGATAAGATTTTTAAAATTAAAGCTATATATCTCTTCAAAATTCTGATCATTCATTGCCTTTCCATCCCGTTTTGTCTTAATTATCTCAGATCCCAAATGTCCAGCAAATACCCATTTTGAACTGTGTGGCACATCCTGTCCTGCGTCCTGCCCTAGCCTCTCATTTCCCTTCCAATGCGTTCTGCCATGCCAGGGGGGATGCCAGTGCAATGATGGACTAGTGCTGGATGGAGATCGCTGTGTTCCCCCCACTGGTTGCGGCTGCCACTATCATGGCCGCTATCGGCAGCCTGGAGAGCAGTTCTGGCATGGTGAAGAGTGCCAGTTCCAGTGTGTCTGTGATGGAATCACTGGAAATGTCCGTTGCACACCATCATCTTGCAGTGACCAAGAAATCTGCCGTGTGGTGGAGGGGGAGTATGGCTGCCATCCTCGTCCACACGGTAGCTGTTATGCTTCTGGGGATCCCCATTATATCTCCTTTGATAGAACCTACTTTGACTTTCAAGGCACATGCCAATATGTGCTGGCCACAGTGTGTAATGATACCCGTGGACTACCACATTTCCAAGTTGATGCAAGAAATGCAGCATGGAATGGATGGTCTGTGTCAATAACTGTTGAAGTTTTTGTCAATGTCTCTGGGCATCTTGTGCATATGTCACAGGACATGAACGGTTATTCTGCTGTTAAGGTAAGCAAGTCCCACTCACTGTAATCAATGTAATTATTAATAAGAATGGTTGTATGAACAAGCTCAACTTTTTCTTCAATTAGGTTGATGAAGAGATCAGAAACCTCCCTGTTTATCTTGACTCTGGTCGAGTGTCTGTCTACTCCACAGGACAGTTTGTCTATGTCTCAACTGACTTTGGTTTCAGTGTCAGTTATGGTGGTTCCTGGGAGGTAAAGATTGTTGTGCCAGCAGACTACAGTGGAGTTACATGTGGCATCTGTGGCAACTTTAATGGCCATCCAGAGGATGACTTCCTCACTCCTTCAGGTGCTCTGGCACTTTCAGTAGATCAGTTTGGTGAAGAATGGATGGTTGAGGACAACATGTCATGTAATCATGGCTGTGGAGACCATTGTCCTTTGTGCCAAGATGAGAGCACAACTCAAGCCATGTGTGAGATCATCAGAGACAATCAGGGTCCCTTTAGCTTCTGTCATGGTTCTGTAGATCCAGAAGCTTACTTTGATAACTGTGTGTTTGATGTGTGCATCTCTGGGAACCATAACAATGTCTTGTGTCGCTCTGTCCAATCCTATGTGAGTGCTTGTCAATCTGTCAATACCATGGTCTACCCCTGGAGACAACTTGCATCCTGTGGTAAGTGACTGGAGATGTAGAGGAGATATTTAAAAAGACCATTTCTTTCTAACTAAACTAAATGTTTTTTTATTTCCCTTATTTAATGTGTTTTCATTTAATCTCAAATATTTAATATTGTACATATTATGAATAGCATTTATGCTTCATATCAATACGTTTTTTATGTTACATTGCCAGTCATGGACTGCTCATCAAACATCCCAAACAGTCATTATGAGGTGTGTGGCACCGACTGTGGCCACACATGCGCTAGCAGCATCGATGCTAGTTGTGAACACACATGCTCAGAAGGTTGTTTCTGTGATGAGGGATTTGTGAGGAGTGGAGGACTCTGTGTACCAGTGGAGCAATGTGGTTGCTTGTATGATGGATTCTACTATCATGTGAGGATTAAAACATCATGTTTTTACGTTAAGCCTTATTAAATAGGGCAGTGGATTAGGGGAAGCATAGCCTTAGTGTATTATGGCTCCAGAAATCACCTCAAACACTTGGTAAGGTTAACGGTAAGGTTAAAACCATGGTACAAAGATGGTATCATAATACTTGCATTTACATTTACTCCTAAAAACTACATGGTCATACCATGATTTTTATATGTAAAAATTATCACTGATGTTATGGAAATGTAAATTTTATTGTCATTGTTGGTTTTGTAGATTGGTGAACAGTTCTGGGATTCAACATGTTCCCAACGCTGTCAGTGTTTTGCTCCAAATGATCTACGCTGCACTGCATCTTTCTGCCCAGCGGCCATGGAGTGTGTGGTCAGAAATGGACGTCGTGACTGCTTCAGTCCAATGTCCACATGCACAGTCTGGGGCGACCCCCACTACATCACATTTGATGGGGCTGTGGCCCACTTTCAGGTATGAACTGGTAAACCGCTGTTTTTTGCAGACAACTACCTCAACTGTTGTTTTGTGTCCCAGTAGAGGATAAATTACTTATGAGTCAAGTTTATTCAAATGAGGGTTATTGGTGTTAGAATATCTAAACAGGGTTGGATTTCAAATGTATGTAACAGTTCATTGTAATGGGAAGAAGGAGGCGGGAACCGGGAAACGTTTAACCCTCACTTTAATAAATAAAACAAAAAAATACAAAACTAAAGTAAAAGACAGCTGCCCGTCACGGACGACTGCAATCACATATAATGAAACAAAACACAACAGAAGTTCAGGCCTGTTCCTCTCTCGATCTTCACTGTCGTTGCTCCTCCTTTTATGCCTCCGCTCCTCCGTGAGAGATATGAGCCCGCTGCGTCGTGCAGGTGTCGCTCATTAGTAATCGTGCCATCGGCCTCGCGTCGTTCTCTCACGGCCCTCGGCCTCGTCCTGCTCGCCACAATGTCTTTCATGAATCGAAGAATATTCATATATTTATGAATGTATGCATTGTCCTGCAATATATTTATGTGAGAGAAGTGAAAGAAATAATGAAGACTATGGCCTGGTTTCAC
The DNA here is from genome assembly GCA_026230005.1 of Gila orcuttii. Taxonomy (NCBI): domain Eukaryota; kingdom Metazoa; phylum Chordata; class Actinopteri; order Cypriniformes; family Leuciscidae; genus Gila; species Gila orcuttii. The sequence continues at coordinate 41,196,356 of JAPDVR010000017.1, read as the reverse complement.
AGACAAGGCTTAGATTAAGCCAGAATTAGGCTTTAGTTTATTTAGGACATTTAAGTAGCTTTTATAAACATGCCTTAGAAAAAACTGTTGTGCATCTTGTGACAAAACAATGGCACTGACATATTGTATGATATGTCAGTGCAAGTTGCTTTCAGTTAAAACAGCTCAAACATGCATTTTAGTCTGAAACTGGCTTAAGCCTTGTCTTTAAAACCGAGAGTAAGTGTATTGTTTTAATCCTACCAGGGAACATGTTCCTATGAGATTGCCCAGACCTGCGGTAATGTTACGGACAGTGATCTACAGTTCCGTGTAGTGGCCACCAACAGGCACCGGGGGAACATGGTGGTGTCATTTGTGTCTGCAGTGGATGTTTGGTTGTCTCAGCATGAACAACATATGCACATCAGTATTGGGCAGAACAGGAGAGTTAAAGTAAGTTACACTTTAATTGTTGCCAATATAAATACATTTAACACATTTAACTTTTTCTCTTTTCTTATGTTGATATTTTCTGATTCTCCTCCAGGTTGATGGAAATGCTATTGACACACCGGCTTATCAAATCAATGATCTTGTAGAGGTACATGAGGAGCAGGGATTTGTAATTCTAAATGCATTCAATGAATGTATTGTCCATTTTGATGGACATAGCAGCCTTTTAGTCAGAGTGAGTGAAAGATTCTATGGATCTCTATGTGGAATGTGTGGAAATTTCAATGGTAATCCTGCGGATGACAAAGTGCTGCCCAGTGGAGAACTCGCTTCTGATGACATTTCCTTTGGTCACAGCTGGAAATCAGACACTAGCATTCCAGGGTAAGAACCGCAGGACTTTAGAACATTTTTACCTGGTGGGTTGTGATCCACCTTTTGGGTTGTGATGGACGGAGAAAAGGGTTCATGTGATTTGTGGAGTTCTTGCAGCTCAAACAGTAGAGCAAGGCACTAGTAATGCATGGCCATGGTTTGATTCCGAGGAAATACATGAACTGATAAAATGTATGTCTTGAAAGCAATGTGAATCATTTGCCATTAAAGCCTCTATCGAATGCAATCAGAGTGAAATGGAGTGAATTATTTGCTGCTGACAGACTGAAACATTGCATAAAAGTAACATATTTGTATTTACAACTTGCCATTGCATTGGGTTTATCATTGACTGGAGCATTCCCTGACTGTGCCAAGAGGCCTTTATGTACTGTATATGGTTTGCATGCTCTCCTTGTGTCAGGATGTGTTTTACCCAAATTCAAAGACATGGGTGTTAGGTGAATAGAGAGAGGTTAGAGAGGTTAGAGAGAGAGAGAGAATTGACCTGAAGTGTTCTTGTATTCTTCAGCTGTGGTGCCAGAGACCAGACTGGTAATGTTGACGATTGTCCATCCAGGCAGAGGTATTCTGATCTCTGTAGTATTATCACCAACACCTCTGGCCCCTTCCAGAACTGCCATCTTCATGTTGACCCTGCACCTTACTACTACTCTTGTGTGTATGATCTGTGTCTCTACACACGTGCAAATGGCATGTTATGTTCAGCTGTTGAGGCCTATGAGACAGCTTGTGCCATCTTGGAGATACAGATCCCAGAATGGCGCTCGGGTCTGCGGTGCGGTAAGTCAAAAGCACATTTCAGCACAGATTATTTTGTAATTTTGTCACCAGTGTTACTAAAAATGTAGGTAGCTGAACTAACATGAAAGCTAACGTTTAGAGAAAGTAGCAGGGTGGGGTTGTTGGGTCCGTAGGATTCAAGTTTAGTTTTTTGTCCTCTGTGTTACTGTTTTTAGAGTGAGAAACTGGTCCCCAAATGTTTCAGAGGATGAATGAGCTGTCTGAACGATTCACAATCATGAACTGACTTTGATCTAATGTTTAACTGATTTTACTAAATTAATAGAAAAGAATAACAATTTAAAAACATGATTAATTCACAAAACAGTCATAGCTAGCTCTTAACGGACTAGATTTTTAGCAATGCTTCTGCCCAACACTGCATGTCACATTGAGCCAGCAGTACCGATATTGGACTTGACTGCAAATCATGGGTAAAAAGTAATCATTGCTACACATTTCACATGTGGAGAACTTGGAAGGCAATTTATTTCTTATGGTCAAATTAAAAATGAGATGACCCATTTAATTCTCTTGAAATATATATATATATATATATATATATATATATATATATATATATATATATATATATATATATATATATGTTATTACCTTGAGGACTGCAGACCAGTTAATTTATGGGACCAGAATGTTAACCTCTGTCCCTGTTAAAATGACTCAGTGCCTTTGTGTTGTATTTTATCTATCTGTTCTTTTCCTCTTAGACGTGAGAGATCGCTGTTCTGAACTCAGCTGCTCTGAGGATGAATGGTGTGGGAAGAAAAATGGTGTTTATGGCTGTTTATGTAACGAAGACCATCACAGACCACAACCTAACTCTTTTGGTTGGTATCATTTAGCAAAAAAAAAATATGAAATACAAATTTTTCGTCATTAGTTTCCACATTTCCTTTTACTTTTTAACAATTATGACAATCTTTTGTCTTTTAATCCCCTCTCAGATTTCTCAGAAACCTGTGAAAGCAGCTCTGGCTCCATATCTGTGTCTCGCTGTCAGCTCTTTGAGGCTGGTTTTCCAGCTGATGTCTTACACCTCAATGATCCCAGCTGCAAAGGAACGGTCCGGAATGGCAGAGTGGAATTCTATTTTGATAACGATGAACACATCTGTGGTACAAATCTTCTGGTAGGTTTAACTATGTATCATTTATTCAATACACCATCTAAATATTTGTAGTGTCTGATAGGACCAACAGAGTTTGATCTGACCCCTTGTGGAATCTCTTTGAGACTTTGAGAAGTATGTGGAGAGGTCTGTAAGGGAATCTGCAGTGTTGGGAAAGTTCACTTTATACATGAACTACTGTTGGTTTTGGTTTTGGTTTTGAACATTCAGTTCACACATTTTAAAATGAACTAGTTCAGTTCACAGTTCATACTTCCAAAAATGAACTAGTTCATAGTTCTTTTTTTTTCCATATGTTGCTGCGAGCTATTATCTTTCAAAATGATTGACACAGCCCATACAGAACTACAGACGGCAATTATTTTATAAATTTTAACACTGGACTATGTGTCAGATTTCATCTTCATATCAAATTTTGAATCCTTATTCAATCAGGTTTTACATTAACATTGAGGAGAGTGGGACAGATTTCCCCATTATTGCTTTAACGCTTTGTTGCTTTCCATTCAGTCCACACTAGTAGCAGCTGCAGCTTTCACCCCTACAACTACAGTATATTCTTAAAAACATGAAGAAAAACGTGCTGCTTGAATTGTCTTTTTAAATGAGGAATTGGTAAAAGAAAAACAGGACAGTAGTAAGGGTGCAATTTTTTTTACTGGAATCCTGGAAAAATATACCAGGCAGGTTCAACAAACAAGTTACCTGTCTTTAGATTTTTTAATTGCTTGCGCATACCTTGAAAGGCTAGTCTGGTGCTTCAGTTCAATGTGCCGTTTTAGGTTTGCTGTGGATGTGACTGAAGTGCGTATTTTATTTTTGAAAGCCGGCGGGCAAAGTTTGCACAGAAATGTAATATTTGTTCCATCCTCACCGATCTGGTCATAAAACTCTTTTATATTATCATACGGCCCCTCCTTGCTGCTTCGTCGCCTATATGCTGCTGCCACCTCCATGCTGGTTTTTGTTTTGATGACGCATGCGGCGGTGCGACACTGGTGGCTGGTGTTGCCAGATTGTGTTTTTTCCGCTACATATTTAGGCCTGTTTACGGTGTGTTTTAGCCGGGTTTTTGCCTGGAAGACTCTAGAAATCTGGCACCCGATTGAACAAAGTTAAACTGAGAGAGCGTGCGTTCACAGACTCCAGAATGAACGCGTTCACAGTAAAGTTCACCAGGCAGTAATACAATACGTTCAGTTCACGTTCACCCAAAATATGAACGAGTTCAGGCACAACACTGTGAATCTGTAACAACAAAATAAAGGGCCCAAACAAACCTCCCTATAGACTTCTCAAAGTCTGAATGAGATTCAGAGGGGAAGGATACACATCATAATGCCACAAAAGACACTGAAACTTGTGCCCACATTTTCCACCATTAATTTGTAGCCCAGCTTTATCTCATGTGACTGATACATTTTGGGCTTTGAAGTTTTTTAATGATATGCATAATGTTGAGTTATCAAAAAATAACTTTTTTGAATGGAGTTTCTATTTACACCAAGTGCATAGCTAGGCAGAGACTATTTACACTAAATCCACCCAACAGGTATTTAATAGTAGGAATAAAGTGTTCAACAGATCTTTGATTGGCCCATAATTGAAATTGTATGTGGTGTCTTTGCGTTGATTGGACGGTCTGAGACATTGATGTGACACATGCAGCTCATATTACCACACTCAAGACCATGGCTCCCTTCCTGGACCTTCGAGGATCTTTACTGATCAGCAGGTTCAGTATGGTAGGGTTAGGGGAAGGTGTAGTCTGGGCTTTAGGGACAGGGACGAGGAATCTCCCACCCTTTTAAAATTTGATTGTGGTAAAAGTACCATGTTTTTTTTTTTTTTTTGGCAGATCGATTTCCAATTGTATAACCACAGTTTTACTACAAATTCCATGGCTAAACTATGGTTAGTGTAGTAAAACCATGGTTAATTTTTGTAAGGGCAGTAAGGTAGCATCCATTTATTATTATTGCAGACTGTTTTATAATATTATTACTACAATACACTAAAGTGCAAATAGCATCTGCCACTATTTGCACTAATTATAAATAGCATCTAACTATTTTTTTTTTTACTTAGTGCAAAGAAAATACTGCTGTAATGCATAAAGCTGCTGCCTTTTTTAAATACCTTGAATTCAATTTAGGCTAAATTACAAAATGTTATATTTGTTGTCTACAGGCTAACGGCACCCACTTCATCTATGATAACTTTATTCTGGGGACACCGAGGTCAGAAGGTCTAATCATCAGCAGAGCGAAAATCCTGAGACTTTCTTTCAGCTGTGCTTATCCTCAATCACAAACACTTTCCATGAATGTGGAAATCAACCCACTGGAGAGGTGCGAGTCAAATACAAATTCTGGTTCAGCAACACTACTGTTATTAAAGGAGTAATTCACCAAAACAGAATATTAATGCATATGTGTGAGCGTATATATGAAGTAAATATATGCTAATATTCTCTAAACCAAGAACATATATCGTTTACTCCTAAAGCAGAATTTTACCCATAAAACAAAGAAGTTTTAACACAGATCTATCCATTATTTCGACAGTATTGTGCACAAGACTCTTCCCGCTGGTGAAGGCAGATATCGGGTCCGGATGATTCCATATGAGGATGATGAGTTTACCCGGCCCTTCACTGGTAGAGTGGATGCAGAGCTCGACCAGGAGATGCATGTGGAAGTTCGTGTTGAGGGGGTCGACAGCCGCCAGTTTGCCCTGGTGATGGACACGTGTTGGGCTACACCTGTGAATGATCCTGATTACAGCCTCCGCTGGGATCTCATCCTTTCAGAGTAAAGCAGGGATTTTTCTATTATTTTAAGCCTATAGTCTTAACTCAGTGTATCATTTGAATAAATAATAATCATATAACTTTTAGGATTGCCTTCCATGCTTTGTCTTTCAGTATTTCAGAACTAAAGCATGAGATCATTTGAAACTGTTAATACAAAAGTGAAAGAATTTGTCATTATTGATATTGTCAGGTGTCCCAATCCAAATGACGACACAGTGGATCTGCTTCAGAACGGCGTCTCGACATCCAGCCGTTTCTCCTTCAGGATGTTTATCTTCACTGCAAACTCCACTAAGCTTTACCTGCACTGTGCTGTTCACCTTTGCCTTCTGTCAAGCAATCGCTGCTCAATGGTGAGTATACAAAAACTAACTCAAAGTACAAACACATGTAAAGTATAAAAAAAGTATACAATAAAACAAAGATACAAATTATATACAGTGCTTTCATTTCATTTACTGTTGAGGTAAGTAATATGGCCAAAAATGAAACATAAAGTAATCAAATCTAAGCATTCAAGAGCTGTGACTGATTTTCTCTTAGCCTTTTGTTGTTTGATTCACATTAATGGAGCAATCGTCAGCAGGTTTATTAGACTGCTTCCCCTTTAAGGCCAAATGCAGATCTAATAATTATTACACATCATATTTTATCCCAACTATTTACGCCCATTTGAGACATAAACTGTATTTAAGTGAATAAACTGTTTAAGTGAATCTCGAAGATGGTCATTTTGACATATTTTTGTGTATATTTGATCGTTTAGAAGCACGCACGAAGCCCAAAGTATAATTTGCTTGTCTCGTTCCACTCTGTTTCGGAGCGTGCGCAGCCTTTGGAACAGCATCTATTGCGTAGATTTTGGTGCTTTTAATAGCTTTTTATTATCAAACGCGTTCCGCAATTTAGCAACAGTAGAAATTGCATTTTACAACAATCACTGATTGTGCTGATTCTGACGTTACGTTTGGGTTTTAGGGAGAAATGTCAGTGCACCACTGTGAAGGGGAAGGAAGTTGCGCTCGACAGAATGCGGATATAGTTTTTAATGGTTTTATCTCAAATATCTTCTTTTTTACAATCATTGGAAGCCAAAATCGAAATCTAAAATAAAATTTGTTTAATATCACAGATCTAAAGTGTAACCATACATTTGAATGTTTAGTTCTGTCCTCCATCGTCACTCATTAGGCAGGGGTGTCGTGTTGTGCGCGCTGTGGCTCCGTGTGAGATCTCTCTCTCTCCTGGACTGTGATTTGCAAAAATGTATCACAGGCAAATGGTGCAATATTATTTATAGAAGTGGCTGGCGAGATCAAATTTGCAAGATAATGCCTTTATAGCAATAATAAATAGCACGTCTACTTCCCTAATTTATCCAGTACCGACAGATAACGTCCGAGCTTATCGATCTAGCGGTCTTGCATAATTCAGCACCAGGCCAGTTTAATACCGGGTTTCGGTAGCCATCCCTAGTTGCAACAGTACTCTCTACTTCCACAGTCCACAACATAAGATCTTGGGGCACAATGTGATTTCACAACAACTCCAGGAGACCACTTGTGACTGCCAGGGTATGGTTGCATCCTTCCTTCATCTCCAGGCTTCAGTGCAGCACGAGGGCCACTTGCCGCTTTTGCGCTCGTAGTAGAACTTTTGAATGCTTTTGCTTTCATACGCTGCTGGCGTGAGCAGCAGACGAGCAACAGGCCGGTTGTTACGGGGCCGTCTGCCCATCAGCAGCTGAGCTGGTGAAAGGCCTGCTGACTCTATTGGCGTTGTTCTGTAGTCAAGCAGTGCAAGGTGTTTGTCTGGTGCTTTGGACCAAAGTTTCTTAACAGTCTGGACTGCATGCTCTGCCTCACCGTTTGAGTGTGGTGTGTGTGGGGATGATGTTTTGTGAATGATTCCATAACTTTGACAGAAATCCTTGAATTCACCCGCTGCATATAGTGGACCATTGTCTGTTCGAAGGATGGTAGGGATGCAATGTCTGCTGAATTGAGCCTTAAGCTTTTCTATGACAGCACGGCAATTTAAGTCTTTCAACTTATCCACTTCATTGAATTTTGAGTAGTAATCCACCAGCAGAACTTAATGTCTCCTTCAAACTGAAACAGGTCAGAAGCTACTTCTTCGAATGGAAGATTGGGTATTTCTGTTAGTTTGAGCAGAAGCCAATTCTGAAAGTCTGCACACTTGCCGCAGTTCTTCACCATTCGCTCGATTTCAGAACTCCTACCTGGCCAGAATAGGACTTCGCGAGCTCTGCTTACTCTTTACTATTCCTAAGTGTGACTGATGTATATGCTTCAGCATGTGTTCTCGAATTGAAGGGGGTACAACTATACGCAGGCCTTTGTAGACAACACAATCAGCGACGACAAGTTAGCTTTGAGAGTCCCAAAATGGTTGTACTGCATTGGGCACATCACACCTGTGATCTGACCAGCCTTGTTGGATTGTTTGTTGGAGACAGCTGAGCTCCTTCTTTGAGCGTTCTTGAAGCTCTGAGCATTTCTGAAGGGGCTGCTACGAGAATGTCATCCATGGTGCTTATTGCACTGCTGATGCCCTCCAGCATTTCATCCATAATACATTGAAAGATTTCTGGGGCTAAGCCACCTAAATCTTCCAATGTGCGTGTTATAGGTTGTCAGAAATTATGATGTTTCATCTAACTTTATTAAGACAGATTTTGTATCCAAGACTGAGAAGATTGTAGCACCAGGCATTGCGGAGACTTTCTCTTCTATGGTGTGCATGGGGTAATGTTCCTTCTTTATGACCTTAAGTTGCTCTGGTCATTACAGATACTTATCTTGTTCTTATGGACAGCTGCTACCAGCGAACTCACCCACTTTGACGGTTGGTTGACTTTTGTGATATACCCATCTTCAACCATCTCATGGAGTGTCTCTATTATTTTTATCCTGAGCGCTGACGGCGGACATTGATGGACCACACCTTTTGCAACAGGATCAATTTTAATTGGGTATTTGCCTTGCAAGGTTCCAGTAGTGCGTGCCAGCTCTGGATAATTATCTAGCCCAACCAGCATATTTTGTTTTGTTGTTGTCTGACCGGAATGTGTCCTTTTATTTTCTTTCTTAGTCGGCTGCAGTACATCAAGCCACATTACTAAGCCTGAGGCTTCTGCTGTTGCACCACTGAGCACATTTTCTTGTAAAATGTCCACAATCACGAATTCTGCTGATATCTCAGTATTCTTGTATTTAGTCAGAAGGTCAACCGCAGCTATAGGCTTCAGCTTGTGGTTAGAGTAGGACTTTAGCACCGATTAGAGCATTTAAGCTCACCATCGTGCAGAAGTGCCTGATAATTGCTTAATGTCAATGCGTTACATTTTGCACCAGCATTATTTCTGAATGGTACTGAGACAGAATTTCAATGTCTGCTGTCCATTCATCATTTATGAGATCATCTGTTAGTGTGACATTTATGCTCAGCACCTCCTCATCTTCTGTTTCTGATTGCAGCTGCTCACTGACTGCTGGAGTGACTTCTTGTTTTCATTGTTTGAAGCGGTATCTGGCTCTTCTCTGACGAAATTATCCAGCACTTTATATCATCTTTCTCACCTTTGCCCCACTGCAACATCTTATATATCTCTCTGCCTTGCTCGCGATCCCCGTGCACCGCCAGCCTGCACACTGTTTCGCTGTTTGCGGTTTACGAATGTGACGTGGCTCCGGAATCTTTCGAATTCTTGATACAGATCTGGAGCGTCCCAGTCGATCTTGGGGAGATCGAACTGTGATGATGCCATACTTTGCTTATTATCTGTTCTTGACAGATTTCTGACACCATGTAAAATAATGCAACTGACACAGAGCTTCAGTATCGAGCCATGCTCATACTTTTTACTTAATAGATACTGCTGTGCACATACAAAGTAAGAGGGGACATAGGTACAACTACGGAGGCCGGAGCGTCACTTAAAGAAACATTGTCAAAATGGCAATACATTACAAATGTCAAAAGAGGTTTTGTGCTGGCTCTATCTGTTAGTAAGTCTGGCCCTTAAAGGGATAGTTCACCCAAAAATGAAAATTCTGTCAGTATTCACTCACCCTCATGTTGTTCCAACCCCGTAAGACCTTCGTTCATCTTCGGAACACGAATTAAGATATTTTTGATGAAATCTGAGAGCTGGATCACGAAGGTCTTACGGGGTTGGAACAACATGAGGGTGAGTAAATACTGACAGAATTTTTTGGGTGAACTATCCCTTTAAAGGAGCCGTATGTAAGAATGTGGCCAAAACTGGTACTGCAATCACTTTCAAATTACTGTAGAGCGGTGTATCCCCTCTCCCTCCTCCCTGACTCGAGGTTGCCAGATAGGCTGCAGGATACAGCAGGAACGTAGGCTGCTACAAGAAGCTTTTTCTATTAATTATGTTAATGCTTCAAATGAGAGATGTTTTGCAAAGTAATTATATATCGCAAAAATGTACTAATGGCGATTAGCCAAATATAATCGTAAAGATGTACGCTCGTATGTGACAGTACATTGTTAGAACAGTAGCTGTTAGTCTAACTTGTAATGGTAGGTATCTGTCATTAACGTAAGTACAAGCACAAGCCTCTGTCACTGTGTGTAAGTTAACCGATATCAAAGATACAGCTATTCATTTAGCTGACGCTATAAGTGAAAGCGACCAGCTGTATTTTTTAACTTACCCTGCAGTACACGTCCATAACGCTAAAATATGTGATGTGAAAGATTACATGTCATTCAATTATTTTTGGCTGTAGAACTTGCATGACAAACAATAATGGGCGTCCTAATGTTGTTTTCCTCAGCGTCTCAGCATAATGACAGAGAAACGGGCTCTGATAATGCATTGCTAATGTTAGTAATGACGACTCGCCGTTTTTATTACCCAAACAATTCCTTTTCAATTCGATGACCCACCTCCTCCATATGAGCTAACGTAACGTACTTTGCACGAACATGCATAACTTTGTTCGACTGTCATGAATATTTGAAATGTCCATTTACATCAAGTACAAGTTAGCCAAACATAGATGAATCTTCGTGTCCAGAAATTCTTCTCCGTTTTCAGCCGTCTCCATCTTTCAAAGGCATCTCCTATACAGATCCATGTTTTATGTCGGACTTTGTCACGAAGGATTTCGGATTCATAACGAGTTTTTTTTTGGTTTCGCAACGTTAGACATTTTTTTTATCCGATTCCGACACGTTTGTAGCTGCAGCTGTGGTAACTAGCAGAGCTGGCAACCCGGATGCCGCAACACTACTGACTTTGTGATTGGTAGATAGGTGGAGGGTGGCGCATCAGACCAAAACACAACATGACAACATCAACATCAGTTGAGGGCTGCAACTTCACTTTTTAAATGACAATATCCTGGCCGGACTACTGTTGTCAGTGATATAAGTATTTGAAATGAACATGATTTCTTAATGTCTAGTGACATATCAGGGCCATTTTATGATTAATTGAAATAAATTTCTTACATACAGCTCCTTTAATGTTCAAAGCTGCCCTCTTCTGGAGACGTTGTGCACTCCTTTATTTTGTTGTTCAGTGATATTGAACAGGGATTCACACAGCTGGATTCTGCTCTTTTCTCTATTAGGACTGTGACTCTGGACACCGGCGGAGAGAGGGCAGGTCTCTGGACTTCCATGACAGTGCTTCCATATCCATGGGTCCTCTGGTGTTGTCTGAAGGGAACACAGGTGAACATTTCATTCATTTTAATCATTTGTAATTAAAAGTTTCTGATGATTTATGTCATCAATACATTACATTTCACTGCATTGTATTATATTCCCTGTTCACAGATAAGTGGGTCCCAGAACAAGTGAAGGTATCTGAGGCTTCTTGTCTGTGTGTTTCTCTGATGCTGATACTTGTTCCTCTGATGAGTGTCCTGACACACTTTTAGTTTAGTACCACAACTTTTTACATGCATATTGTTTAATGACATTTTAATTGGACACACTGGTTTTGGGTTTCTAAATGTTTCTTTATTTCATAACTGTTATTGTATGTAGCATAATAGATTTATTGTTTAATAATTAGCATTAATTGTTAATACATTAATACATAGATCAAAACTGCTTAATGTTACTGAATGAAATGTCGACCCAGGACGAGCTATAGGACTGTGAAGCTTTGGGGGTGTTGATGGACTCGATCTGCTGCATCTACACGTTTTGATTCCGATCCAAATTTTGTCTTTGACAAACTAGTTTTTTTCAGCTTTTTGTTTAAAGTGCAAAGTTTTTTCTTCTTCTTCTTCTTTTTAAAGCAGACGGTATGTTCTTTCCTTTGATATATTGCATGTTCAGAAATTCATACAACAAAATATTCTTCGTTTGAGTTTATTTGACATAAAAAGTAGCAATACAACTGTGTTACGAATTCTTTGTCAAAGATGACACAAAGTTGCATTCAATTATTTCCATTGTGGTTCTTGATTTTAGAGAGTAATTCTCGTTTATTTTCTTTAAAAAAGTTGTTTAATATTTTATTCAGGCAATTGTTAAAAGGCATGTATGAAAATGGTCTTAATGATCCAAAAAAGGTAAATGAGAAAAAAAAAAAAAAATGATGGTTGGTCTTTTCCTTTTGTAATATTTTTTTTCTTTCAGTAAAAGTGATAAAAAAAAAATCAGAATGTTTCATGATCTTAGTGCTATCTTTTTACTGCTATCTTTGCAATCGTTTTACTTATTTTCTATTGTGATGTTATGATAATATGCATGAGAAGAGTCTTGGTATTTTACTTTTAATTCTAAAGGTTGTGAAGAATTTTACAGTTAAATTGTTCTTTCCAGAAAGCAAGATGGGGTGAAGTTCAGTCAGTGATCAGATTACCAAAAAATATTCTTGTATTGTACTAGTGTTTTAGTTATAGAAGGTGAAGAGAAAGTGAAGTTAAAGAGCCAGTTCACTTTCAGGCAGTCCTCTGACACTGTCCTCGATTGAGAGCGTAATATTAATAACTGTATATGTAGTAGGATAAAGAATAATTGTTTATGAATTAAGATAAAGTATGAACGGCTTTTATATGTATTTAACCTATAAAAGGTATTGATTATTCCAGTTGGAGGTGAACATGCTGAACATGTGAAAAACTCTCTGGCCTGGTATGTCATGTTGTAGTCAGGCCCACATTCAGAACATTGAGAAAAGCCATATCTTTAACACAGAGATACAATGTATTGTATCTCTACAGCAGAGGTGGGAGTAAGTCACACATGTGCAAGTCACAAGCAAGTCTCAAGTCTTAACCTTCGAGTCCCAAGACAAGTCCAAGTAAATTTTTTATAAAGGCAAGCAAGTCAAGTCAAGTCGTAGCTTGGGTCACAAGTCACTGGCAAGTCATACAAACGTTTGACGATTTCACTGAATTTATATATTAAAATAAGTTAAAACTACACAAGTTGTGGATTATTTTTTTAATATATGCATTTCCACATATAGGCTGAGTGGTTACTACAATAAAAATCTAAATGTTACTGAAATTAGGCCAACATTAAAGCATGAAAAAATAAATATGCCTCAAACATTGCAGAAGACCATTAAAAGGTATTAAACAATTCACAATTCATGTATAGTTCCTATGCGACCAAAGGCATTCTTCAAACTGGCATCCCCTTAATAAAAGTTATATATTTTTAATTATGAAGTTAAAACCGCCAATAGGTGGCGCCAAATTACCGTATTAATGTACGAGTCAGCATTCATTTAACTTATGTTCAAAACGGCAGATTCGTTCTGGAACTAAGCAACTAGGTCACTGAATCACAAATACGCATAACTCTTTCTGTGGCTTGTTTGGAACTATTGTCATTGTAGAAATCGAGCAAAAACAGAAAATATTTGGAATATTAGGCTATGTCTAAATGTCATATGACAATATTCACTCTTACTGAACTGTTTTATAAAATCATTATCACATTTGCAATCGCATCAATATTCTGGAAATATTTTTTTAATATCATATGTTATGATTATGAAAATAACTCTAGGGCATTTTTTCACCACATTTTGAATTTTGGGTGCAATAATTCTGCTGGCATTTTGATAACATCTAATAGATGTAACCCCTGATAAAATCTAACCCTGCTTTAAGAGAAACATAAAACACGACAACACATCAACAGTTTTCTATGTTGTTTTTTTTGTCATTGGAAAGAACGACATATTTGGCTTTAAAGCATGATTTAAAAAGAAATGTGGCAAATGTTATACAAAACATATGACATCATTAATTATCATTTGAATATTGACAACACAGTGTATAAAGAGGCATGCTGTTTTGACCAATATTCTCTCTAGATTTAAAGATAGTCAAATTAACTATAACAAACAGGTTAAACAAGCCATAGCTTACTTTTGAACGTGGTGAATGAAGTTCGACTGTTCGAGGTTGTGATGGTCGTCCGATATCCCTTGCCAGTTATTATGCGTACAGCAAATCTTCTTGTATGAATATAGTCAATTTCTAGTGTTTATATCCAAAAAGAAACGATGCTGGGAGATGTTTTTGTATTTAGCGCGCTCACCGCGATGTATGTTTTTTCTGGGCTTGTGCAGTGTCACTATGGCAAGCCGTTTTAGCATTTAAACCTTTGTTCTGACTATCTATAAATATATTTAAAGCTAGTAACAATTGTATTTTGACGAGTGATAATTATAATTTGCCTAGTCAGAATGACAATTAGAGATATCTGCAATTATAATTGCACTAGTAAGAAATCCGATTTGAGATATCTGTAATATATTTTGACTAGTCAAAACTCAATTTAAGATATCTGTAATGATGTCATTGATATCTTTAAAAGACGCGTCGTTTGTCCGCAAAGGTAATTAGAGATATCTCTAATTCGATTTCGACTAGTCACAATTGTATTTTAAGATATCTGAATTGTACTCGCTCCTAGTCGAATCCACTGTTGCGTGACGTAAAACTACATTTCATCAGCACCACCCAGAGTTCCTCCCCTACTCCTTAGCTAACCGCTAACAACTTTAGTTGCTTTTGTTTTCCGAGAGAAAAGATATGAAGTAGTTCAGGGATTATTAAACGATGGCGGCAGCTGTTCTCGACAAAATAGCAAGAAAGTGTCAACAAATTGAAAGAGCTCAAAGTCAGGGAAATTGTGGTGAGCGCGAACTTCGTGCGATAGATGACTGCTTAAGAAATGCACAGAGAATTTCGTATTTGCTACATATTGAGACGTATGAAGAATTGAACAGAAATCTGGATGAAATTCGAACAATGCTGTCAACGCATTTGCAGAGTGAGGGAACTACAGCTTTTTCCGTTTCTCGAAGGCGCTCAGGTGAGTTTCTGGTTTTTAAAAACTAGGCCTATGTTCTTTATCTGCAGTAACCGCATACACAAGCGAGGCATCTCGGAAAGCTTGTTTTTGTCTTGTTTATGTGTTTGTTTATTGTCTGCTCTCTACGTTGGTCATGACGATAGCCATGGTAATACAACTGTAACTTTCCCCTCGGTCTGCATTAAAAGTAGTCTAACCAGTGTACATGCTATGTAACTATTCACTTACAAAATTAATACAGTTATAATACAAATTCAAATCTATATACCTATTGTACATAATACATATAGTTAAAAGTATGACTGTACAACAAACTGTATGCCTACATAATTTTATTAACATTTTAGAAGAAAATAAGGATTAAAGAAACAATTATTTGAATATAATACTGTTTGCCATTAGGAGCTACGTGTCAGTAATACAAATTAATGTTACTTTCAATTGCAGGTAGCCGAGGTAGACCAGCCATTCAAATAACACGTGACCAAATTGAATTTTTAATGAAGCAAGGTCACACAGTCAAGCGAATGGCAAGAATGTTAGGGTGCTCATCCTCATTTCTGCACAAGAGGTCCAAGCTTCTTGGTGTATCAATCAGGAGCAGAATGTCAGGAGTGGATGATGAAGAACTTGAAAATGTAGTGAGACGACTCCAATGCCAGTATCCAAATACTGGAAATGAGGTAAGCCCTGTTTGATTCCATTTTAATGTCTGTCCTATCAGTTCATAAACTAATTATTTTTTTATCTTTTTTTATTTTTTCAATTCAATGCAACCATTTTAGATGATGCGAGCCTTACTGGTTGCAGAAGGATTGAGGGTTTCCCGGCATAGGGTTCGTGAGATGTTGGTCCGTATCAATCCAGCGGCTGCTGCAAGGAGATGGAGTAGCACAGTGGCTAGAAGAGTTTATCATGTGTTTATCAAACTTAAGATTAAGCCACTGTAGTCACTTGGACTATTTTAACGATGTCTTTAATAACTTTTCGGGACTGGCAAGTGTCAATCCCTTAGAAGCCTATGGAGGAGTGATCCAGCTCTCAGATTTAATCAAAAATATCTTAATTCGTGTTCTGAAGATGAACGAAGGTCTTACGGGGTTGAACAACATGAGGGAGAGTAAATACTGACAGAATTTACATTTTGGGGTGAACTATCCCTTTAAAGCATGAGACTTCTGTAAGTCATAAATCATTGACAACATTTTATTTTCTTTGCTGAACTATTCCTTTAAAAAAGGAAAAATTAACATTCTTCTTTTCATTCCAAAAACTAAGAAACTAATACATTGGTACTATCTGAGGGTGAGTGAACAGTGACAATTTTCATATTTGGGCTAACTCCTTTTAGCAACAAGATACAAACTCACCACAATGCAACAAAACCCCATCCATTATGGATGCAGTTCTAGATTTAACCATTTCAGGCAACACCAAAATATGGGCTCTGCATGATTCCCTCTGTCATGTAGGTCTTGAACATTTCATATTCTGTGTGTATCGGCAGTCGTAGTATAATGAGGCAAGTATTGGCCTCTGGAAAGATTTTCCTGTCTTGATGGAGGAACTCTATTTCTGGGTGGTGGGGGAAACCCAGAGGTGGCACTGTGGAGGCTCCAGTGACAAACTCCATTATCATCTCAAGAGTGACTCCATCAGTCTCTCCCTCTGCAAAACATATGTACAGAAAATCACAAACCTCAAAAGACTAACCTATTATAAAATGTGTGGTACATGCAGTTATTTCACAGCAATATTTTGATCTAAACAGAATTATCCAGTATGTCTAATTATGACTACATCTAGCTGCATGGTTTCTATATTTTGTCTGATTACAAAAAAAAATAAAAAATACAATCCTAAGTATTTGATCAGCATAATGGTTAGATTCACCACAAATAAGATAACAATTTTTCATTTCAAACACTTGTTTTCTTCAAATCGAAGTCACTGTTTTTATTAAGTACTCTTTGTTTATAGAGGACCAATAGCATAAAACAAATACAAATGACACATTACAAGAGAATTAAAAGCTAAATAAAGTAGCGTTAGCATTCTAGCTATTAATTTAATTGCATGTGTCCTGCTCATAATGAAACAGTCTGAATATAAATATTTACTGTAATTGTAGTGATTCAGGACAAGGCACAAACACAATTTGGAAAATGGATTTAAGTATTCACCCATTATACTGTAGAAATTTTAAACATTTTGAATTATTTTTTTTTACATGGCATACCTTTAACATTACATAAAAACATGTCATACCTTCAACATCGATCAACCAGTCCCTCCAGTAGCATATGGTCTGGTTTTCCTTTGCCCTTCTGTTGCTGCCTTGTGGGGAAAAGTTCACATAATAAAAAAGACTGCAGAGGTCCTTTGCTTGAAGGGGCCTCTGCTCATTGACGAACATGTCATAAAAAAGTGCAGGATATTTCTGCATCTCTTCCAGCAAACCGAGAGTTTGCAACCCTTCTGAAAACCTGCATAACAAACATAGCAGTCAATGGAAGTTTCAAGCTGATGATAGTTATATTGTCAAAAAGGAAAGGCTTAAAATTTTACTTCACCCCAAAAAAATTTCAATTCTGTCATTAATTATGACGGTCAACCCGTAAGACCTTCATATACTGTATGTTTTCAACACAAAAGGTGTTCTATCATGACAACTCTCAGGAGATGTTAGCATGGTAGTATCTTTATTTGTCTTCTGGAAGTTAACTTAAGTCTTGGGGTGTGGAAACCCATGCGGGTTAATAATTAACAACAGAATTTCAATATTTTGGGCAGACTAACCCTTTAAATCACTTACTGGTCCAAGGCAGCTCGCAATCTCCCATTCACAAAGAACTCTGCAGCTGACTGGACAAGAGAGTTCCTTTCTGTCAGGTGTGATGTATATCTCAAGGCACCAATTATACTTAAGCTGTCTGCTGCTTCTGCAATGGCACAATTTGCCTCCTGAACAGTTGTTGCTTCCTGTATCTAAAACAGTTGCGAAAAAAGCTATTTTACAATTGTGAGGAAAAACCATCTGTATCGGCACAGAATGAAACTGTTAAGCAAAGAGAACCGTTCGGAGTGATGATAGAAAAGCAGCTCTAGATGCCCTGTGTTCTGTATGACACTGATGCCTGCTCAAGCAGAGCTGAGCAACATGTACCCATTAACTGTTTTTATATGTACTTTGAAAGCTGTAGCTCACAATTAGGGTAAGGGGCATTACATTTCTGACACACACTTGTGGGTGTTTGGTCAATCACAATGCACATAGAGGAGCTAAAATAATGCACTGCATATGGAAGATAATGTGTTTTTTTAACGTTGAAGCATGTCAACACCAAATATACAAAATAATGATCTTTAATAATAGCATCATATAACACCTTTAAACAATTATTTAAATTCTCAAACATCTCCGTACCTTGATTAGTTGCTCCCTCAATGTATGATCTCCAACCTCATCCACTGAGGCAGAGGATGTTGGCATACCACAGATCTGCTGAAAAAGCCTTTCGGAGAAGAAATGTGGGCCAACTCCTCCATGGACGACACACATAGCAATCATCTTCCCCACTGATGCATACAACCTATTCTCCAAAGCTAAAGTAAAACAGAAGAAATATTGATGTCAGAAATTCCTACAGAACCATTATAAATACTTTTAAAAGTTAATATTTTACACCTCAGTCACCCCTGGCTTATATTTGTTATTAGAATTCAGGAGATCTGTTCATAATTGGACAATTTTAAATGCAGGTGAAAACAGGACTGTCATCCTTACATTCTACAGTCTTACATTTCTAATGTAACTGAGGAAAACTGAGACAATTTTTTAAACAGATTCATCTTTTTGACTCTTTGTAGGTCTCATCTTTGTCCAAATTCTTTTTTCTTAGAATTGCATAATATAAACAAACAACTGCAATTTATATAATCAAAATGGTGTACTATAAAGTCATGACTGTGAGATATAAACTTTATAAGTCAACTCTATAAGCTTTATAATCACAATTGCAAGTTTATATCCCATAATTCTGAGAAAAAAATATTGCACAATTGTGAGGAAAAAGTCAGAATTGTTAGATAAAAAGTCAATTTACCTTTTTTATTTTGTGGCAGCTTCCACAAAAACATCTTTGCATATGAAACAGTTATATATACACATGTGTAACTTGAATACTTTACACATTTTTATTATAACAGCTGTATAGATTAACAAAGTGTGAGGTGTAGATTATAGGATTATATTTAGATCTACCCTCATCACCTGAAAGGTTGCAGGAAAGAGCACTGAGAATTGATCCAAGTGAATGCAGTGATCTCATCATTGCAACATGATTTCTGCGTTCTCACAAAATCCTTTTATCATAACTAATAGCGCAAACAAGGTGTAAATAGCATGAGACATATAGTACAGGGTAGCACTGTCATTATAACAGTTTACGAGTCTGGATTCAATAAAACCTTTTACTGGACTACCAAGTTAGATATTATTTCTGAAACAAGCAGAATGTTTTAATAGTACAATGTGAAACTTAGGAAATTTGATTTGTCAGTTTATGAACCCTTAAAAAAATACAAACACAAAAGATCAAAAAGACTATTCGACTGTTAAGGTGGAATCCAAAAAGCATAATCTGACCAGTAGTGGTGGGAGAAAAAAAATACCGAATAGCTGAATAGCATTACAACATAACCTGACACAAAAGCTTTCTGTTTTAACAGGAGTACTGACCTTGTGTGTCTAGAGCCAAACTCCGGTCTTTCTCATGGCCCTGAAAGACATTTGAATGATGGATGGCCCGCATCAACAACCGCAAGTATTCTCTAGTAGGGCCGCCTTCATCTATTGCCCCTTCCCCATTTTCCTCAGCATCAACAAACACTACATCTAATTTTGCTTGTGGGTTGAATCGTCGCCGCTTGACAGCTTGCAGGCTGCACTGTAGTATGTTTTCTCTGAACACATTTATTTGGTTTGCTGTTGGGCAAATGTTTCCATCAATTTTGCTTTGCAGTTTTTTTAGAATCGTCTGTAGGTCAACCCTGCAAGAGACAAAGATTGGATTGTTTTTAGTCAAATGCTGAACATTATGGTATATTTTAGAATATTGCTAGTTGCATAAAGCCCCGCTCACACATGCAGGGACTTCCAGTCACAAAGCAACCTCATCCCATTATTTTTAAATGAAGAGTTGGTGGCTTTGTGTGTGTGAGTTTATGTTAATTTGCAAATGCATAAAAAGTATTTTTTTAACTGTAAGTAAATAAGCATATATGAACATACTCATCTAGGGCCACAGACCTCCCTTGATCTATTAGGGATAGATCTACAATGTCTGATTGCTGGGGAGATGGAGAACTAAGTGGTGTCTCTTCATCAATATCAATGACAATTGGCTCTGTAGGTTGGTCTTCAAAATTAAAATTAATGAATGGAGTCTGGGCTGTGAACAAAGCCACAGAAGGCTGTACAGAGGGCAGAGACTGGATTGGGGATAGAGCGACTGGAGACTGGATTGGGGATAGAGCGACTGGAGACTGGATTGGGGATAGAGCGACTGGAGACTGGATTGGGGATAGAGCGACTGGAGACTGGATTGGGGATAGAGCAACTGGAGACTGGATTGGGGATAGAGCCACTGAAGACTGAACAAAGGGCGAATCCACTGGAGGCTGGGCAACATTTACAGGGTCACAGTCTTTTTCCTGAAATGAAAAGAACACAGAACTATAATGACAAAACTGTGATTTAATAAGTAGTGTTGAGTTAAAATTGTTGATTTCTCAAATTTAATCAATTCTCATTTAGACAATCTGATTCATAAATCACAAGAATTACCCTTTTACTCTATGCTGAGTATGCTCTATTCTGAGTTAAGCTTGAAGCACACTTTATGACTAGCTGAATCATTCTAAGAAGGAACTCAACACATTTGAAGACTATATACTTACACTGGAAAAGATTCCAAACACTTACACACAGACATTAATGTAGACTGTAATCACAGACTGAACACAACTGTACTGACTCTATACATTTGGGCATGAGTTATAATCTGTCATGTACTGGATTTTATTTGGTAAATGTGTTTCCATCTTAGTTTATGTGCATGTTTTCATGCAAAATGCACATAAAAATAGGTGGATGGACACATAGCGAGGTTTCAAACATGCGAGACCGATGGAGAGGGGGTTTGTAGTCACTAATAATACAAATTTCAACAGATAAAAATGTTTATTTAATGTTATCCATGTTATATTTAATCTGAGCTAACAATGTGAACTTTTAAAAATATCCATTATGTCATCAAGTTTTAAATGCATCATTTTGCATGAATTCTAGAAGAGTCTTTAGACTTTAGGCTTTAGAGTCTTTACAGGCTTTCCTGTAGCTCAAACAGTAGAGCGTTGGCGCTAGCAACGCTCATGGGTTCGATTCCCAGGGAAAGCAAGAACTGACAAAATGTAAAATGTGTACCTTGAATGCAATGTAAGTCGCTTTGGATAAAAGCGTCTGCCAAATGCATAAATGTAAATGTCTTTACATGCAAGACCCATAATTTGCAGATCAACATACTACTAATTTTCTCTCAAGCTAGTAGCAAATTAAATTAAATTAAATGTGGAGGATATTAAATGTGAAAAGATGATTGACAGGCCAGTTTATGGTGTCCGTTAAAGACACAGTTTTATGACTGGATAGTATGTCCCAAAGCTTGCCTACTCTTGTCTCACACACTCAAAAGTATGTACTTTTTCTTCACAAAAAGAGCACATACTTTTAGTGCATGGAATAAGTAGGCAAACTGGGACGCAGGGATTCTTAACAAGCCTTAAGATCAAATTTAACAGGGACAATCAGGCCAAAAATTATGATAATTTATCAATAAAAGGTAATGCATATGGCCAAATCAAAATCAAAAACTTGCTCAAGTCATACTTACCAGTGGTAGTGGTAGTAACTTACCAGATTATCAAAAGGTGATGTCCAAAGGACATACAATGTACAGAACGGTTTGATTCCATGATCTGAAATTGACCCAGTAGAAGTGCTCTCTATAGCATTTGAAGAAGTAGCTTCCTGGATTCTGAACACCTCACTGGCCATTTCATCTTTTCCAATAAAATCAAACAAGACCTAAAAACAAAGAGCCCATGATGGCAAATATTAATAAAATAAAGAAATCCAGAAATGAGGAAAAATAACTAAATAAAACATCTATGAAAAAAAACATAATCCTTCACAGTGAACGTCTTACTTGAATTGGATCAGACATGATGAACTTCCTCTTATTCACATCTCCATTTGGATATTTGGCTTTCAGATATTCTCCATCTAGAGGTTCAACACGGGCTGCCATTCGCTGGCGTCTTTCCTCAATGGCCTAAAAAAAATATGTATATGTATATATATATATAAAGAAAATTAAACAATAAAATATTTAGTGGCAGCACTAACCTTTTTGCGCTTTTCTTCCAGAACCTCATAGCAGCGCCTCCTTCTGTCCTGCAATACCATATATGTAATACACATTTTTGTTTTAAACAAAATTGAACCTTGGCAAGCAAACTGCGAATAGTCAAAAATTACCTTTTCTATATCTGCCAACAAAGAAGCATTATATTCTTCATCTTGCTGGGAACGTACAGCTCGCCACTCCTGAAGGAAATAAAGTACAACTATGAGTCACAAATCAGTCATATTTACAACCATTGACAACATCAAAAATAACTTCACTCACACAGAGATTTACAGATTCTGTAGTCTCAGCACTGAAGGAGGTTTCATCAAGTGCTGTAGTGCTGGATGATTGTTGTGAGTTCTGGGGAATGGCTGCGGATGGTGTCATTACCTAAGAGAAGACAAAAAATATATAATGACAAAGAATTTGTTAGAGCCACTGCACAGTAAAGAAGTTACTTGAACTGTCACCTAACATTAAATGTGCACTGTGCATAAACATATCATTTATATTAAGGTTAAATGAAAGGCCAATTCAACTGAACATGTCTTAAAGAAATGGCTCGTTCATTTGTACATCTAGGGCCAGATATACTAAACAGGACAAATTAGCATAAAAACACAATCCCATAAATGCACTGATGGATTATACAGTTCTGTGGGTGATTTACATAAAATTACATTAAATAACTTCACTCACACACAGATTTACAGATTCTGTAGTCTCAGCACTGAAGGAGGTTTCATCAAGTGCTGTAGTGCTGGATGGTTGTTGTGAGTTCTGGGGAATGGCTGCGGATGGTGTCATTACCTAAGAGAAGACAAAAAAATACAATGATAAAGAATTTTTTAAGAGTTACTGCACAGTAAAGAAGTTACTTGAACTGTCACCTAACATTAACCCCTGGTTTCACAGACAAGGTTTAAGGCTAGTCCTAAAATGCATGTTTGAACTGTCTCAACTGAAAATATCTTGCTCTGACAGATGTTAAAATATGTCAGCTCCATTGTTCTGTCACAATATGCACACATGTAACATTTTCTTGCACATCATTTTAACTAAGGCCTATTGGCTTAAGCTAAGGCCTGTCTGTGAAACCGGGCCTTAATGTGCACTGTGCAGAAACATATCATTTGTATTAAAGTTAAATTAAAGGCCAATTCAACTGAACATGTCTTAAAGAAATGTCTCGTTCATTTAAACATTTAGGGCCAGATTTGCTAAACAGGACAAATTAGCATGAGAACACAATGCACTGATGGAAGTGTAAAGTTCTGAGAAATACTAGTACATTGACGAACATTAGTGAATCACATCATAAAGTTTGGTTATGACAAAGGAGGGTTGTGCTGGAGCAAAAGTAAATCTGGCCCTTGGACTTTGTTTAACATGTAGTGAAGTCATACCTGTGAAACTTCAGCTCTTGGGACTATATAGAGCCTGCTCTTTCCAATTTGTTTTTTTTAGGTCTTTCACACTATTTGCATGCACTTTTTCTATCTTCCGTCCTTTTCCTGCTCTTGCCAAATAAAAACCTATTAAGTTTAAATTCACAGTCGGGTAGCATTGGCAGACAAAATTGTTTAATTCGGACAGAGTCCAATTTAATTGAATTTTTGATCGTTGGATTCCTCTCCCTGTTGTTTCATGCAGTGGTCTACCTACAACATTGAAAATACACATAAGCAACATAAAATAAACAACAGCTCATCAGCTAATCATATACTGTATGTATTAGATCAGGTTTAATATACAGATCACTACCAAGTTTGGTTAACAATAAGTAACATTTCCTGTTTTTAAAAGGATTATTTTCCTGTATTTAAAATACGTTTATGCCCACCAAGAAAATACAATGAGAAAGTATAATAAGAAAATCATTGCAATGTAGAGAGCTCCATTGATTATGAGTTTTTGCATACCTCTGAGCATACCTCAAATTGACCTAAAGTAATAAACAGCTTTAATGATTATAATGCTAGCAATCTTTGCTCACTTTTTTAAGGTTGTATTAAGGTTTTTCATGCTACTAACTACAAAATAAAAAGTTTTTGCTTTAATAAACTCATTGAAATGTGCAGCTAAATCCAAGTGACTATGATGACCATAGCAATGGATGAAACAAAACAATCTGATACTGTGTGTCAAATCAAATGATCTGTGCATTAAGTCTGAGAGTGTAAAAGCTAAAAATATAGAAAAAAAAAAACAAGAGTTCTAAATACTTGTTTTTATGATCTGTCATGACAGTAATTTCTTTTTATGAATAAACAGGATAAGCTAATGTTTTGAGCAACCTCCGTTACAAAATGGTTTTGAAATTTATTTTGGAATTACAATTCAAATAACACTGTGTTACATCTGAAATCCTTATATATAAAGTATTTATTTACCCAATCCCATGTTCGCAACCCGTTCAAGCTCTGTTGCAGATGGTAAAATCTCAATATCTGGGCCAGAGAGGAGGAAAAGGTGTATTTGCCAGACAGAATTTTCTTGCCTTCCCGGTGGTCCTGGCATACACAAAAATACACAGTTAAATAATATCTTAAACATTGGTAAATCACTGTTAATTATGCAAATGGATACCATAGCAAAGCCCGACTTACTGTGAAGTCCTTGGACCTGACGCCGGAAAAGGCGTCTAGTTGAAGTAAGGAGGTTGTTATCAGTGTTAGCTGAGAGCTGCTGTCTGGCTCTTGAGATGCTGTTAAAAATTCTGTCAAGATCACATCTCTTGATCTGATGACATGCTAGGCTGAGAGAAACATTGCATTTGGTAGAAAAAGTAAAAAAAATGTTTTAACAGAAAATTAAAATATACGTAATAAATTGCAAGACAGAAAACAATGTGATAATGAACCAAATTAAAATTAAACTTAAATATTACATAGATTTGTGTGGATGAGCATGTACAGAATTGTCAAAAGCTGAAGCCGTGTTAAAATTATTCAAATAATTGTTTTACTAAATATATACTGGTTTAAAGTGGATTAAATGACTGCAGGTTTGTCTCCTTGGAGGGAGATGTCATAAATACAGATTAAACAATCACTGATTCCTCTTGTTCCTAAATCATATTATATTATTTACTACAAATGACATGTACTCGAGCCTTTCAGTAATTGTATTACTCCTGTTTGGTTAAAAGGATCTTGTCCTTTATACACATTGTTCTAAAAAAAACATTTTTAATTCAAATCAAGAACTATTAGAATTTGTAACTGGCTTAAAACTTTTAGAAAAAAAAAGAACATACGGTAAACATACGTTTTCTCAAACGCATCTTGGCCAGGAATTCAATATTGCCTAAAATATCAAGATTTTGTTTTTCTGTTTTCATACTTGCTTCTGTCTTGAATCATGTCTGCACAAACCGAGCAGCTTATGACATTAAAGTAAGCAACAGGAAAACAAAACCTGGATATTTTAGACGTAGAAATGGCCCGTAATGGTCACTCTACAGAACAGATAGCAGCTGCTACTGTAACGTACATTGCAAAGTGGAATTCTTCACTGCCTACACCAGCACATACCTTTGCAGCAATATGCCACATTTTTATATTTAAAGATAAGAGAAAATTGTACATTACCAGCATCGAACATGACGATGCATGGAGCCAAACAAGATAGCTATTTTATTAACATTGGTCAAAACGCTGCAATAAATAACTTACTCGTTTACGTTCCTACACGAAATCCGAAGACATTTCCACTGACATGTAATGACTTACATGGGGCAAATCCGACCATATGTAAACATGGATAAACATTTAAAATCTAAAAAATAGCCTACACCAGATAACTTCTGTCTGATATCACTTTGATATTACAATTTATCAAACATTACGACAAAATGAAAAACATAAACGTATTTATTATGGGGCTAATGAGATGATTACGACGATATCTCTGACAACTTACCTTAGAAAACGGTTAATTGACAACGCAAAACAATCCCGAGATTTGCAAATAAAGCAGTTACTATTCCAGTGTTAATAACTTACACAGTTACTTTTACAGTAATTTTATTACCTGAAAACCAGGTCAGGCCGTTGCCGTTCTGAGATTTTTTGGCGCGCTCCTCGAAGACAAAATGGTTAGAAAAGGCGGGGCTTAACAAAGGGGTGGTTTGAGTACACAATTAAGATATCTATAAAATAATTTCGACTAGTCAGAATGTTCATTCAAGATATCTACACTGAAATTCTTCCTAGTCACAAAGCTGAATGC
Source organism: Gila orcuttii (assembly GCA_026230005.1). Taxonomy (NCBI): domain Eukaryota; kingdom Metazoa; phylum Chordata; class Actinopteri; order Cypriniformes; family Leuciscidae; genus Gila; species Gila orcuttii. The sequence continues at coordinate 41,169,721 of JAPDVR010000017.1, read as the reverse complement.
AGATATCTCCAAAGAAAGATCCTCCTAGTCAAAAAGCAGACTGAGATATCTATAATTAAATTGAATATATCCCCTTAAATGAGTTTTGACTAGGACGAGTTCCAATTCAAGATATCTCTAATTAAGTTTTGCCTAGTCAAAAATCCAGTTCAAGATATCTACAACTGTAATTTGACTAGTAATAAATTACTTAAAGATATCTACATATGTATTTTTGGATATCTTTAAAAACGATTAATTAATGATATCTCCAATTTGATTATGATTAGACAAAACCCAGTTAGAGATATCTCAAATTATAATTTGCACTAGTGACGATTAAATTAGAGATATCTCTAATTGAATTGCCACTAGTGCAAATTATAATTTGAGATATCTCTAATTAGAAATCCAGCGGAAATAAATTTTTTACAGATATGTTTATTTACAATTTCTACTAGTCAAAACTCATTTGTAGATATCTGAAAATATTTTCCAACTGAAGTCAATGGAAGAATATGACTAGTCATAAAAGCATTGTAGATATCTGTAATTTATATTATGACTAGTCAAATTAACATTGCAGATATCTTCAATGCATATTATGACTAGTCACAATCACATTGTAGATATCTTAATTGCAATTACAACGAGTCAAAATTGCAGAAGAGATATCTGGAACTGGAATTATGACTAGTCAAAACTGATTTATGACTAGTACGGGAAGGAGTATTTAATGTTAAAACGGCTTGCCATAGTGTCACGCAATCGCGCAGAATCTGATGACTGGCGTCAATGGTTCCGTTGCTTTCATTTAGTTCATCAATTGATGTTGCGATGATAAATGTATATCAAGTCATTCTCGAGTCATACAGTTCAAGTCAAGTCAAGTCTCAAGTCATTGGATCTCAAGTAAAAGTCAAGTCGAGTCATTTTCTTAATTTAGTCAAGCAAATCTCAAGTCCTTAAATTTGCGACTGAGTCTGACTCGAGTCAAGTCATGTGACTCGAGTCCCCCATCTCTGCTCTACAGTATATAAAATATGAAAATATTCCAGGCTACAACATATTAAAAGCATAAATGCATTATCACCAAATAGTCGAAGCAAACAGGTTTCCAGAAACAGCAATAACCTTTGCGCATATGGTTTACTTTAAATAGGTTTTAACATGAGATTGTCTTCTTTCTGGGTCCACACGTTTCCTTATTAATGTTTTGCTGGGTTAAGTCCTTTAAATTGGAATAAATGAATAGATTAATGGATAAATAAAAGACAGAAACACACTGTAAAAAATTATTTTATGGCAAAGTAAATAAAACAGGAAAAATCATGTATCTTTGCTAAGAATAATTTTGAAAAATGAAACCTTTAGAATATTAAGTAAATCCTAATCATATACTCAATTTTTACTTGTAAATATTATACATCCAACAGACAAGTAAATTTGACTTCTGACTCTCTGGCATATTTACACGCATTAATTAAGTACTTGAAGCAATTTTTTTTTTTAAAAATCAAGTAAAATTTACGTCATTGAAGAAAGGAATCTACGCATGCGCGGAAAGCAGAAAACCCCGATCATTGAGGGATTTGGATTTCAAATCTCCACTCCATCTGCTCTCAGGTAAGCAACAGTTAAAAACTGCAGTATATTACGGATTTTTAGATGTAATTTATTCAGTAAATGTAACTACGATCAACCATTGTGTTTTTATCACTTAATTCTATACATTTGAAAAGTTTAATGTTCTTAATGACAAGTTAGCTTCGTTAGCTTTCGACGGTTAGCCATAGGCCTATTTTTTCCTCAGTTTTAAACTTTAGGTTTTACACAAGTAAATTACGCCTAAAAAAACATGAATATGTTACTTAAATCATGATCTTTTCGTTTAATATTTGTTATTTTGTGTGTAATTTTCTTAATAGACGACAAATATCGTGGCTACGAATTAACAATAGGCCTAACGGTGTGTTCACACCGAACGCGAATTTAATTATTTGCGCGAGTAGATTACATACAAAGTCAATGCAAAGACGCGAATAGACGCATTTGTGCCGGGCATCGCGAATTGGGCGACGCGTTTGCCGCGAACGTCTTCCGCTCAAGTTGTAAAATTTTAACTGAGCGAATGTTCAAGCGTCTAACTAGACGCAATAGACGCCTATTTGACGCTCTATTCGCGTTCGGTGTGAACACACCATACACACCATAAAAGTGAGCAGGTTTTCGTTTCCTCATCGTGCACAATATAATTAATTCCCTCATTCATTTACTAAATCGTGCATACTATCTATTAAATGATCCCTGCTTTTACTAAATGGTGACCACGTTGTAAATAACAATAATTAGTTGCCTTATTTATATCAAGACGAGTGAAAAATTCGTAACTTAGGCATAAGTTACTCTCAAATTCCTAATTCGTAGCCATGATAAATAAATTTATCTGCATGCTGTGGGAGAGTAAGGTCATGCAGGATGTTTTTAATGTTTTTGATATGATTTGGCATGAGTGAAATGAATAATTTGAATGCAAATTGATTACCTTTTATTTTAAAAGTATTTGCTGTTTACTGATTATGGTTTATTTTTTCTCTTTTCTTAATTTCAGGATATTTCTCAAATGCATTCAGTCCTTTGTGCCTTCGTTGCTGTAAACCGGTTGAGAGGGACAGAGACCGAACAAGCTGAATTGTGTGTCCAAAGTGATCTTTTCTGTAGATGCTTATTTCTCTAAACTGCACATTGTCACTGTATTATTTTGTCACATTATAAGAGTAACATTTAATTGAAAATTACCAGCACTGCATAAAACAAGTAAAATGTATTTAAAATATCAAATGGTTTTACTTAATTATAATAATTACATCAGATTTGTAAGTAGAAATTACTCAATATAATTGAACAGGCCAAGTTATATGTACTTTTTCCCTTTGTTAATTTTACTCTGCTTAGTTAAGTAGATTTACTTAATTTCCATTAATGTGAAATTTACTTGAAAAATATCAGTGCAAAAACTTGCCTTATAAAAATTGAGTAAATTCTACTTATTGTTTTTCTCAGTGCAAATAATAATATTTTGAGTGTACTGCAAATGTGTTTAACAATATTAATATCACATTATAATGCAAGGCTCTTAATTGTTAAATATGTAAATATATGTTCAATAATATAATAATATAGAAGTTAATTAGAACTGAACATATCTACACAGAAGAAAACGTCATAAATTTGTCCTTAATTAATCCAGGCTATAAAGCTCTTAAATTCTCCTTTAATTTACCTGATGAAAAGTTGTCATAGTTATTGAGTTTAAATGTAAGTTCAAGACACAGCTAAAAAACCAAGCTCCTCATTACTATGGTTTCTATAGCAACAACAACAATACTAATAATAAACTATGGTATTTTAAATTAAAAATATCTTGAACACTATAAAAAAACCTCTATAAAAGTGACTTGTTTTCCCTAATATTTAATGTAAAGCTAATGATGTTCATAATAACAATAAATAGCACAATGTCATATTTCTACACCTTTTAGTAGCTGCATGGTAATGTTTATAGGTGGGGCTGTGTGTATTGAAAAGCTTGTAATTATGTGTATAGTTTGCCTCAAGACTTCAGTTACATGCAGAGCGACTTGTAGTTTAGCCGGTATATTCAGTATTACAGGTTTTTAAATATGTCAGATATACAGGTACATTTGCTTATTTTTCATTGCACATCCATTTACCTTAGACACACAAAAGCTTATGATGAACATTTGGGTCAAATTAGTCTCCATTTTAATTAAATGAGATGCTAATCAGAGTTTGTTTAAGGAATAATTAGAGAATTTGTGTGTTCCCCTTCAGTGTGAGTCTCTATAACACTTTTATACATGAGGTTTCAGCTTCACTGAGAGCCAGTATAGGCTACTCAGCTCCTAATAATGTTCAGGTTTCATGCTGTACATTCATACATTTCATTCGGTTTGTCTTTATCAATAGTTAGATTATCTCGTCATAATTTCAACCCTTTTACTTTTTATCACATGATCAACTGCATTCTTATGACAGATTTTAACGATTATTTTGCTCATTTGTAATAATATGCAGAAACTGCAATTATCATATTTGCCGTTGTGTATAATGCAAAATAAAATAAAAAAAGACGTTAATGTTAATGCAGTGGTGACAGTCATGTACAGTAAGTAGTTTGTGGGATTCTCGATCAACTGCGTTTGGAAAAATAAATGGAAAAATCCACTTTGGTGACTTGATTTGAGAATCATTCATGACCTGAATCCATTCTGTTGGCAAGAGCCTAAAAACACTAAAATGTGTAAAAATGAGAGTAAACGTGAATATCAGTTTAGGAAATTCACAGTACTTCTCACGAGATGCTCATACTTTACTGTAGTTCAGAGGAGGAAATGTTCTTTATATTAGTGCCAGATTTACTGTGTAAGTTTAAACACATAATACATGAACTAATCTTCATTTATTCAGCTTGTTAAACATGATCATGCTCTCAAGCTTCTCATGATCCCGAATTTGACAAGGGAGTATGTAAATTACATAATAATGTAATGACTAATTAATCAAACCTTACCGTTCAATTCTTTACCAAAACTCTTGACATACAAAGCATTGCACATTTGATAACTAGTAAGAATAGAGAGCCAAGTCATAGTGAGACATCTAGTTTAAATATTACTGCTTACAGTAACTATATGTGTAAATGTATATGCAGTGTGTATACAAATAGCCTACATATGTTTGTACATATGTACATTTACAGAGGGGACATACTGTCAGCTCACATTAAAGTGTGTGTCACATACAGTGCAGTAGTCTAGTTTTTTTGTAGTGAGTATACTGGGATATACCAACCCCAAATACATGTACACGCGCATACCATTCCACAAAGCTGGCGAACGATCTCAGCTTCAGCGCGGATAGTGAGGAGCTCCTGGTCTTTGCTTCGTTCCAGTTTGCAGACATTTGTTCGTCCTTTCTTTGTTGATGACGAACACAAACTTTCTTCTAAGAGCAACAGAGTCGCGCGATGGCACGAGCGTCATCACTATGACACACCCCTTACGGCATTGGTCCTGGCTTTTGTTCACACAGCGCGCGTTCCGGGACTGATTCCGGCAATGTTACTAGGTCCCCAACCCGGCATCGATGCCGGTATCAAACCCGGGTCGTGTTTGCGTTCACACAGAAGGCGTTCTGGCAATTTCCCGGGATCAACGCGCTGTGTGAAAGGGGCTATCTAGACCAACGCTACTTTTGCGTCATCGAAGGGCAACGCCCCTTTTGGGGGGAAAACAAACGGATTCCTCTGAGAACAGGGGCCTGTTCTTCGTACGTCGCTAACTCAGTTAGCTGGATTTGATTGTTGGCGATTTGGCATGATCTTGGATTGTTTGGTTCTTCGACGCTCCTCCTGGACTTGCTGTCATAGCAACAGGTGCGCCAGCTTGAACCTGCTCGCGAGCAGGCTTATTTATTTCATGTTAACAGAATTAGATCGCGGCTTTATGAGTGGAGCTGATACGGGAAGTCTTTTAGCGCAGCGCGATAGTGTACTTTTTGAGAGATATCATTTTTCTCATGACTCGTGAGGATATCGTTTACATCATTAATTTGTTGGAAACGCATAAATGTTCGACACGTCGGAGTCGGGCTTTAATAACAGTGCAGGCAAGCTACTATTGCGATTCTTAATATTCCAGATTAGTTATATTATATCACATTTTAAAAAGGCAGTTGACAGACTAAAATCTCTTAGATGGTGTGTGAGATCAACCCGTTTTCACTCCCAAGGCGTCAAAAACTGAAGCATGGTCAAGCGCCCGAGGCGTCACATAGCAGACGCCGAAGGCGCCCCTTGGCGTCACTCTGTGGCGCATTAGGAACTCCATTGCTTTCAATGGGAAACCTGTGGCGGCAATAACAGACGCGAATTGTTTCAGTAGGAAATAGCGTTGAAGAAGTCTCATTCCGAACACATCGCGATGTTTGGCATCAGGTCACGTGTGCCAGATGTTGGTAAGTAGTCGTAAATACGCTGTCCAAATAATGTTTGCTATAATGTCTTTTCTGTTTGTCGATATTAATCAGATTAGCTCTCTAATGTTCAGTCACTGCATTATATCTGTCATCTCCACGGAGGCTTTGCGTTACATTGGTTTCTAATTCAAAACACATTACTAAACTAACGTGATTAAACACTGTCTGTCACGTGACGTGCTATAACTTAGGCCTAGACCTTCAATCAGTTATGAAATATAATATATTCATATCAGGTTCAAAGTAGATATAAGTTCCAAAGTGGTATTTGTAGTAGAAGCGCAGTAAGCACAACACTTACCATGCTTTTACCACAGTATTTGCAGTTTTAATGTGTCATTTGTTGTAAATGCACAGTAACCACAAAACTTACCATGCTTTTACCTAAGTATTGGTAGTTTTATAGTAATATTTGTTGTAAATGCATAGTAACCACAACACTTACCATGCTTTTACCACAGTATTTGCAGTTTTAATGTGTCATTTGTTGTAAATGCACAGTAACCACAAAACTTACCATGCTTTTACCTCAGTATTGGTAGTTTTATAGTAATATTTGTTGTAAATGCATAGTAACTACAACACTTACCATGCTTTTAATGCCTAATAATTTAAAATCCAAAAATTGTAAGGTAAATCTGTAATTTTTCCTTTAAATAATCCTATATATTATACATAATGATATTTTATTTTCTCTTTTTTCAGGTGAAAAGACCAAAAGGGCCTTTCGGACTCAGTCAGCTCATTATTGTTTGAGGAGAAGTAAACAGAGGAGACGAAAAGCTACAAAGGCAAATATTCACAATGGTATGTATGTGTTGGTTTTAACCCTAAATCAAACATTTTATCAAGCATTTGTTGTTTCTTAAACCTTTTCTTATAAAACCCATAGCCCAATCAGTACAAACATAGTCTCTTAGTCTTAATAATTCACAAGATTTAACAAGTTCTCAAATTCAAATTCGATGCACATACATATTTGTATACTCGTACATAATCCTGCAGCTTTTACTCCTAGTGCTGTCATTGGCTACTGCCTCAATTCCTGTACATATTTATCGCGATGTTTGCAAATCAGTTGCAGATGCCCCACACACTGTCAGAAAGTTTATATTAATTGCATTGTATTATTTAAAATTATTACAAATTGGACCCTGTCTGTTGATGTTCCAATGATACATGATGTCTCTCCACACCTCATGACCTTCCTCTGTTTGCAAGAGTGGAAAAGCTAATCTGACTTGTCACACGACATCAGATACTCGATTATTTTGTCATGATCAGATCAGTTACACCGCTGATAACTGTACCGTTTGCATGTAAATCGTGTTATTTTTGCTTGCTATTAATGACATACTTTTAATCATGCCCACATATCAGTAAACTTATTACATAAATGCATTTAACATTTAATTATGCAACGCTCTATACAGAAATAAATCCTACTGTTATTTATAAACTTTCTACTTGCTTGTAATGTAATAAAATTACCTTCCTTTCTGTCTTGCAGGATTACTTAGTCCTTTTTTTAAGATCTCTTCAACATCACACTCAACAGATCTTTTAAGAGCCGACCCTCACAAGAGCTACTAGTGAGTCTCAGTGAATCTTGCCGTGATCAGCCCTTCCCAGATAAAGATCCTACAATATTTCAATCAGTATTTACTCATCAAATGCTTTCTCCAGAATCGTATGGTAAAATAACTTATTTATAACTGTCTTCATTTCTATGTTTTAAGAACAATAGTAATTGCACATAGAGTAAGTAGAGACTTTTTTTGTTTTACAGCAGAGAAGGAAGACCAGTCCTTATATCAACGCAAGCTAATCGAATGAATCCTTTGTTTCGGTGAGGAAGGAACATCCGGTGCCCAAAGACAGAAAGGTGCGCGTGGCCATTGGTATGTCTTGTATTGAAACAATGCTTTAATATGTAGGCTAGTACATCATTTGATGTTGACATTTTTACATTGTACAGGTTATCACTTGATTATTGACCAAGTGAAGCTCTTGAAACAAGTGACAGAAGAGTATGTTGTCTTGAAGGAAATCAAGCATCACTGGCAAAGGCTCAAATAGACCATGCCTTTCTAAAATATCTTTTAAAACAGGTTGCTGTTGATATGGGTAAAACAGTTTTTTTTTTTCAGTACTTAGCTTATATTACAGGTGAAACTCGAAAAATTAGAATATCGTGCAAAAGTTCATTTATTTCAGAAAATTCAACTTAAAAGGTTAAACTAATATATTATATAGACTCATTCATGACATGCAAAGTGAGATATTTCAAGCCTTTATTTGTTATAATTTTGATGATTATGGCTTACAGCTATGAAAACCTTTTCACAATATTCTAATTTTGGGTTTTCATAGCTGTAAGCCATAATCATCCAAATTGTAACAAATAAAGGCTTGAAATATCTCACTTTACATGTAATTAGTCTGTATAATATATTAGTTTCACCTTTTAAGTTGAATTACTGAAATAAAGTTTTGCACGATAAAAAAATTGCTAAAAAAAAACCTTTTGCACGATATAAATTTTTTTCGAGTTTCACCTTTGTGTGCTGCAATTTTATATATATATATATATATATATATATATATATATATAATACTTCAATGTGTATAATATACTGTACTGACTACTGCTTTGTAAATTTAAATAAGGAACAGGCAACTCAGGCCCTTTTGCGTTCTCCTTTTTGAGGTGGAGAGTTTACATCAAACCCTAATTGAGCACATCTGAACATTTTAACCAAAGTCTTCAGGTTTACTTGTAGACATAGGCAGGAGGGTTTGAGGTTGGAGCTAAATCTACAGGACAGTGGACGCTGAGAGCCAGAGTAGCCCATCACTGCTTTAAATAACACACAACACAAGATGACCTGACTGTCCATTAAACAACTTCATTTGAATTGTTTGTTTTACTTTCAGAGCAGGACTGGAGAACGCCTGACGATGGGATGTTGAGACTTCTTCCTCTGAGAAAAAGCTACACCACATCAGTGATCACATCTTCTGTTCATCAGTTATACTGTAGGGCACAACTGAACAAACTGTTTAGATGAGGAAGAAGAACACGAACACGATAGAGACGTACAGGGAAGAGCAAGAAACCAGTTTAGCTGTGATAATTAATTATTTTTTTCCAACACAATATAAAATTTTCTGTATCATAGGTGACTGAATATAATTCTTTGGCACTCATTTTGTGTGGCTTTAGCAGCTGTGAATGGATTAATGTGATGTTAATGTATTTTTGAAGATCCATTTTTATTTATCTTGAATCTCATTTGTCTTTATGCTACTTTATCAACTTTATGCTGTGTCCTCCAATAAAGTATTGTGTAATAAAATATGGTGAATATTGTGTATTGAAAGTGGTGTTTGGTACAGTAAATGTAATATTTTATTTGAGAAATTTTAATTTCTTATGAGTTTAGTTCATAATTTAAAAATAGGACATAAACATTTTTGATCTAGTTAATGATATTTGGGACAACAGTGCACTAAAAGTTGCACATACTTGCATGTTGTGAGAAGTATGCCAGTTTTCAGTGAAATAAAGAGAAGGGATGTGAATTATGAGAGGCTGCAGTGGGTTATATTACTACAAACACTTCAATCATAATTGAAGATGATCCATGTTGATCATTCTAGTACATATACTGCATTTAGTATAAAAGCATAGATATTACTGATGTCAGGCATATAAGAAGCAATCAGAGGGGGTGAAATAGAAATGTTGGCACTGTTTCTTTGTTGTTTTGCTAAATAGTGCATTATCCTTGTGTAATAGTAAAGTGTAAATATATAAATTGATTTTTGTTTACTGCCAACACTGGAAATTGGATAATGACAAGTTGTTGCAGGTCCATCCATTATATTTGTTGGTGTTCATGCAAAAAAAGTAAATACATATTAATTATTATTATTGTTATATATTACAGCATTTCTTTAAAATATTTCAGATGGTCTCACAATACCCATCAAAACCTAATACAAGCATGATGTTAGAATAGAAAAGGGGGGAAAAGATAAAATAGTCTGGTATTTAAATGTGACTAAACAAAGTTTGTTGTCCATGATGAGGAGAATAGATGTGTGTAGATTGCACTGCCCCTCCACCCTCAGGGGCCCAGCAACGACCCAGCAACGGCCCCCGGAAGAGCAAACAAATACACATTTCAAATGGGTGTAACAAGTCTGGTTAGTGTATTAAAGAGAAAATCGGCAGGACAAATGCTTATGCTATGTTTACTAAATAATGTTGGGCACAGTTTTCAGACATATATGGAAAGCTGGCATGAAGGTTTTTTAAAAGTGCTCACAGTAAAATATCACATTTCAGTCTGTCATAAAGGCAGTTTATGTCATAAAGGTTTGCACAATGAACATTTAGATATCCAGTTGTCCATTAAATATATTATTTATTTAAAATGTATTGTTTAATTGCTAAACGTTTTAAACTACATTACCCACATATCTCTGTCATTATATCAATGGAACAGGAAACATTGTGCTGTAGTTCATTGAGATGTGCAGAAATGCTTAGGGTTAGGGTTGGAATCTCATTAAAGGAGTAATTTCTCACAACATAGAGACATTTTATAGTTAACTTATTGTATAACTAACGTGATAATAACACCAAAACATACTTTGTAACATGAAGCGCCGTTTTATATGGGTTAAAAGATAGTCCAATCACACCAAGTTCTGCGATAAAGTCACAGCCAATGACAACCCAGCTGAACAGATGCGTCACACTTACTTGCCCATTTATGGTAAATGATGACAGATCTCTTCTGGTTCCGGCTGCAGGGATAGATTTAATATTTGGCCTGTTAAATTTGTATTCCTTCTAATTAAATAATAAAACTCACATTTAAAAACAAAAGACTCCCGTGTGTGCTTACCATCCAAAAACGAGTACACACGATCAATGACACAAATTAGTTTATTTTGATTATTTGACTAATGCGTAAATGCATTTGAAAGAGAAACTTTTTTTCAAAGCAATGGCCTACAGCAGGAGTAGTTTTGCAGTATTTTAATTAAAGATAATTACATGTACTAAATTGTTTCTACCATTTACAGTGTATGTATAGTATATCAAAGATATAAACTTAATCACTTCTGTGTGCCATTCTCCACCATCTGAACTCTTGGAATTCAAATAAATGTAACAAAAGCATAATGAATGCACACAATTTACATTGTAAATACTGAATTCCAATATTTAATGTCAAACTGTTTAAAGACAAATGTAGTGCCAAAACTACTGCACAACTGTATAAATATCAGTTAATTATATACAAAAAATAGCCAGATAAAGAGGCAATCTATTACAGTTACACATACAGTAACATTAAAAAAAATCACTATGATGAAGTAATATTTTTTACAAACCAAGAAATGAGACTTACTTTGTTATGTGAAAATATATTTGTTTCTTCCTCCCTTTAAATAACAAATAGGCAGAAACTTAAGCACAACATTTTACATTCTCAACTATAGTTTTATATCCTTGTGATTATTGTTCACTTTTATTAAATGAAACTAAATGAAAGGAAACTTAAAATAGTTAATGATTATAAATGTCAGCAAGAAAATGTTTCTATAAAATACATTCACGGGTATATTACATTTACATTAACCAGGCAGTAATATAATGATACCATAGATGCAATTATGGTGGATATTTACTATAGTAACCACTGTAATAAAAGGTTTAATGAAGCTAAATGCAAGACATTAAGTCCATCTAAATGTAAAGGTAACAAACTCACAGAATAATGTCCAGTTGTCAAGTGTCTCATTTCTGTAATACTCTTTCAGCACCAAACAGAACTCCATAAATATTTATTATTTTCAAAAGGTTTTCCTGAACACCCTCACTATCTTCAATTGTTCGGACAAACACCTGCTACACACTTGCAGAAATATACATTTGACTATTGCACCATGAAGTCGCTGCATGACTAGAACTAATGGATGTCAATGAATATGTCCTTTACCAAAACTCCTGATGAGCACTGACGCTTGTTTGATAAAGGCATTAGGCAGACCTCAAGTACACATCCTACGCATGCCCAAACAACACCACCCAAAGACAGTACTGAAGTGGACACCACCAGGAGGATCAGGAGACAGGGAAGACATGGAGACAGATGTTTCACCAACACCTGAAGAATGTCAGTGTCCCATGGGAAGATGTGGAGAACTTGGCCATGGATCGAATATGTTGGAGGACACTTGTTGCCCAATGTGCCCAGCACAGGACTTGATGATGATGTTGTGAGTTTATCCATAACTGTGGGATATTTTTCTGTAAAGAGATTGGATAATTAAATGTTAAATGCATTTATGTAATAAGTTTACTGATATGTGGGCATGATTAAAAGTATGTCATTAATAGCAAGCAAAAATAACACGATTTACATGCAAACGGTACAGTTATCAGCGGTGTAACTGATCTGATCATGACAAAATAATCGAGTATCTGATGTCGTGTGACAAGTCAGATTAGCTTTTCCACTCTTGCAAACAGAGGAAGGTCATGAGGTGTGGAGAGACATCATGTATCATTGGAACATCAACAGACAGGGTCCAATTTGTAATAATTTTAAATAATACAATGCAATTAATATAAACTTTCTGACAGTGTGTGGGGCATCTGCAACTGATTTGCAAACATCGCGATAAATATGTACAGGAATTGAGGCAGTAGCCAATGACAGCACTAGGAGTAAAAGCTGCAGGATTATGTACGAGTATACAAATATGTATGTGCATCGAATTTGAATTTGAGAACTTGTTAAATCTTGTGAATTATTAAGACTAAGAGACTATGTTTGTACTGATTGGGCTATGGGTTTTGTAAGAAAAGGTTTAAGAAACAGCAAATGCTTGATAAAATGTTTGATTTAGGGTTAAAACCAACACATACATACCATTGTGAATATTTGCCTTTGTAGCTTTTCGTCTCCCGTTTACTTCTCCTCAAACAATAATGAGCTGACTGAGTCCGAAAGGCCCTTTTGGTCTTTTCACCTGAAAAAAAAGAGAAAATAAAATATCATTATGTATAATATATAGGATTATTTAAAGGAAAAATTACAGATTTACCTTACAATTTTTGGATTTTAAATTATTAGGCATTAAAAGCATGGTAAGTGTTGTAGTTACTATGCATTTACAACAAATATTACTATAAAACTACCAATACTGAGGTAAAAGCATGGTAAGTTTTGTGGTTACTGTGCATTTACAACAAATGACACATTAAAACTGCAAATACTGTGGTAAAAGCATGGTAAGTGTTGTGCTTACTGCGCTTCTACTACAAATACCACTTTGGAACTTATATCTACTTTGAACCTGATATGAATATATTATATTTCATAACTGATTGAAGGTCTAGGCCTAAGTTATAGCACGTCACGTGACAGACAGTGTTTAATCACGTTAGTTTAGTAATGTGTTTTGAATTAGAAACCAATGTAACGCAAAGCCTCTGTGGAGATGACAGATATAATGCAGTGACTGAACATTAGAGAGCTAATCTGATTAATATCGACAAACAGAAAAGACATTATAGCAAACATTATTTGGACAGCGTATTTACGACTACTTACCAACATCTGGCACACGTGACCTGATGCCAAACATCGCGATGTGTTCGGAATGAGACTTCTTCAACGCTATTTCCTACTGATACAATTCGCGTCTGTTATTGCCGCCACAGGTTTCCCATTGAAAGCAATGGAGTTCCTAATGCGCCACAGAGTGACGCCAAGGGGCGCCTTCGGCGTCTGCTATGTGACGCCTCGGGCGCTTGACCATGCTTCAGTTTTTGACGCCTTGGGAGTGAGAATGGGTTGGTGATATGCACTTATGCTTATCCTAACAGAACTGAATTTTTCCATTATACAGGTGATTACAACAGGATCCTGCTTGGAGACAGGTGTTTTATGACCCCATTCCCTGACCAGCAATGCCTCTCTAGCCAGGACAAGGGCACACAATGAAGTGAACTTTAGCCAACTAAAGTGTCTGAAAAGTCTGAGGGTTGCACCTGACAGGGCCTGTGACCTTGCATGTGCCATATTACACAACATTGCACCATCAGAAAAAATATAAAACATTTCATTAATGTTTAATAAAAGACTAGACAAATATACTTAGTTCTTTTAGTTTTATTTTAAATGTTCTTTGTAAAGAAAAGTGGTATTCATCTTTTGCCTGCAATAAGAGATATTATGCAAAGTCAGCAATAGTACTTTGTGTGAAATAATATATCAGTTACTCTGAAGTTCCTATGAAGCAACTCTATCTCTAGTGCCATTTTTTTTTTTCTTTAAGTTGTCAAGTATTTTCAAAATACTCTATTTTCTAGGGGTGGGGGTAAACCTGTCAAACACATGGCTTATGCATCAAAAAATAAAAGGAAAAGTACAGCACTGCCCACCTCTGCATCACTGCTTTGTGCAGACTCTTCTGTAGGTGTGGACTCCTGCAACTCATATTGCATTCAGAAATAATAGGTACTCAAGTGTAAATTTAGTAAAGTTATTTATGGACTTAAAGATACCTGAGAGGGGTTCTTCACTGTCCTGTGCATTGGGGAAAAAAATGGGCATTACAAAGTGTTGTACTTTCTTCCTTTTGATGTAATGTTAGAAAAAGTCTTCCTGCACATGCTTCAGCCACCACTTGCTTGGGAACAGGTAAAAGTGTTGGTGTATTGTTTAAAACTGCACAAAAGAGGAAAACACATTACAATGAAGTACACTGGGGGAAATGTGATCAATAACTCATGGCAACATATTTTTTTTACATTAACTACATGTAGTTTCACACATGTAGACTTTCACAAGTCAAAGCAATTCATTACTACTCAAGGTTTAACAGTTGATATGACTGGACAGCCATTTGGATTATAGGCCTACTTAATTTAATGCAGCAACAAATTATTGTACAGTGTACTAGGATCATTTAAAGTTGATTTCCCAGCAGTGAAGGTGTTGCTGCTCCTGGCCTCTGGCTGTGGGTCTGAGGAAGAGCTGAACACAGGGATGCCCTCCACAATGGGTCGGTTCACATTCAACCAAGGGCCAGGTCTTCTTCCTGGGTATAATGTGGGGGTGCAGGACCACCACCTGTTTGTTTTTCTTTTCTTTTTTTCTCAGCCTTTTTCTTGGTTGCTTTTATAAACAGGCAAACATTTATTAACAGTGCCTTTTTAAAAGAGATTAGTATAAGTAGTACAAATTACCATTATGTAGAATATTCTAGTACTTCACTTTTACTTGTTCCCATGTTCTAGTAGTGGGTGGTGACTCTGACATTACAATGAGCAAAGTTATAATTATTTAGAAAAATTAAAATATAAAAATATATACTGTAATAAGTGATAAAAAAACATCTAACATGGCCACTACAAACTTAATTTGTCTGCTACTTTTTGCCAGCCCTCTTTCCTGGCTTTTGCACACTTTGAGGTGTTCCCTGGCGTTTTAATTATGATTTCAAATTCTGCATATCCTTCAAGCAATAACTCTTGCTCTGCTGCGGAGAAAAACTGAGCGCGCTCTTTGGCCACGGTGAGCAGCCAATAGCAGCGTTGCTGATCAATGTTTCTACTATCGATACATATCCCCTTTTAAACCAACGCATGAACGCGCGACTATCTCAGATAACTCAATCCAGCGATACTAATCATAAACAACAGGTGTATTAGAAGAACCCAATTAGCCGGATCATGATTAGCATGATTATCTTGGATGTCTCATTTGATCTCGGATGTTTTAAGCAACGTACGAAGAACGGGCCCCAGAACTCGCTCTAGATCTGCAAAGTTTCTTGATATCTCGTGGGTGGAATCACCAAGTAGCCTATTTTTTTTTTTTTTTTGTCATTAACACACTCACAGTATGACAAACTAGACGATGAGGCCATGTCACTTGGATCATATTTAACTTGATTAAAACTATTGACATAGTTTTGTTCAGAGGTGTCAAGTCCAGGTTCAGAAAGTAAAATTCCTCCTCAGTATTTTGTTCTAATCACCTGGGGCTCGTTCTTCGTACGTTGCTTAAAACATCCGAGATCAAATGAGACATCCAAGATGATATCATCGTGCTAATCATGATCCGGCTAATTAGGTTCTTCGAACACACCTGTTGTTTATGATTAGTATCGCTGGATTGAGTTATCTGAGATAATTGCGCGTTCATGTGCTGGGTTAAAAGGGGATATGTATCGATAGTAGAAACAATGATCAGCAACGCTGCTATTGGCTGTTCAGCATGGCCAAAGAACGCGCCCAGTTTTTCTCCCAAGGAGAACAAGAGCTTTTAATGGAAGGTTATGCCGAATTTGAATCTTTAATTAAAACGACAGGGAACACCTCGAAGTCTGCAAAATCCAGGAGAGAGGGCTGGCAAAAAGTAGCAGACAAATTAAATGCGTAAGTGCTGTCCATGGTAGATGTTTCTATCACTTTCTACAGTATGTATTTTTGCATTTTAATAATTTCATATTTATTTTGTTCTTTTATGTCAGAGCCTCCGCGGGACCCACTAGAACATGGGGACAAGTAAAAGTGAAGTACAAGAATATTCTACAAAATAGTAGCCTTTAATTCTTATACTGTCTTTATTTTAAAAAGCCACTTTTTTCCTCTTTTTAAAAGCCACTGTTAAATAATGTGTTTGTCTGTTTATAACCGCCACCAAGAAAAAGGCTGAAAAAAAAAACAGGTGGTGGTCCTGCACCACCACAATATACCCCAGCAGAGGAGCTGGCCCTTGGGTTGAATGAAAACCGACCCATTGTGGAGGGCATCCCTGGGGGCAGCTCTTCCTCAGACCCAAAGCCAGGGACCAGTAGCAGCAACACCTTTATTACTGGTAGGCTAAATGAGTTTTCAATTCTCTTAGTACACTGTAAATATAAATGAAGTATAATCCAAATGGCTTGTACAGTAATTTAAACCGTTTGTGAAAGTGAAAACTTCTAAACTTTTAGTTAATATAAAATATATTGCCATGAGTTATTGATCACATTATATTTTTTACAGTGTAGTTAATTGTAATGACAATTTTTTTTTGTTCCCCTCTTTTGTGCAGTTTTACATAATACACCAACACTTTTACCTGTTCCCAAGCAAGTGGTGGCTGAAGCATATGCAGTAAGTTGTGTACTTTTTCTAACTTGCATAAAGGGAAGAAAGTGCAACACTTTGTAATACCCATTTATTTCCATTGCACAGGACAGTGAAGAAACCCTCTCAGATGACTGTCCTTTGGAGGAAGAACCTGTAAGTGCATAAATAACTTTACACTAATTTGTATATACTTGTGTACCTATTCTTTCTGTCTGCAATATGAGTTGCAGGAGTCCACACCTACAGAAAGGCCTACAGAAGAGTCTGCACAAAGAACTGATACAGAGGTGGACAGTGTTGTACTTTTACTTTTGTTGCATGAGGCATGTTTTGACACTTTTTCTTTCACAAAATGACACAGGGTGACATCCGTTCCCTATATAAACGGCATCTTCAACAAAAAATCGAGTATTTTGACCTGAAAAAACACAAATTAAGAGGAGAAATTGAACTTGACAACTTGAAAAAGAGAGAAATTGCACTAGAGATAGAGTTGCTTCAAAAGGACCTTCAGAGTAAGTGCTAATACATCATTTGACACATAGTAGTATTGTTGACTTTACATAACTATCTCTTATTGCAGGCAAAGGATGACTTGCTGGCTTTTCTTTATAAAGAATTGTTTAAATAAAACTCCAGGAACTAAGCATTTTTGTCTTGTCTTTTATTACACATTCAAAAATGGTGTTCCACAATTCTGTCCCGTGCAGCTCTGCCACTAGGTTGGTCCAAGTGCACTGGCTGGAGGTCATCATCAGGCTGCACCCCCACCACAGGGGTCCTCTCCTTTCTGATAGTGGCAATGTTATGCAATATGGCACATGCAACAATTATGTCACAGGCCCTGTCAGGTGCAACCCTCAGACCCTTCAGACACTGAAATCTTTCCTTTAGTTGCCCAAAGGTCATTTCAATGCGTGCCCTTGTCCTGGCTAGAGCTGCATTGTAACGGGTTTGTGGTCCAGGGTTTGGGTCACCTGCAGGCATAGCCCCGGTCACCAAGCAGGACCCCGTCAAAATTCCCTGTATAATGGAAAAATGCAGTTTTGTTAGGCTCAGCATAAGTGTGTGTAATACTGTGAGCTTGACATTTATAAGTTCCCTTACCACGTTCAAATAATGTGCATAAATGTGACTCTCTGAAAATTCTTGAGTCATGCACTGATCCTGGCCATTTTGCTTCCACATTTGTTATATGGAACAGAGTCACACACCATCTAAGAGATTTTAGTCAGTCAACTGCATACTTTTTGATTACATTCATTTTTTTATGTAATATATTACTAATTAATCTGGAATATTATAAATTGTAATAGTAACTTGCCTGCACATTTACACTGTGAACCCCCTTTCGGTTCACAAAATCCCCTTCATTGGGCCTTGATGGGGACGTGTGTGCAGTCTATGGCACCAATCACGTTAGGTAAGCCTGAAGGACACATAATGTTAGTCATACTTTTTGGCATGGTCATGATTGCATGTCATTAACAATTATAAATGTACCTGCAATAGCAAAAAAATTCTGCTTTACAACCTGGGGTCTTAAGTGGCTTGGAAATACCACAAAACCCCCTAAAAACTGCTTGAGTGCCAAGTAAACTTTGCGAATGGCACGACAGACAGCACTTTTCACTAAGTTCTCTGCATCTCCAATAGTGTAAAGGAACGTGCCACTCGCAAAGAATCTCAGGGGAATATGCACAGTCTGTGCAGTTGTCAAAGCCCGACTCATCCGTGTTGAACATTTAATGTGTGGTTCCAACAAATTAATGATGTAAATAACACCCTCACGAGAAAAACGATATCTCTCAAAAATTACACTGTCGCGCTGCGCTAAAGGATCCAGTCTATCCTGCAATACGCGATTAATTCGAAAAGCTCTGCGAATTATCCTCGCACCTTCCGCAACAGGTTGCTGTCAGTAAAATACTGCGGTCACGCCATCTGTGCTTCGGAGAAATGCGGTCGCGCCATCTACGCTTAAAAATATATTGCGCGTCTACACGAGGTTGCGTGGTAGACGAAAGGTTTATGCGCTTGGTGTCGGCAGACCTTTAAAAAATAAATAAAATCATATTGTTTTCTGCAAACTCCACCAGATTCTTGTTCTACATCTCACTGACTACCAATGTGGGGATTTTCATGTTGTTATACTGTTTTATTATTTAATAATTGCCTGCCAAAGTCATGAACATACATTGCAATACAGTAATATTTTATAAATTCTTAAAAATGTGAAATCAAATTGTTTTCTGCAAACTCCAACAGATTATTGTTCTTCATCTCACTGTCTACCACTGTGGTGATTTTCATGTTGATTTACTGTTTTATTATTTAATAATTCCCTGCCAAAGTAATGAATATTTACATTGCTACACAGTAATATTTTATAAATTCATAAAAATGTGAAATCAAATTGTTTTCTGCAAATTCCAACACATTATTGTTCTTCATCTCACTGACTAGCACTGTGGCGATTTTCATGTTGATTTACTGTTTTATTATTTAATAATTGCCTGCAAAATTTATCAACATTTACATTGCAATACAGTAATATTTTATAAATTCTTAAAAATGTGAAATCAAATTGTTTTCTGCAAACTCCAACAGATTATTGTTCTTCATCTCACTGTCTACCACTGTGGCGATTTTCATGTTGATTTACTGTTTTATTATTTAATAATTCCCTGCCAAAGTCATGAACATTTACATTGCAATACAGTAATATTTGAAAAATTCATAAAAAAATAAAATAAAATTGTTTACTGCAAACTCCAACAGATTAATGTTCTTTATATTACTGACTATCAATGTGGTGATTTTCATGTTGATTTACTGTTTTATTATTTAATAATTCCCTGCCAAAGTCATGAATATTTACATTGCAATACAGTAATATTTTATAAATTCATAAAAATGTGAAATCAAATAGTTTTCTGCAAATTCCAACACATTATTTTTCTTCATCTCACTGTCTACCACTGTGGTGATTTTCATGTTGATTTACTATTTTATTATTTAATAATTGCCTGCAAAAGTTATCAACATTTACATTGCAATACAGTAATATTTGATAAATTCATAAAAAATCTAATTAAATTGTTTTCTGCAAACTCCAACAGATTAATGTTCTTCATCTCACTGTCTACCACTGTGGTGATTTTCATGTTGATTTACTGTTTTATTATTTAATAATTGCTTGCCAAATTCATGAATATTTACATTGCTATACAGTAATATTTGATACATTCATAAAAAATCAAATCAAATTTATAAAATATGACTGTATTGCAATGTAAATGTTCATGACTTTGGCAGGCAATTATTCAAGAATAAAACAGTAAATCAACATGAAAATCACCACAGTGGTAGACAGTGAGATGAAGAACAATAATCTGTTGGAGATTGCAGAAAACAATTTGATTTCACATTTTTATGAATTTAGAAAATATTACTGTATAGCAATGTAAATATTCATGACTTTGGCAGGGAATTATTAAATAATAAAACAGTAAATCAACATGAAAATCACCACAGTGGTAGACAGTGAGTTGAAGAACATTAATCTGTTGGAGTTTGCAGAAAACAATTTGATTAGATTTTTTTATGAATTTATCAAATATTACTGTATTGCAATGTAAATGTTGATAAATTTTGCAGGCAATTATTAAATAATAAAACAGTAAATCAACATGAAAATCACCACAGTGCAAGTCAGTAAGATGAAGAACAATAATGTGTTAGAATTTGCAGAAAACAATTTGATTTCACATTTTTATGAATTTATAAAATATTACTGTATAGCAATGTAAATATTCATGACTTTGGCAGGGAATTATTAAATAATAAAACAGTAAATCAACATGAAAATCACCACAGTGGTAGACAGTGAGATGAAGAACATTAATCTGTTGGAGTTTGCAGAAAACAATTTGATTAGATTTTTTTATGAATTTATCAAATATTACTGTATTGCAATGTAAATGTTGATAAATTTTGCAGGCAATTATTAAATAATAAAACAGTAAATCAACATGAAAATCACCACAGTGCAAGTCAGTGAGATGAAGAACAATAATGTGTTAGAATTTGCAGAAAACAATTTGATTTCACATTTTTATGAATTTATAAAATATTACTGTATAGCAATTTAAATATTCATTACTTTGGCAAGGAATTATTAAATAATAAAACAGTAAATCAACATGAAAATCACCACAGTGGTAGACAGTGAGATGAAGAACATTAATCTGTTGGAGTTTGCAGAAAACAATTTGATTAGATTTTTTTATGAATTTATCAAATATTACTGTATTGCAATGTAAATGTTGATAAATTTTGCAGGCAATTATTAAATAATAAAACAGTAAATCAACATGAAAATCACCACAGTGGTAGACAGTGAGATAAAGAACATTAATCTGTTGGAGTTTGCAGAAAACAATTTGATTAAATTTTTTTATGAATTTATCAAATATTACTGTATCGCAATGTAAATATTCATGACTTTGGCAGGGAATTATTAAATAATAAAACAGTAAATCAACATGAAAATCACCACAGTGGTAGTCAGTGAGATGAAGAACAATAATGTGTTGGAATTTGCAGAAAACAATTTGATTTCACATTTTTATGAATTTATAAATTATTACTGTATAGCAATGTAAATGTTCATGACTTTGGCAGGGAATTATTAAATAATAAAACAGTAAATCAACATGAAAATCACCACAGTTGTAGACAGTGAGATGAAGAACATTAATCTGTTGGAGTTTGCAGAAAACAATTTTTCACATTTTTAAGAATTTATAAATTATTACTGTATTGCAATGTAAATATTCATGACTTTGGCAGCCAATTATTAAATAATAAAACAGTAAATCAACATGAAAATCACCACAGTTGTAGACAGTGAGATGAAGAACATTAATCTGTTGGAGTTTGCAGAAAACAATTTTTCACATTTTTAAGAATTTATAAATTATTACTGTATTGCAATGTAAATATTCATGACTTTGGCAGCCAATTATTAAATAATAAAACAGTAAATCAACATGAAAATCACCACAGTTGTAGACAGTGAGATGAAGAACAATAATCTGTTGGAGATTGCAGAAAACAATTTGATTTCACATTTTTATCAATTTATAAAATATTACTGTATAGCTATGTAAATATTCATGACTTTGGCAGGGAATTATTAAATAATAAAACAGTAAATCAACATGAAAATCACCACAGTGGTAGTCAGTGAGATGAAGAACAATAATCTGTTGGAGTTTGCAGAAAACAATTTGATTAGATTTTTTTATGAATTTATCAAATATTACTGTATTGCAATGTAAATGTTGATAAATTTTGCAGGCAATTATTAAATAATAAAACAGTAAATCAACATGAAAATCACCACAGTGCTAGTCAGTGAGATGAAGAACAATAATGTGTTAGAATTTACAGAAAACAATTTGATTTCACATTTTTATGAATTTATAAAATATTACTGTATAGCAATGTAAATATTCATTACTTTGGCAAGGAATTATTAAATAATAAAACAGTAAATCAACATGAAAATCACCACAGTGGTAGTCAGTGAGATGAAGAACAATAATCTGTTGGAGATTGCAGAAAACAATTTGATTTAATTTTTTTATGAATTTATCAAATATTACTGTATCGCAATGTAAATATTCAAGACTTTGGCAGGCAATTATTAAATAATAAAACAGTAAATCAACATGAAAATCACCACAGTGGTAGACAGTGAGATAAAGAACAATAATCTGTTGGAGTTTGCAGAAAACAATTTGATTTCACATTTTTAAGAATTTATAAAATATTACTTTATTGCAATGTAAATGTTCATGACTTTGGCAGGCAATTATTAAATAATAAAACAGTATAACAACATGAAAATCCCCACATTGGTAGTCAGTGAGGTGTAGAACACGAATCTGGTGGAGTTTGCAGAAAACAATATGATTTTTTTTATTTTTAAAAGGTCTGCCGACACCAAGCGCATAAACCTTTCGTCTACCACGCAACCTCGTGTAGACGCGCAATTATTTTTAAGCGTAGATGGCGCGACCGCACTTCTCCGAAGCACAGATGGCGTGACCGCAGTGTAAAACTGCACAAGACATGGCTACGACAGACTTCCCGTATCACCTCCGCTTATAAAGCCGCAATCTAATCCTGTTTACATGAAATAAGCCTGCTCGCGAGCAGGTTCAAGCTGGCGCACCTGTTGCTATGACAGCAAGTCTAGGATGAGCTTCGAAGAACCAAACGATCCAAGATCATGCCAAATCGCCAACAATCAAATCCAGCTAACTGAGTTAGCGACGTACGAAGAACGAGCCCCTGGATTTGCTAATTAGCACAGTTTTTCAGCCAGGAGATAGAACTAATTAGTGCAATCAGCTGGCTGAGTTAATGGGTCGAATAAACATATGGCAGTACTTTTACTTTCTGACCCCTGAAATTGACACCTCTGGTTTTGTTGTCGACTAGCTATACTAGTTAGTAAGACGAAGCTGCTAGCAGCTACCTGATTAGCTCTCACTAGGCACGCTAACTGATTTTACTGTTGAAATAGTGGCAGGCTAGGACTAAAGAGGACTTCGCTGGTTTCTGCTTGTGTCTTGAAAGTGCTAGGACTTTGAAAGTTGTAAAAAGGTTTACAGTGTACGGCAAAATATGTAGCGTTGGTCTATATGATCCTAACAAATTATATCTCTATTCTGCGTTCACTTGCAAAACTTTTGAAAGTTTTATTCGGTTATAAAATTTCTACGAAAAATTTCCCTAGAGAAACTTTGGAGAATGAAATAAAGAGCTGGGAGGAAATATATAGCTTATATCAACACAAAAGTTATGCAAGTAAACGCAAAAACTATTATAACGTTAGCCTAATCTTTCCTGGCATCTCATATTTTCCCATCACTTTAGGTTTGGTTAACATCTTTAATATATCATTTCACAAGCTATCTTGAACGAACAGAGGCATGGTCTGAGATAATAGTGTATTTACCGGTGTTGAATTCTCGGAAGATGAAGAAAATAACCGTCAGATAAAAAAAAAAAAAGTAATTTCTTCACCAAAATACAAAACGCCACAATGGAACATCCCTCATGGCCTCATCGTCTAGTCTGTCATACTGTGAGTGTGTTAATGACCAAAAAAAAAAAATAGGCTACTTACTTGGTGATTCCACAAGATAGTGGTAGATGTCTGAATAGTCCGGCAAAGAGAGTGTATGTTGTGCCATTTTTGCTATCAAGAAACTTTGCAGATCTAGAGCGAGTTCTGGGGTGTATTCCAGAAAGCTGGGTTAATTTACCATCAGATTAACCCTGAACTCTGGGTTGATTAACCCAAAACCTGCTTACTCTGGGTATGTCGGTTCCAAAACACCTGTGAGGAGTTAGTTTAATCAACCTCCTATTGGTAACCCAGAGTTAATGCGCGCGCACGGCGAGTACATAAAGACATTTTCAATGGATCGCCGATTTCAGGAGTCACCATGGAAACCAAGGGAGAAAAAAAGCGAGCTACATATTTCGGTGAAACTGAGTTGGAGGTTTTAATACTTGCTTATGAAGACTATAAGCCCATTATAACTAAAAAAGCAATACTGCTGCATCAGCAAAAGAAAGAGAGTTGGCTTGGCATTTGGCAAAAAATAACAGACAGAGTAAATGCGTGAGTTTAGAAAATTATAAATGGGCTATTTTCCCCTTTCATTGTGACGCAAAAATTCTTTGGAGCATGTAGTAAAAATAGACAAGTATTTACTTGTTGGCCTCCATACATTTCTTAATATTACAGTAGTAATGCACATAATTGGCTAGATATATGTTGGTTTCTTGTGTAATCCTTCTGGAGCTAGAAGAAGTGTGAGCCAAGGAAAAATGAAACACAAAAACATTCTCCAGCAAGGTAATATTTTCTAAACTTACTAAACTTGTTACTGACGCTAGGGGTCGACCGATATGTGATTTTCAGGGCCGATGCCGATACCGATTATTACAGATCAAGTAGACCGATAACCGATATTTTAAAACCGATATATCTATGTCTGGTGTAAGTTAATGTCAAAATTAAGAATAACAAAGTGTTTTGACAAATACTTTCTTTAAATTATTTTAAACATATCTTTAAATCTGAGAACTGTTAATAATAACATTATTATTATTATTATTATTATTATTAATAATAATAATAACAAAAAAATGTGCAGGGAGCACCCAGCAGCATTCTGTAAAACTTAAAGACTCTATTTTAATGGTTAAATTAAATTTTAGTAATCAAAAAGCATTTCTAATTAATTTAAATCATCAAACTTATTCAATTTATTTACAGTTTAACAAAAATTACATGTTTAGGGCCCTATGAAAAAACGAACTTTTATTTTGACGGGTTGCCGTGGAGATCTTTGAGTTTCTGTGTGTTTATGATATGACGATAAATTTTCTCAGTTGAAGCTTTAAAAAGCTCATGAAGTGACTAAGCGGTTCTGGAGATGATGTTTATGCAATCATGTCCTCATATAATGATGCGGCTGAGGCTGAAAACAGCGCAAGCGTCACGCGTGCTCCAGTGTGTGTGTGTGGTAAATGAAATCATGCGTCTGCACCATTCATTTAGAGACACGCAGGATTCATATTTAAATAGTCTTTTTGCGGTTTGAAATTTGGGTTAGGTGTTTGTACTGACCTGCTTTTTATTAATTCATCAAGAAGTTGACAAATTCCGTGACGTTCCGCTTTATACAGTAAATTCCGTTTTTATGACTGGATTCCGCGATTCGGTCCGTGTTTTTTGCATCGCGGACATCACAGGACCCTATTATATTGAGGGTGTTTTGCAACTTCAGTGTAGTAATTTATTGCTACTTCAGTAAAGTCTGCTGCTGCCTTAACTTTGAGAGACAAGACAACTGATGCGTGATCAGTGCAGCAGTTTCAGTCAGCGAGTGCTGTCGGTGTGAGTGTTAGCAACTTTCAGTGCCTTCAGCTTTCGCATTGATTGGCCGGACTCGTGACTCCCAACAAATCAGATGTGCGGGACATTGCATTGGTCTAGTCTACAGAGTGGTGAGTTCCGACAGAGGTGGCTGCGTCAGAGCCAAATATAGCGCATTTCAAAATTAAATTATTTTATCGGCAAATCGGTTTTGAAAATGGCCGATACCGATAACCATAAAAATGCTCAATATCGGCGCCGATAATCGGTCGACCCCTAACTGACGCCATGTAATTTAGTATTTAATGTAATTTAGTTTTCTATGTAGCCAATAGGAAGAAGGCTGAGGCCCGTAAAACAGGTGGGGGTCCACCTCCACCATCCCTCACCCCAGCTGAGGAGCTGGCACTGTCCCTTAATAAACTACTAACCCTCACCCGAGCTGAGGAGCTGGCACTGTCCCTTAATAAACTACTAACCCTCACCCCAGCTGAGGAGCTGGCACTGTCCCTTAATAAAGGGCGACCTGTGGTCGATGGGATTCCAGGGGGCAGTTCGTCAGACTCAGCTACCAAGACAAGTGGCTTAGTAAAATGTAGGTGTACCATATTAATACTTATGATTTATTGATGTTTTTGTCAGTGTTTTAATAAAGAAAATCATCAACACTGTCACCATTTTAAAAAGGCATTTTAAATGCATTTTACAGTCATTGATTCACTTGTGCAGTATGCATGCTGCTTTGACTGCATATGCTGTATACTGTTACTAGTACTCTTAGATGTTCCTAATGTCCTTCTTTATTAGTTGTATTTGTATAGCGGTGTAAGAAATGTTCTGCAGTTCTCCTTCCTCATTTAAATATTTGGTCTGTGTTTGTATTACAGACTTTTTCAGTCATGTTTAATTATTCTGTCTTTCTAGTTGCCTGCCAAAGAGCTGTATAAGGTCCACTTTCAAAAGCAAATCAGAAAAAGTGACATGGAGATGGACCTTATACAGCTTCAAATGGAGGAGAAAAGGCTTAACCTAAAAAAGGCCAGACTTGAAATTGAATTGCTGGAGCACCAGCTTAAGGTGGGAAACAGTTTGTGAACATTAATCTGTCATTTGTTGTTGAATGAAATCTAAAGCAATAAATACAAATGTATTTTGTTACAGGAAATAAAGAAACCATGAACAACACTTGACTGTTAACTGGTTTTAATTAAAGTGAATTTGGCAAATCATGTCTCGTACCACCCTGCCATCTCTTGGGTCTACTGGGTTCACTGGAGGTTCCTCTTGGCCATCTTCATCAAGAGAAGGGGGGGCCCACTCACCTCTCAGTGTGGCAATGTTGTGAAGAACAACACAAGCAGCTGTGATGTCACATGACCTTTCTGTGCTGACCCTGAGCCCACGCAGGCACTGAAACCTTGCCTTCAGGATGACTGGTCATTTTGACCCGTGTTCTGCTGTGGGCCGGGTTGAATTGTGCCTGTGGTCCAGGCTCAGGTTCAGGGTAGGGTGTCATCATATAGGGCAGACAAGGGTACCCTCTGTCCCCCATCAAGTAACCATTGAAGTGTCCTATAAAGGTAGTTAAAGTGTATATAATTGCATAAAAAAACATTGAGTAAGGCAAAACATACCCTGTTGAAATTTGTGGCACAATGATGACTCCCTAAACATTCTGGCATCATACAGACCCTTGGCATTTGACTTCAACATTAGTGATGAGGTGGGTTGCATCACTATTACCTAGTTAGTGGGGACAAGTAATGAGGGTGATTTAAACACCCAAACATTTAGCACCCCAAAAATCTATTGTCACCTGCACATTGATGCTATGGATTGACTTCCTATTAACATAGTCTCCTTCATTGACTGAAGGAGCTATAATGGGAATGTGGGTTCCATCAATGCACCCAATCACATTTGGGAACCCTGAAATTGAAAGTTATAGGCTATAATTAGAAACATTTCAAATTATTGTGACTGTATACAGTATGGATAGATTAACTGTGTAACTAAAATGGTCTGTCATAGAATATCATGGAACGGACAAACCCGCCACTCTGTGGAATTCCTCTTTAATGACCCTCAGTGGTTTATGGCCAGGGAACTGCACAAAAGTGTTTAGGAACCGTTTGAGTGCAATGCATACTGTACGAACAGCTTTACACACAGTTGCCTTTCCCACATGCTCTGCATCGCCTATTGTATACAAAAAACTCCCCGTCGCAAAAAAGCGAAGGGCAATGCACAAAATGTGCTCTGTGTTAAGCGCTAATCCGCGATGTGTCACGTTTGCTATATATGGTTTCAAAATCTTCGTTAAATAAATTAACGATTCTTTTGAAAAACGGTAACGCTATTACTGTATAATCTGTGCCTCTACGTCCACAGGATCCTCATCAATAAGGGCACACCATGCTCGGAAATCTCTCTGAAACAAACTAACCCTGCAACATAACCTGCTCCGGAGCAGGTTATCCTTAGAGAGTCAGTTGCTATGGTTACTTACATAACCCGAAAGTTACCTCCATTTTTGGAACCGAAAGCAGAGGTTATCCGCTTACTTACTCCTAAACTTACCCGGGTAAGTCACATAACCTGCTTTCTGGAATACACCCCAGTTCTCAGAGGAATCCGTTTGTTTTCCCCAAAAAAGGGGCGTTACCCTTCGATGACGCAAAAGAAGCGTTGGTCTATTGAGCGCTCATTCACAGAAACACGCAGAACATTCAGAGTTTATTTCAATAGCAGTCTTTTTGAGCTTTAATATTCATAGAAACTTAGTACATATCGAGATTCAGGGTGCGAACTACGGGGGAGCTGGGGGAGCTTAATAAGACATGGGCTCCCCTGAAAACGTGATTCGTGAATTTTGGGGGGTCTCAAAAAATATTGACAATGTTTTATTTTGACGTGCAATTTCAGTTTTGTGTAATGTGATCATCGTGGAGTATTATGTCTAAAATAGCAAAAATATCATTCATGCATGCTTGACGGCGATTTAAACCTAATGCACTTCAATAAAGATAACTATACATGCTATTCTTGTCATGAGCATCAAGGTGTGGTGGCGCTGCGGTGCAAATTCCAATCATGTTTACGTAGGCTACATGTTAACTCAAAGATTCGAATATAAACGGTGGATGCCATTGATCTGCGCGCGAAGTCCTTGAAATCCATTCTGTGTTATGGTTAGGGATGCTAACCGATGAACGTTTGACCGATGGTTGACCGTCTCAACGTTAACCAATCAAAGTTGTCGGTAGTCGGTTAAAAAAAAAGTGATCTCTAAATTAGGCTATTATAGACAGTGGACTAAACGCCTTCTACAGTTACCCATCTCATTCCAAGATATTTTTGTGTGAAGTGAACAAATCCCTCAAACTCAATTTTTCATAACTCGCCTGTTTGCACTTAATAAACCAATAAAAAACATTTGGCGCGAGGTCACAGCGTTTGGGTTCGCGCGCTCACAAGGTTTGCGAAAAGTAAAGGCTGCAGGCTAAAACACTCTAGGTTAGAGCCAGGGCAGACGACAGGATGAAGCGTGCAAAGAAAAGTAGTGTGTGGGACCATTTCACCAAAAAGAATGACAAGTTGCAACTTGTGTGATACAGTGCTTATACGGTAGTAATACTGTAGAAATACATTACATCTACATGTCAGAGGTAACAGATAAGGTGATGATGATCATCATCTTTCTTATTGTTAGCACTAACGTTACCTCAAACTAAAGCGGCGTCTCTTTGGAGCTGTCATTTTCTTAACCCTTTCGCACGTACGATCACACCGGTGTGATCAGTCTAGCCTGGTCCCTGGAGCGTACGATCACACCGGTGTGATTAGAACGGTCAGTGCATCACATGATCAACTGCTAAATTCAAATGTGCTTTGGGCGTTGGCTGGCGCTGAGCCAGAGACAGGCGCGCTCAGAGCTGTCATATATTACAACTTTTCAGTGTTTTCAACCACATAATGTTTATTTTAGGTTCCAGACATATAAGTACTAAAAATACAATAGTTCGTAAAATACACACTGATGTCAAAGGAAGAGGCAATAATAATCATTTCCATTATAATTAGTTTTATTCATATCAGATACACATTGTGTAAGTAACTTTAAAGTTCACTCTATTCTTCTCCCAGTTCACCAGCCACTTACTTGTATGTATTTCGGGAGAAGTGATTAACTGTTTTGTAAATCCAACAGATCCGATTCTCTGAACTGCGTCTGCGGCACAAACTAAGATGGTGGCGCCCATCGCGCATACAGCTCAACTAACGCGATCGTTATAAAGGTGTTTAAACAACAAAACACTTCCACTTGCATATATTTGACAACCGGAATATCAGATATTTCATGCCATATCTAACAAATTTGTGAATATTTTGAATAAAAAAGGAAATATGACAAAAGCAGATCATCATTCATTCAGCTCTGTTGTTGCTGCGGTGTGACACGTGACAAGCAATGACGCGCCACCATGGAAACCATAAAGTGACACATTCTAAATAACGGTCGCTTTGAAAAACTCACGCTGGGGGGTCAGCCAAAATATTTTAAACTCACGTGTGAAAGGGTTAAATGAGCCGCGGCAATGTTTCAGATTAGCTTCTAACGCTAGACTAACGCCTTATTTCAACGCGATCACCTTGTACCCAAACCATTTCAAAACTAAGGAGCCATTTGTCCTCCGATTACATACAAGCTCCTCGGCGCCGCGTTTGCGGGACTCATGTTTCGCGCTGTAGGGGATTTAAAAAAAGTGACGTGAGTGGAAGCGCGGCGCCGGGGCAGTGTGTGTGTGTGTGTGTGTGTGTGTGTGTGCGTGTGTGTGTGTGTGTGTGAGCGGGAGGCAGAGAGAGATGCGACAGAGTTGCGAAATTGCAGGCACAGCTCGAAATGGCTGTTATTTCAAATAGCGTGGCATATTTTAAACTAATCGGTTAACCGGTTTCAACCGGCTAATGAGGCTCTGTGGTCGGTCAAGAAAATTTTTAGTTTTCGCCATCCCCAGTTAAGGTAAGGCATTATTCCCAATTATATGTGGTGGCTGGGTTGTTATAGGTCTGCCTGACTCTCGATGTCTTGGTGTGTTCACACCGAACGCAAACAGAGCATCAAATACGCGTCTATCGCGTCTAGTTAGACGCTTGAACATTCGTTCGAGTTCAAAATTTTCAACTTGCGCGGAAGACGTTCGCGGCAAACGCGTCGCCCCATCTATTCATTTCTTTGCATTGACTTTGTATGTAATCTACTCACGCAAATAATTAAATTCGCGTTCGATGTGAACACACCATTAGGCCTAATTGAATGAATGAATTATGGTAGGCCTATTCTTCTGTAGCCTGGCGAGTAATTTAACCTGGTTCAAGTCAAAGACAGCCTATGTAGCTATAGACTATTTGGGGATGGCTGTTTGCTGTGTGACTTCAATTTGTGTCGATAAAGTATAATAGGGTGAATCCTGTATAGTGCTTGCATAGTGCATACACTTGTAGCTGTTATGCATCTTTGGAAGTCCTTGAAATTAATGGGTTTCAAAGCGCAGTGCCGCGCATTTCGCGTCCTGTCTGAAAGGCGCTTCAATCCTCGGCACGCGCAAGTGCACGATCAACAATTGGAAAAAAAAAATAGGGCTCCCCCGAAGGGCACGGTATAGTTCGAACACTGTCGAGATTTGATTCATTGTATCATTACTTTTGATTTATTCATTCAAAAATGGCCCAATTGCGTGACGTTCCGCTTTACAGTAGGCTACATTTGTTACATTTGTTGCTGGATTCCGCGATTCGATCCGTGTCGCTGCGCAAACACAGACGTCACGGCGGGGTGAATTTATGAATGAAAGTTATTTCACAAAACGATGTTGTTACGAATCCTCACCTTTTAAAGTGGGTATACGGAGATCTTTGACATTTCCTAGTGGGCATACGGAAATCCTTGACATTTTATACGGCGTATACCTGCGTATCACGAAACTACACCACTGGTCACATAGACTTATTTGAAGGATGATGAAGTCTTTGTGCAATGTGAAGGTGAGTAATTCAGAACATTTCTAAAGAATGTAATTATTGCTTCTCTAGTGATTGCTTAAACGGTGATTATTATTGCTTAAATTCTTTGAACAAAAGCCAGAGTGGCAGGTTTTATGAAGGGTGTTGTCAATGTGAACAATATATAAAACATGTAGGCCTACGTAAATGACATGTCCTCGTTTAGGGGAGGACCAACATTTGTCTGTTTGGCCTTATTTTATGTATTCTCATGTGTGGAGTTTGTAAATCAAGTTCCATGATTAGAATTTGTTGCTGTTTCTCATAGTTTTTTTCCTTCATTGTCGATACCCAAATATTAGATATCGATTTGCCTAATTGATTTTTAAACTAGCATGCCGTTTCCCAGCCATTTTAAAAGACATTACAGTTTACTTTAGGGTTTAGGTTTGAGGTTGAGTTACATAAAAAAAAAAAAAAAAAAAAAAACATTTGATATGTATTTCTGCATTCCTGTTATGATCTTGCTAGTTTGCACTTTTTCCAAACCCGGTCTTGACCACTGCCTGCATCCAAGATATCTTAGGGATGAACTCTAAAGCTTTTAATGTGACCATTAATTATTTAAACTAATAATTAATTAGCATTATTAAATTAATTAACGCTAAAAAAAATCCTGTGACACTTTGATCACTCACTGGGTTTTTTTACATTTACTAAAGTACTGAACTAATCAAACTGAATCGTTATTCCATGTAGATTCACATCTATGTGAACAAAAAGTGAAAGAATCTCTTTCTGAATGCTGGTATGCACAAGGAAACAATTAGTTAAAGTAATAAATCTTTTGATGTCAAATGAAAGATTAAAAACTGGTTTAAGGTATTTTTTAATTAAATTACATCTAGTTCCAGTAAAGGTCCACCCACAGTTATTAAAGGCACTGATGAGATTGTGAGCGCTGCAGTTCAGCATCACTGTATTGAACGACTGAAGAGAGAATCTCCCTGAGTTTGAGCAGCATCTGACCTCAGGTAAAGTTTCTTCTGTTTTAGCCCATTAGACTCTAATGAGTTTGACTGTTTCTTATTTAAGTATTGAAGTGAATGTTATAGTTATTTTACAAATGTGTACAACAAATAAAGAATAAAATACAACATCATATAAGAAACTTTTTTCATATGTGTGTGTGTGTGTGTTGTATATGTGTGTTCAGATGCTGTTCGTCACAATGAGGTTTCTGATCTCACTGTGTGTGTCTCTGCTGATGATGATTAATGGTGAGTTTTATAATCTGTCATAAAATTACTGAGTTATTTTCACAATAATAAACAATTATGCTTATATTGAGTATTTCAACAGATACAATCATTATTTTATATATATATAATTTTTTATTTAAAAATAAAAAATATTTTTTTTAACTGTATTTATATATTTATTAATTTAATATACACTGCAGTTCTATTGTAACACATACAAGTTTTGAGACAAAACCCCCAAGCCCGGCACAATGTGTTTGAAATGTGTGATATTTATGAACTGCAAAATCTCAAACACTTGCTTGTTTTGCGTTCAGTCATTATAGC
Organism: Gila orcuttii; assembly: GCA_026230005.1. Classification (NCBI taxonomy): domain Eukaryota; kingdom Metazoa; phylum Chordata; class Actinopteri; order Cypriniformes; family Leuciscidae; genus Gila; species Gila orcuttii. The sequence continues at coordinate 41,135,949 of JAPDVR010000017.1, read as the reverse complement.
GAAACAAAGTCCTCGCAACACATTCATGTCATTTCCATCCAAATGCATTAAATAAATAAATTAATAAATGTCTGACACTTTTTATATCTCACAATTGTGACTTTGTTTCATATGTTTTATCTCACCTACTGTGCAGGTAAATATATTTACATGTGTCCTCTGTATATGTAAGAGTTGTTTTTTATGTAATAGTCTATTTTTTTTTTTCAGTTATAAGTACTACTGTTGAACTAGAGACAACCACAATCCAAACCACGGAAACTACAACCACGGACATAACGACTGGTAAACAAATGTGATATATTATTCTGGGAGATTATGTATTTATTTAGGAGGCTTAATATGTCATATAAAACCTATGGTATACAGGAAATTAAATATAAAATGCCATGTGTTACAGTTGCATTTTATTTTGCATTTGTAACATATTCCAGTACTTGATTAAAGAGAAAAGTTTTCCAATGTTTTCACTGACCAACATAATTGTATTTTGTAAATATAAACACATTTTGATATTGATGGCTGCAACACACAACTAAAATTTGGGACAGAGGCAAAATGAATGTGCAAAGATTATAAAGGTTACATTATCCAACTCTTTTGAAACAGTCCACAATGAGCAGGTGAATTGGTAATAAGGGAGGGTATCATGTGAAAAAGGAGCTTCTCAGTCTTTGCAAGCAAAGATGGGTCATGGCTCACCACTTTGTGCCAAATATCATGAGAGAATTGTCAAACAATTCAAAAATCACATTTCTCAATGCAAGATTAGAAAGAATTTATGTTTTCACCATCTTCAATACATAATATTGTCACAAGATTCAGGGAATCCAGAGAAACCTCAGTCTGTGTTGGTCAAGGCAGTAGACCTCTGTTGAATGTGCGTGACCTTTGAGCCCTCAGATGAGAAACCATCATGCTACTCTGTTAAATACAGACACATGCTCAAGAGTACTTTAGAAAACCATTTTCACTTAACACAGTCTGACGCTTCATCAAGAAATGCCACTTGAATCTCTGTTACACAAGGAGAAAGCTTTACATCAGTTCTATGTGGAGATTCTGGCGAGTTCTCTGAGCCCGAGCTCATCTCAGATGGTCAAGAAGACAGTGGAAATGTGTGCAGTGGAAATGTGTGCTGTGGTCAGATGAGTCCATGTTTCAGCTTGTTTTTGGAAAACAGACATCAAGTTCTCAGTCCCAAAGATGAAAGGGACCAACCAGACTTTCATCAGTGACGGGTACAAAAGCAAACATCTGTATTGGGAGGCATCAGTGCAAACGGCATGCTGGGTAACTTGTATTTGTGTGAAGGTACCACTGACATGGAGGCGTATATTTAGATTATACAGAGACATAAACTGCCATCAAGATGACATCTTTCCTGGGAAGCAAGACAACGCCAGGCCTCATTCTGCACATGCTAAAACTGAGTGGTTTCTAGACACTCTGCACCAGAGAAGAGATGTGCCTGATCTGTCTCTTATTGAAAATGTGTGACCCATCATGAAAAGGAGAATCGGACAGTGACGACCACAAACTGTTGAGTAGATGTCTTATATCAAACAAGATTAGGCAAATATTCTTGCAACACTTCAACAATTAGTATCCTCAATTCCCAAATGATTAAAAAGTGTAATTGAAAGGAAAGGTGATGTGACACAGTGGTAAACATGCCTGTGTCCTAACTTTAGTGGAGTGTGTTGCAGCCATCAAAATCAAGACTTGTTTATATTTACAAAATAAAATTAAGTTGGTCAGTGAAAGCATTGGAAATATTTTCTTTGTATATTTGACAGTTAAATAAAGGTTCAGGAGAATTAACAAATCGCAGATTCTGAATTTTATTGCATTTTACAAAATGTCCCAACTATTCTGGAAATAGAATGTAGGAATATACTGAAGGTACAGTAGTTTGCAGCCGAAGGGAAGCCATTCCTGGGGAAAAAATAATAAAAATTGCATAGTGAGACATCTAGTTTAAATATTACTGCTTATTTATGTACACACATATGCACATGTACATATATCCGCTTACAGAGGGGACACACTGTCAGGACACATTCAAGTGTGTCACATGGGCTTTTTCGAATGATAATGAGCTTCTTGTGGATTGTGCAGGGAGGAATCTGGAATAATTGAGAAGAGTGTAATTGTTGCTCCTACAGTAAAATTATTAATATAATGTTCACTTCCTTAAACTCTTCAGAGTTGGATGTCTTATGAGCGATGTTGTCAAGGCAAACAATATATAAAACATATAGACCTACATATATATATAACAGATGCAACATGTTCTCACTTTAGGGAAGGACCAACATTTGTCTGTTAGCCTAATTTTATGTATTCTTTGCGGTCTTTTTAAATCAAGTTCCATTGTTGCATTTCTCTCTCTCTCTCTCTCTCTCTCTCTCTCTCTCTCTCTCTCTCTCTCTCTCTCTCTCTCTCTCTTTATTTTTCAATGTTGGTATCCAATCGGCCGATTTTCATGTGATCGGCCATGACCTGCGACCGGCCGGTCAGTCTGATATATTCCGATTTTTTTGCCGGTCAAATGCACTCGGGCGCCGCGCAACAGGAAACCTCCTGAATTTCGGCAGTTTCACACCGCAAGCGTGAGCAGCGCGGTTTTTTATGAAGGTAAATTAGTAGCAAAACTCGAGAGCACGTAGATGTGAATTTGAGAACTTGTACAATAAATATTCGTACTTGTACGCTAAAATGTACACTCACAGCTTCAATGTGAAAACCTGTCAAATAAAAATCTGAACTTGAACGCTTAGATTTGCACTCGCAGACAATAGTCACAAACCTGTATTCTGAATCTGAAGCTGCAGACAAGCAGTCAAAAATTTGTAAAATGCCATTCACAAAAATACAATGACAGACACAAACTTGTTACATATATTTGCACTTATTCTTACATTCACACTCGCAGTACAACCTCAAGTAGGCACTTGCAACTTCTCAAATCTGACACTGCAATTTCAAATTTCGCGCCTTGACTTTTGATACTCTTTTCGCGATTTATTAGATGCAAAACTACCTTGTACACTTGCAACTCAGTGGCGGTGAGAGAGGAAGGGGGGCGGGAGCGGGGGTGTTCAAAGGAGCCGTTTTATTGGTTGGCGCCTAGCCAATGAAATAGGACTTCTGTTATATGTGATGATGTCACGAAACCTGCGTCCTCGGGGACGATCTGAATATGATCTGAAACGCTAAAGGTGTTGTTGTGAGGTGTATATGCATGTACAAATCTTTGTATATTTATTGTTGCATTAAAAAAAATAAAGATCTGAAACGCTAACATGGCTTAATGCATTAGACTGATATTAAAAGAAATAAATGATATTATCAAACTCAGTAAACAACACCATACTAATAATGCATACTATGTACAGAAAAGCAGATCAGCACAGAATATGAACACAACGCATTTAAGACAGTGGTATGAAAAGGCCAAACTCAGGAAACACCATGCCTACTAATAAAGCATAGAAAAGTAATTTGCACATAATATGAACGCAACGCGTTTAATTGTACGTTAAGCATTTCCCTCCCATTGAAAACCAAGAAAACGCTTCATGAGGCTTAATGGACCAACAGTTATAAAAATAAAAAAACACACAATTTGTTATTATTAATAAAACTGCAGGCAGCAGGTTTATTTGCACTAAACACATATTTGCTTTCTTTCGTCATATTCTGGGCTCATTGGCTTTTCTGTAGCCTACAAGGCTATGCTTAATTAGTATGGTGTTGTTAACTGAGTTTGATAATATCATTTATTATTTTTAATATCAATCCATCACACACGGGTTTCGTGACATCATCACGAATAACAGAAGTCTTATTTCATTGGCTAGGCGCCAACCAATAAAACGGCTCCTTTGAACACCCCCGCTCCCGCCCCCCCTTCCTCTCTCACTGCCACTGAGTTGCAACTTAGTGCACACGTCAGTTTTGCACCTAATATACCGCGAAAAGAGTAGCAAAAGTCAAGGCGCGAAATTTGAACTTGCAGTGTCAGATTTGAGAAGTTGCAAGTGCCAATTTGAGGCTATACTGTGAATTTTAATGTTAGAAGAAGTGCAAATTTGTATTACAAGTTTGTGTCTGTCATTGTATCTTTGTGAATGGCATTTTACACATTTGTGACTACTTGTCTGCAGCTTCAAATTCAGAATACAGGTTTGTGACTATTGTCTGCAAGTGCAAATCTCAGTGTTCAAGTTCAGATTTTTATTTTACAGGTTTTCACATTGAAGCTGTGAGTGTACATTTTAGCGTACAAGTACGAATATTTATTGTACAAGTTCTCAAATTCACATCTACGTGCTCTCGAGTTTTGCTACTAATTTACCTTCATAGTTTTTTCCCCAGCGTGCATGTTAATCAATGAGTGCATTCACACCGAGAGCAGGAGCAGCGCGTGAGCCGTGAGGGTCGAGCAGGTCTATTTCTGCGGAGTCTATTTTTGCTGCGCTGCTCACGCTCAATTAAAGTGAAAGCACACTTTTGTTGGACAAAATAAATATGATTTCACCCAAAAAGTGCCCAGAATTTGCATGTCTGGTGTGTTTTAACAAGAACTGGAGTAGGCCATGTCAGAAAAGAAATGATTTTTATTATTTCCCAATCGTTTCCCTGGACTTGCTCCACTTGCCCGAGCTAGGCTTGTTAGCCTGGCTGGACATGTGGCAGACAAGAGAAGAACTGTTTGCGAAATAAAACTTGCCATTGATGTATAAGTGATTGCAATAAGCCTGTGTGTGTGTGTGTGTGTGTGTGTGTGTGTGTTTGGAGAAATATCTTTATACTGCAAGGCTATATTTATTTTATTTTATTTTTTGCTATTTATATATTATTGTATTGCCATTTCCTGTTTTCATACAGAAGTTTAGTTGACTAAATACGTAAATATATCACATTTTTGTATTGTTGAATATAGGAATTGAAAATGGTTCTTCTATAACACTGCACTTATATGTGTGAATTTCCCACACCAGGAGTAATAATTTATATAGTTCTATTTTATTTAATTTGTTCAAAAAAAATTCTATGTTCTATGAAAAATATTCTATTAAAGAAAAGATAGAAAATAAATATTTGTGTTTGCTGTAAAGTGGTTAGAAAAAATGAAATCGGAATCGGCTAAAATCTGTATCGGCTGGCCAAACTCATGAAAAATCGGAAATCAGAATCGACCTAGAAAATTGTAATCGGTGCATCTCTACAAATATTAGACACCCATTTGCTTAATGCTAATCTGCAACGTAAGAAACAATCTGGGCTCCGTTTCCCAAAAACACCATTAGCAAACTATGGTGGCAAATTCAGCTGTTGCCAACACAATTCAACGATTCAGTGTTTCCTGAAACCACAGTTCCAACGAACATTCGCAAACAACATCGCAAGGTTGTATGGTTGGAATTAAAGCTCTTGACACGTGGTTAGAAGCATAGTTTCTTACTAGTATGGCATTTAGAAAGAGAACAGTACTGAACAAAATAAGCGAGTTAACATGCAGTTTTCATTATCTGTTTTCATTATCTTTCATTATATGTAAATACGAATTTCATTCAACTTCCTTTAGTTTGTCAAGAGAATGAAAAAGCCATTTTTGAAGAGTGTGCATGTTCTCTAGTTAGCCGGGGAACCCCACAGTATGACGTAAGAGGGATCCCATGATTGAGTCAAACATCTAGAAACAATTAAGCAAAATAACCGGTATTCCTCAGATACTGTTTGTATCATGTATACTGTAAACATTCTTTATTCATATGAAACTACCCCCAAATCGCACGAAAATCACACACAAACCACATATACTCAAAATCGTGCATTTATTAGCTTCTTGTTTCAGGTGAAGAGATGTGTTTAGCTTTGTTATCACGGAGGTCAGAATGAGGAAGTATACACAGAACCGTTTCATACAGAATGGTCATGTTGAATCATGCGAGATGATTGACAGCTGTACAGCGGTGTAGCCCTTAGCTGCATATAAAATGCTAAATTTAACATATTTCAACATCTTTTTTTTAAATTTTTTTACTTAAAACCATTTAAACCGCGACCGGACTATGATATAAATACTCGATGTCAGGGGCGTAGCACCAAATTTTGGGCCCTGGGTACAAACCATCTTGCTGGGCCCCCGTACCAAATACCATAGTGATACCAATGGGTGGGGTATTGCATTTTTATCATAAAAACACTTAAAATGTAAACAAATGGTTGCTAAAATATCCTTTATTGTCACAATACCTTGCTAAGTACAAGTTAATTGATGATTATTTGTCTGTTTAAAATAAATGCAGACTATAGAATCACAGGGTACACTTCATTCTTTGAATTACGTTTTAAAATAAGTCATTTTCAATCATTAAACTGAGAACAATCCTGTACTTAATGTAAGAGCGTGCGCAAGCTAATTTGCATAACAATGCGGTAAAATAGGCGCTAACGATCTGTGTTTTTGCGGGTGTTAGATTTAGACAATGGAGGGAAATATATAGTGTTTTCATGTAAACTTCTGACTCTGGGGAGAACTGCAGCAGAAGAGGAGACAAGCTGCGCAGCTGCCTGGAGTGGCAGTGTGTTGAGCTCCCAGCTCCGCCTCCGTCTGCTTCTCACTCCCTGTTATTTACCCAGAAACATGGTTTGCTAGCTATGTAGGGTGTGATACTATAAAGTATTGGTATATTATTCAAATAGACCACGAACATAAATGTATGCTATTCTACCTGGAGAGTAGATATTTATGTTAAAACAATGTCAATGCTCGATGATGCATTTGGAGCTCACCTTTCTTTTCAAAAAACTGAGTGAGCAACTGCTTGCCCTCATTTGCCTTTCTTTAATCTTCTTTTCGTTTTTGAGCCCCTGATTTTCCTTTCTTAAGGAAAGACATGACTCTTCCCCTGTCTTCCTAGTTCCTATCACGGCTCACTCCAGCTCCTGTCTCATCAACTGATTCACCGCAGGTCCGCAGCAGAAGCACCTGAACTGCGGGTCGTACCATTTACATTGATTCGAGAGGGGTGGTGGGGCCCTGCACAGCATGAAAATGACTTTTTTTTTTTTATACCAAACCAGTGCCTAACTACAAGTTTAGTTTTGCACAGGAACTTTTTTATTTGTACATTAATGCTATACAAATGTTAGTGCATGTATATGTATGTATAGAAAACTGACTTCTAAGGGCCCCCCCCCTGCCTCGGGCCCTGGGTACTCGGTACCCTTTACCCCCCCAGTCCGACGCCCCTGCTCGATGCTGTTTTAAAGTGAGCTTTAAGTAAAAGTGTAATATTAATCTTTTAAATTGTGTGATGTAGCTTGATGCTACTTGTTGCTATAATCCACATGCTTCAGGAGCTGTTCTATTCCATAAACTAAATTGTTAACCTTTTAGAACCTGAAGCTAAAATAGGTGTTTTTCACATATTTAGATCTTTTTTGACTGTAAAATTCTAAAACAATGTGCTATCTTCATGTGCAAGGTGTCATCTTTTTCAGAAAAGATGTTTTTTTTTTGTTATGTAAGTGTGTGTCCATTAGGGGTCTCTCTTTGGGTAATTGGTTACTGAATATAGGTAGGAATCTTTCTTCAGGTGACAGGTGTTGCTGGAGGGAAGGTGCCCACAGTTTTTTTGACCGCTACGCTAAGATAAGATTGATGCTATGCCACGCTGTGCAGTAGGAAATCTGTACTGGTGAAGAATTTGGAACTCTGGATTTATTGACTGTTTGTTGGACTCTTGCTTACTATAAATGAAGACCAGTCACGGTAAAATACATCTACAATGTAAGCATATTAACTTGTGTGTGGACATTGCAGTGAATAACAACCCAAGCGTGCGTGTCCATTAACAAGCACTGTCCAGCATCCCTCAGCTGCTTTAAGTGAACTGAGTTTACCTATTTTTGCATTGGAGTTTCATCATCTGTTGAACAAGATTGAGTGGATTGTTGGAGGAACTTTGCATCGATTTCGTTTGTAGCTGAGATCAGCTGCAGCCATGACAGGATGACATCGCATATCTGTGGATTACATGTGTGCATCTTTGCTTTTGGGTCAGGGACCATCTACCAGCGTGAGGAAAGAAACTGGAGCTGCTCTACAAACGTCAGCAGAGGAGCTTTGTTCATATGCCGCCCAACGTGAAGAGGTATGTTCAGTAGCGCTACTTATTGTTGAATGGCCATTTAACGTTGTCTGCACACAACATGGGGACATAAATCCAATGCATTGGTTGTCAAAGAGCATAACTAATTTTGCGAACTAGATTCATTGTTGCTTCGATCGTGCTTTGAATATTCGGTGGATTATAGAGCTGGCTGAAACTGAGTACAGGTCTATGGAAGCGCCTCAGTTGAACAATGGTGTTTTTACTGGTGTTGATGGTCAAATGGACAAAAAAACAAAAACGTGTTGTGAAATTAAATCCTAAAGTGTTTGTAGAAAAGGTTGAAAGGTTGCAGAGTGATAGAAAATCTGTATTAACTAAAGCTGCTAATTTAAAGATTGCAAAGAGTTCTGCCAAGCTTCAGGACAATCATTGTACCTTGTAGCTGCCATTTAAAAAAGAAAATGTGTATCTTCCTAACAATTTCTCTGTGAAAAAAACAGCGGATACTTGGATTGAAGAGGAGATTCAAGAGAGATGATCAGTTTTATCAGGAGTATGTATCATTTGTAACTAAAATGGTCAAAAAAGGATATGCAGAGCAAGTGCCCACTCATCAGCTTAAAGGTGAGAGCAGCAAGGTGTGGTACATTCCTCACCATGAGGTACGTCATCCTAAGAAGAGGAACTTGTGGGTGGTTTTTGATTGTGGTGCGGCATTCAATAGAACATCTTTGAATCAAGTCCTTTTACAAGGTCCCAATTTCACAAGCACATTGATTGGAGTCCTCTTGAGGTTTAGGCAGGAGTTTGTAGCGGTCATGGGTGACTTACAATCTATGTTTCATCAGGTTTGGGTGGCAGAAGAGGACCAGGACTTCATCTGTTTTTTGTGGTGGCAGAACGGATTTGACAAAATAAGTGGCAGTGTTTCGCATGAATGTCCATCTCTTTGGAGCTGTCTCTTCTCTGAGTTGTGCTGCCTTTGCCTTGAGAAGAACAGCAGATGATAATCAATCTGAGTTCTGAGAAGAGGTTGTTCAAACTCTCAAAGAAAACTTCTATGTAGATGATTGCCTGTGTGTGTCATCTGAAGATGAAGCAGTTTGTTTATTTAAAAATCTTTCCTTTCTTTGTCAGTGAGGAGGTTTCACTCTGACAAAATGGAGTAGCAACAAGTGCATTGTCCTGCAAACCATTCCCGAGGAGCACCGGGCTAAAGAGTGGAAAGAGCTGGAACTGGACAGGGACAGCCTGCCAGTTGAGAGAGCACTTGGATTGCTGTGGTGGCAATGGAAACTGACTAATTTAAGTTCAAATTGGAGGTCCAGGAGAAGTCCTGCGCAAGACGTAGGATGTTTTCGGTTTCCAGCTCAGTATACGATCCACTTGGGTTTTTGGCACCAGTTGTGCTACTTGCTAAGATCATGCTACAGGAGTTATGTCGGAGGAATTACGGATGGGATGAGACTGTGCCCTATGCTATTTTGCGTGACTGGACAAGGTGGTTGAAGGAGCTGAATGCACTGTCTGAATTCAAAGTTGAGAGATGTGTTAAGCCCATAAGCTTGTGGGTCTTACATGCATGCTCAGCTTCATCATTTTTCAGACGCAAGCGAACAAGGGTATGGCACAGTCACTTACCTTAGAATCCAGAATAGCAATGATGACATTCATATTGCCTTCCTCCAGGGCAAGGCCAGAGTAACACCTTTAAAGGTCATCACTGTTCCCCGTTTGGAGTTAACTGCAGCTGTGCTTGCTGTTCATGTTGACATGATGTTAAAGAAAGAGCTGAGGGTCCAGTTGCAAGAATCTGTCTTTTGGACAGACAGCACATCTGTGCTCAAGTATGTCATGAATGAGGACAAGCGTTTTCATACTTTTGTTGCAAACATGGTCTCCATTATCAGGGAAGGCACAAAGACATCACAGTGGCGATATGTTGGCTCAAAGGAGAATCCAACTGATGATGCATCGAGAGGAAGGAGGGCTGTAGATTTTATGAAGAAAAATAGATGGATAGAAGGCCCCAAGTTTCTTTGCAAATCAGAAGAGGATTGGCCCAAAGATCTTGTGCAGACTGCAGTAGGGGTTGACGACCTCAAAGTCAAGAAAGAAGCCATTGTAAATGTGGTAAATACTCAAGGTTCACTGAAGTGTACAGATTGGCTGATGGCTTACTTTTCAGATTGAAGGAAACTTTGAGTAGCAGGTGCCTGGTTGCTTAGGTTGAAGAGGATATTATTGTTGAGAAGAACTCTCAAGAGGATGGAGTCTGATATTGCTAATTCCAACAAGCAGAGTGCCTTGGTGCAAGAGAGTCGGATGTTTAAAGGTGCAACAGGAGGACAAACCTTGTCAGCAGAAGAACTTATGGAAGCTGAGCTGGTTATAATCTGCTACTGCCAACAGCAAAGATTCCCTGAAGAGATCGCTGCTTTGTCTTCTGGAAAGGATATAGTAAGCAAACAGAGTACCATCTATAAGCTGGACCCATGGTTGGATGATGGGCTTTTGAGAGTCGGAGGGCGGCTGTCTCGAGGCTCTTTGCCAGAAGACAAAATATCCACTACTCCTCACTAAAGATCAGCATGTGGCTACCCTCATACTGAAGGATTTACATCAACAGCTTGGCCATAATGTGGGTATAACCACATGTTGTCTACATTAAGCAGGAGGTATTGGATCACAGGTGCCACCTCAGCTGTGAGAAAGATCATAACTGAATGTTGTTTCTGTAAAGAATATAATGGCTGCAACCTGCAGATCGAGGCGGGGGTGCACCTTGATCTCACAACTCCGAAAACGTCAAATACATTTTTCAAATAGGCGCTATCTTTATAAATGAATCACAGATTTGAGCTTTAAACATCTACAGGTCCTTCTAAAAAAAATTAGCATATTGTGATAAAGTTAATTATTTTCCATAATGTAATGATAAAAATTAAACTTTCATATATTTTAGATTCATTGCACACCAACTGAAATATTTCAGGTCTTTTATTGTTTTAATACTGATGATTTTGGCATACAGCTCATGAAAACCCAAAATTCTAAAAAAATTAGCATATTTCATCCGACCAATAAAAGAAGTGTTTTTAATACAAAAAAAAAGTCAACCTTCAAATAATTATGTTCAGTTATGCACTCAATACTTGGTCGGGAATCCTTTTGCAGAAATGACTGCTTCAATGCGGCGTGGCATGGAGGCAATCAGCCTGTGGCACTGCTGAGGTGTTATGGAGGTCCAGGATGCTTCGATAGCGGCCTTAAGCTCATCCAGAGTGTTGGGTCTTGCGTCTCTCAACTTTCTCTTTACAATATCCCACAGATTCTCTATGGGGTTCAGGTCAGGAGAGTTGGCAGGCCAATTGAGCACAGTAATACCATGGTCAGTAAACCATTTACCAGTGGTTTTGGCACTGTGAGCAGGTGCCAGGTCGTGCTGAAAAATTAAATCAGATGGAAGCATGAAGTGCTCCAAAATCTCCTGATAGCTAGCTGCATTGAAAAACACAGTGGACCAACACCAGCAGCTGACATGGCACCCCAGACCATCACTGACTGTGGGTACTTGACACTGGACTTCAGGCATTTTGGCATTTCCTTCTCCCCAGTCTTCCTCCAGACTCTGGCACCTTGATTTCCGAATGAAATGCAAAATTTGCTTTCATCCGAAAAAGTACTTTGGACCACTGAGCAACAGTCCAGTGCTGCTTCTCTGTAGCCCAGGTCAGGCACTTCTGCCGCTGTTTCTGGTTCAAAAGTGTCTTGACCTGGGGAATGCGGCACCTGTAGCCCATTTCCTGCATACCCCTTTGCACGGTCGCTCTGGATGTTTCTACTCCAGACTCAGTCCACTGCTTCCGCAGGTCCCCCAAGGTCTGGAATCGGTCCTTCTCCACAATCTTCCTCAGGGTCCGGTCACCTCTTCTCGTTGTGCAGCGTTTTATGCCACACTTTTTCCTTTCCACAGACTTCCCACTGAGGTGCCTTGATACAGCACTCTGGGAACAGCCTATTTGTTCAGAAATTTCTTTCTGTGTCTTACCCTCTTGCTTGAGGGTGTCAATGATGGCCTTCTGGACAGCAGTCAGGTCGGCAGTCTTACCCATGATTGCGGTTTTGAGTAATGAAACAGGCTGGGAGTTTTTAAAAGCCTCAGGAATCTTTTGCAGGTGTTTAGAGTTAATTAGTTGATTCAGATGATTAGGTTAATAGCTCGTTTAGAGACCCTTTTCATGATATGCTATTTTTTTGAGATAGGAATTTTGGGTTTTCATGAGCTGTATGCCAAAATCATCAGTATTAAAACAATAAAAGACCTGAAATATTTCAGTTGGTGTGCAATGAATCTAAAATATATGAAAGTTTAATTTTTATCATTTTATTAATATTTATTAACTTTATCACAATATGCTAATTTTTTGAGAAGGACCTGTACATTCTCGCCTGAAACACTCTTAAAATTACATTTCTTGACACAATAGCAGTAGTATATTGATATTACACAGGTTTTCTCCTCTGCTATTGACGCTTGCTGGTTGGTGTGAGATGCATTCTGGGATACCTGGCTGTCTCAAGCCCGCACAAGTCACCTCTCGATGCATCCTCGGGCTTCTCCAAGTACACCTGGCTGCAGCCTGCAGATCGGGGTGGGGGTGCAGCCCCGCCTCGATCGACATCATCACTTTGCCACTAACCAATGAGAAACATTGTGGGTGGGGCTGCGGTAAAGCTGTTGTTTAAATTCACCTAAATAGTGTTTTAGACGGCTAGCTGTAGTCTCGCACTGAAGTTGTAGCCGGAAAAAGGTAAATATCTCTCCTCAAGCCGTTTGTGCCCAAATGGAAGGATAAATAAAGTTTACATTACCTCCACAGTGGTTGCACCCGTCTTCATCCACGGAATGGCTTTTTTCTTCAACCGGCCCCGCTGTGTTGTGTCTGTGTAACTTAGTCATCCTTGTCAAAGTGTTCGCTGCAAATGCGGTAATCTTTAGCGCGTAGTACTTGTATGGGAGTTTTCACATCAGTTTGAAGTACAACTAGCCACAGAGTTCCCACGGGACTTCAGCGCGAGACTACAGCTAGCTGTGTAAAACACTATTTAGGTGAATTTAAAGGAGTGGTAAAGTATGGCTTCACTTTTCTAATTTTAGCTAGTGTGAAATGTTGCTGTTTGAGCATAAACAACATCTGCAAAGTTACAACGCTCAAAGTTCAAAGCAAAGGGACATATTTGCTTTTAAAGAAAAGGACTACAACAAATGGCTGGTAGGGACTACACGACATTCCTCCCGGGTTTAGTGACATCAGCAACCCTAAAATGTACATAAACCCCGCCCCCGGGAACATGAAGTCCATGATAAGAAGAAGAAATGTGGTTTTATAAGAGTGTATTTGTGAGTCAGCTCAAACTTTAGCATCCTTCTTTTCACATGCAATAGAAAGTCACTCTGTGTGCATCCCACAACAGTTCCTATACGAGCGATTTATAGATTAACATGACAGAATATCCTAATTGAAGATAGTTAACTCCACGTCAGCAACATAAATTCATCAAATAACCATTCAGAGATGTCATGTTGCATTCTACATGTTGTCACTTCTTCTTGAGTCTCTCCATCTTTGCCTGACTCCGTTTTAACATTAAAGGCAGAACAGTTTCTGTCATTTTAAGCCTGGTTCACACGGGACGATTTTAAAATTGTCGGCCGATTTTCCAAACCTGAGAGACCCCACACACGGCGATAAAAAATCACCAAAATAATCCAACATGGGCCAAAATAATCCAACATGTTGGATATCCCCGATTTGAGATCCGAGTGGTCCCGAAGTCCTTCCGAGCAGACGAGAGCACTCTTAACACACCACACACGGCAGGAATATTTGATCAGATTATTTTACGATAATCGGAGCATCCTTAAGATTGTCGGAAGGGGGTAAATCGGGGTTAAATCGGCCTAATTATCCTGCCGTGTGAACCAGGCTTTAGTGTGTCTGCGTGAGGTAATCGCTCTGCTAACACACAAGAGCTCTTGATACCCCGCCCTCTGCAGCAGCTCATTTGCATTTAAAGGGCCAGGCACAAAACGGTGCGTTTTTGCAAACCCTCAAAAAGTGACAACTTTAACATGCTATATAAAAATATCTGTGGGGTATTTTGTGCTAAAACTTCACACACACACACACACTCTGGGGACATCAGAGATTTATTTTACATCTTGTGAAAATGCCATTTTACCACCCCTTTAAACAATGGCTAAGTTGCTAAACGCGTCTTGTTCATATGTAAGGGCCCCTGTTCATATTGGACAGACATTTTAATTGCATTTTGTGTTTGTCAAGAGGCATAAAGACACTCTTTATGTATATGCCCCATAACTGCCATTTTAGCTGAGTGGGAGCTCTGGGCATTAGCTGTAGCAGCTCCATGTTGCAAGCACCAATCCGGATTTTTATTTATTTATTTTTTTTCTCTCTCTATTGACAGTACTCACAAATGTATAACGATCAAGATTAACTTAAAAATTGCCCGGAGTTCTCCTTTAAGATATACTGTGATTTTTGACATTTGAACATGTAAATTTGCCTAAAAGTCATGGAAAAGTAATTTAAATGTATTGGTAGAAATGTGTACAAACCCTGTGCATTTCACATACCTTTCCTGTACTACTTTCCATTACAGGTCTGATGAAGAAAGATGGACAAGAAAAAGGCAAATGAGGCGTACTGAAAAGAATGTATGAGACATTTAATAAGACATTTTTACTTCTCTTACCATGTATATTTTGACATGTATTCTCTGCTATCCTTTGAGGCACAAAAGACAAACAAGTGTGTTAAAGTTCAAATGTGTGCGGCATAAGGCCTCATGGGTAATATCAATATACTACTGTTATTGTGTCAAGAAATGTAATTTTAAGAGTGTTTCAGGCGAGAATGTAGTTGGTTAAAGCTCAAATCTGTGGTTTATTTATAAAGATAGCGCATATTTGAAAAATGTATCTGTTTTTTCGGAGTTGTGAGATCGAGGCGATCACCGGGCGTTCAACGCTCATTAACCCCGACTGGAACGGCTTTTCCTCGGCTAGTCGTTCTGATGTTTGCCGCTGGCTCTGATGTCTCTAGTCTAGTGATTAAACATGAGATATAATTTGTCTTGTGTAGAAGTCGATCTTTGGTCGTTCCATTGCAAATCGTTTTGGCTGAGGGCAAAGTGAAGTTTCATAACTTTATATATTTAGGCTATTTAACTTCCGGGTTCTATGAAGCCAGTGCCTCAAAAATATGCAATGGGCTCAGATTGTAAACAATGGCATCAATAAAACCAATCGGACCCAGAGAATGTTAGTGAAGATGATCGAGAAGAACCTGTTCAAGAACGGCTGTTAAACGACGTTTCAGAAATGCGCTGTTATTTAATTGTACTAATTATTATAGTATTACAAAAAATAAGCTTCATAAACAAGAATTTCATATAATTGTTCTAACAAATTATACTACAGTCCTCAAAGGGATTTTTTTGAGTAACGACTGCGGATCTATAGTGATCGTTAATGACTGTATGGCACCGTTACTTTTGTATTTTTAGAACGATTGTAGCCAAATAGCTGTCGCCAGAATTAACCCAAAACGAACACTAAACATTGTCTTTACTACAGTCGGCTGCCAACTCTCACGCATTCAGCGTGAGACTCAAACAATTGACCCAATTCTCACGCTCTCACGCCACACCCCCGATTTTCACGCTGAGGTGTCAACCCGGTCGGTCAAATGCCTGAAAGATGAGTTTATATATCTATCTGTTGAGCCACTCATGATCGACTAGTTCTACCGCAAATTAGTTAAAATATCCCGTAATCTAGAGCGAGCGTACATGCGAGACAAAGCTACACTCAAAAGTTGGCAGCTCTGGCCAAATCAAACACAGAACCATGTTTAGCATGCCTGTAGATAAACAAGCATGTAGATAAGCAATACATAGAAGCTCTAATCAAAGAATAATATACACTAATTCCAAGTTCGCTGTTGAGATTAAAAAAAAGTTTATAACGTTAAGTATGAATGAGCATTTAACAAACCAGCAGAGTCAAACAGCGTTGTCATTTTTTTACTTCCTTGCTACAACGTACAATTAACAATACGAACTATTACAGGAAAACACATAGACGAAAAATAAATCATACTTCCAGGTTGTGGCCTGTAAGCAACAGTTTCTGTTCTTAAAGTTGGAACTGCTCCATCTTTCAGGACAAGCCGTTGTGCGAATCCTGCATTGAACTCGTGAAGATTGTGGAAGCTTTCCTCCATGTGCAGCACAGAGAGCGAGATTTGGGTAATAATGAGGGACCGAGTCAAAAATAAATTAACCATTGATCCCTAACTCCCCTGACCCTAGGAAGGCTGAACAAAGTGAACCTGCAATCCGGATGAAAATAACAGCAGCGTTTCGACGGCATTGCGACAACAACACTCCAGCCTAGTATACCACAACAACACTTCTCCAAAGCAATATAAAATGGCCTCGCCCCCCTTATTTAGTATTCTCATCGGAGGAGTTTATGTAAATATTGGGGTTAGTGATGTCAGCAACCCTGGAGGAATGTCGTGTAGTCCCTACCAGCCGTTTGCTGTAGTCCTTAGAAATTGATTTCTTTAAAAGCAAATATCTTCCTTTGCTATGAACTTTGAGCGTTGTAACTTTGCAGATGTAGTTTATGCTCAAACAGCAACATTACACACTAGCTAAAGTTAGAAAAGTGAAATTGTGTTTTACCACCCCTTTAACAAAAAAGAGACAGGGTTGTGTAATTTTATTTTATATATTTTAAAATATATAGAGTATTTTTTATATTTATTTTACTATACATTCTCTTCACTGTATGTACATGTATAATAAAATAAAATGACACAACCCTGTCTCTGTTTGTTAAATGTCAGTTTCAATGATTCATATTTTTAAAATGAAAACAAAAAGAAGCAGGGTTGTGTTTTATATTTTGTGTTGTTATAAATATATGCAGTGAAGATAATCAATGTACGTGTTGCCTGAACCACATTTGTGTGGCCATTAATATGTTTAAGATTTTTTGTTAAATAAAAAGCGGTGTTTTATAACACATTTTGTTTTATTGTTGACGAAAAGAGGCAGAGTTGTATTTTATACCATATTTAATTTTATTGTTGCCTAAAATATACATAAGGAGATAACCGGAGTAGCCAGAGTATTGTAAAGTATTGTGTTGCTTTCTTTATAAACTCTCATGAGCATCTTTTTGGACATGCATTTTTTCTTAAACATGAATTATTGAATTGTTGAATCATTATTGAACATTGAAATGTTCCTGATTATCACATTACTATACTGATTTCTAAAAAATTACATTAACAAGAAGTAATACAGCTCACAAATGAGTATGCAATTCAAACTCTTAAAATGTAAACAAAGAATGCATTTTTAGGGAAAGTGAAGACCTGAACTTTTGTTAATAGTGAAAACTAAACCACCAGAGTTCCTCAAACACATTTCATAACCCCAAACCCTCAAGTTGTTCCAAACCTGTATGAATTTCTTTTTTCTGCTGAACACAATAGAATATATATTTGTAACCAAACAGTTGTGGGATTACAAACATATCTTGATTACCATTGATTTTTTTCCCCCCAAACTATGGAAATGAATGGTGACCCACAACTGTTTGTTTACAAACATTCTTAAAAATATCTTATTTTGTGTTCAGCAGAAGAAAGATACTCATGCAGGTTGGGAACAACTTGAGTAAATGATGACAGAATCTTAATTTTTGGGTTAACTATCCCTTTAACAGCATGCGCACACACCGATATAAAGATAATATAAGAATCAGAGTGTAGTTTGATAGCCTTCTATACATTCATAACATTTTATAGTGTATTGTTGTTTTTAACCCCCCTGGCTATTTTAGACAGACCCAGAAATACATGAAATACATGGAAAAACATGTAAAGATTACCTAATTAGTAATTAATATACTTTTTCTGCAGATAAGTGGCAAAGTGTGTTTTGAAAGCATTGACTTCTTGAAGACAATTTGCTTGTAGTCTTTTGGCGCTTCTCCACTGCATGGTACGGCTCGGCTCGCTTTATTTTGGCTCGGTTTGCTTTTCCACTGCAGTTTAGTACACTTCAAAGTGGGTCAGATCATAGACTGATCTTTATAGTTGCAGCAAATACAAATGATGCAAATCCAATAATGCTGGTAGTGATGATTCTCTCTGACCAATCAGTGATCTGCAGTGTTTACACGTCACATTTTAGTATCGTACGGCTTGCTTGGAACCTCATTCGTGGTGGTACTAAAATAAAGTACCAGATACTAGATACTGTGCACAGTGGAAAAGTGAGCCGTACCATGTAGTGGAAAAGCACCATTTGTGCTCATTTGCAAAGTGACTCAAGTTTGCCTGTTTTTAACACTTGTTTTGCCATCTAAATGAGAGGAGATGTTCTGAAAGCTCAAGACAAATTGTCTTCAGCTTTGAACTTAAAACACAAATGAAACCAGGTGCTTAAGTAAAGAGCGTTCTGGAGACAATGTTTTCATAGCACAACTACTACAAAAAACATGATCACAGCATTCATTTATTCATTCAGCAAAATGTATATTTGTAATGTTTCCATGACAACAGCTCCCCCTGTTGACCCCTGCAACAACTACAATATCCTGGATGATTCATGGAGAGCCACCAACAATCAATTTCCCTCCGAAATGTGTGACTGTGAGCTCAGCTGGAACGGCTGGTACCGTCTCTTCATTCAGGGTCAGAGCGTTCAGATGCCAGACACATGTGTTGATGGGTATAGTTGTGGCACTCATGCTCCTCTGTGGCTGAACGGAGGACATCCAACACTTGAGGATGGAGTGGTCACTCGAAATGTCTACGGTCACTATGACAATAACTGCTGCTATTTCCAATCCAATCCCATTAAAGTCAAAGCCTGTCCAGGAGATTATTATGTCTATGAGTTTGTGAAACCATCTTTCTGCTATTTGGCTTACTGTGCAGGTAAATATATTTACATGTGCACTTTGTGAATGTAAGAGATAATTGTTGTTTGTGTAATATATTTATTATTCATTTCAGATTCAAGCAACATAAACACTACCACTACTACTGTCACGCCAGAGACAACCACAGGTGAAACTACAAGATCCCTTTAAACAGCATATACAATACACACACAGATATAAATAAATAAATAAATAAAATAATCAGAGTGTAATTTGATAGCCTTTTATACATTCACACAATTGTATAGTGTATTGTTGTTCATAATTTGGCTCAATATCACTTACCATGGCTTTTGGTGAGATTTGTGGACCACTGGGTATTTCAGACAGATTATTTTGTGATCTTGTCACCAGTTTTACTAAATATGTATGGAACTGAACTAACCTGGGAGCTAACCTTTAAAGAAAGAGGAAATTAGGCAGCAGTTTCTATATTGGACTTATTGCATAAAAAGTATTCATTGCTACACATTCCACATGCAGAAAACTTAGAGGATATTTACATGGAGTCTTAAAGGTAAAGTAACAACCCCCCCCAGCAATTTAATTCTTATTGCCAGGTGGATGGAAAATGATTGTGGGGAAAAACCCCTGACTATCACAATCTTTTTGTATCTCAATGGGAAATGACCCATTTAGTCACAAGAGAAAAATACCTTGAGGAATAGAGAGCAATAATCATTCAGGGTACCAGAATGTTAAGCTCTGGTTCTGTTAACATGACTCAGTATCTTTGTGTTGTATTTCATCTATCTGTGCTTCTCGTCTTAGATGTGAGAGATCGCTGTTCTGAACTCAGCTGCTCTGAGGATGAATGGTGTGGGAAGAAAAATGGTGTTTATGGCTGTTTATGTAAAAAGGACCATCACACACCACATTCTGATTCTTTTGGTTGGTATCATTCAACATTTTTTTTTTTTTGGTCATTTCTTGCCTTTTATCTTTTTTAATAATTCTGACAATCTTTTGTCTCTCTCTCTTTTTGTACTCAGATTTCTCAGAAACCTGTGAAAGCAGCTCTGGCTCCATATCTGTGTCTCGCTGTCAGCTCTTTGAGGCTGGTTTTCCAGCTGATGTCTTACACCTCAATGATCCCAGCTGCAAAGGAACGGTCCGGAATGGCAGAGTGGAATTCCATTTTGATAACGATGAACACATCTGTGGTACAAATCTTGTGGTAGGTTTATCTAAAAGGTAGGTTTTAAAAAAAAACTGTAATCAATCTGTAACAACCAATGGAAGGTCCCAAACAAACCTCCCTAAAGGTTTTTGGTGGTGGTGATTAGACAAGATCTGCGATGACGTCACAATTTTGTTGCATTGGAACTACCTGAAGTGTACATATGAAGTAGACTCGCTCCCTTGGTCAAAATCGGGGGAACGAGGGTCTGTCCATATAAACTTCCCTCGTCCACTTCACGAAGTGGAATGCACTTTAAAATGGCTTCCCCCAAGGGGAAGTGCTTAGGGAAGTTCGCAAGTGCGTGTCTAAAAGTGGACTGGAATGCAGCCTCAGTGTCTGGAAGAGATTCAGTAGAGAAAGGTGCACAACACCATGCCACAAAAGCAGAGGTGGGTAGAGTATCCAAAAACTGTACTCAAGTAAAAGTACAAGTACTTATAGAAATATTTACTCAAAGGAAAAGTAATAATATTAATAGTTACTTGAGTAAGGATGCTCTCACACCTGCCTCATTTAGTTTGGTTGAATCGCACTAGAGTTCGTTTTCCCCCTTGGTGCGGTTCGTTTGGGCAGGTGTGAAAGCAGCAATCGCATTTAGGTGCACACCAAAAGCAGACCAAACAAGCAGATTTTCTTTCACTTGACTGTACTGTAGGTCCATGGCCACTTCATCCAATGCTCTTGATGTTCAAAAGCCCCGTTCACACTAGGGGTTGAATCGACTAGTCGAAAAGTCGACTAGTCGACCTTAATGCAATACCGTGATGCTTTAAGCTTGACGTCGACTAGTCACGTTGATCATGTGACACTATGATTGCGCAAATTTTTATACTAACAACATGGTCAGATGAAGAGCCCAGAGGGTCATTGCAGCAAGAAAGCAGCATTGGTACATCAAGTGTGTGGAAATACTTGACTAATTTAACACTATATATTGTTGAAAACGAAAGTAAAAGCATGACACACGCTCACTGTTTTACCGGGAAATGAGAGTTCAGACTCTTTATTAAAATCATTAAAACATTATTTTTTTTTCATATATTTATTTAAACATATTAATGATGTATCCCTAATTCACCTGCAATTAATTGGAATATTATTTTGTATTACTTGGATCTGCGCATCACTAACGCGCAGATGTTAATTCATAGCTTTTTTTTTTCTTTTCTTTTTATCCTAAATGATTATGTAAACAGCGGGCTGTTTACACCTGGCCACTTCATGTGTTTCTGTGATCTGATAGCTGTCCGATCGTCAAAAAAGCAGGTGTAAATGCCATCCGAAATGCATTCGAGACGGATTTAAATCCGATCGCTCAAACCACTTCAAAAGGAGGTCTGGGCCGCCCGCATTCCAGACGAAACTGGACAAGTGTATGCATCTGGTTGTTGAAACCACATATGTAAATTGGACTCCTCCCAACAATGCTAAAAACAAACGTGTGAGAGCGTGTTATAGGCTATATGTCATGTTATATTCATTATATGACCAGTGGCGGCCTTAAGCATCTGGGGGCCCGTTTCAATAACTAATATGGGGCCCTACCCATAAAACATAAACATAGAGCAGAAAAGGCAAGAATTCCTGTTGGTTTGCATCAATTGTAGCCTATATTATTTTATTACGTGCACTTTCAGCTTCATGAACAGGCAGCTCAACATATAAATAATCCAACCTTATTTGATTAAAAATATATACAATTATACAGCGTTTTACGTTGGAATAAGTCTCGCCCTTAAATTACTATTATTTGAAGTTAACATTATACAATACGTAGACCTACACCACAAAACTAGTTGAGGATAAATTCTTTAAAATTGGGGAATCCGTTATGGACGTGAGCGCTCTGAAAGCGGCACTAAAAGACTGCTTTAAAACTTTCACAGAGACCTCAAACAGGAAGCACAAAGCCTTTCTTTAAAGGGAATTTCGTTTTGTATTAATTGTATCTTAATTTGAATCAATGTTTCATCAACCAATTTCCTGGATTTAATAAATAAGAAGTACATATAGCAGATCACGACACGGAGGCGCCGGCGCGCGAACTGGAGCTTGTCTCAAATTAACCAAAACTCAGCATATAAGGTAGCTTGCTTGCCTCACAGACCTGAGAAATATATCTAAAATGTCTACTTCTAAAAAGAACATTTCAAAACGAAAGAAAACAGACTGCTCTCTGTTTATGTAATCCGTATGAAATGTGCATTTCTCTCTGGCGCGTTCACTACTGCGAAGATCACGATCAGCATAGTCAACTTCATCTTTGCAGGCGACAGTGACACAGAAAACACTTGTTTATAAACAGTTAAAATGTCTCCTTGCTATATTCGACATATTCATAATCATTACTTTTGCCGGTTCTTTGTGACAACTTTTAGGTGCTTTATTGGCAGCGCCACCCTTACATGTTACATGAACGTGTCACCACAACATCAGCACTGAAAACATGGGGATTTTTTACAATAAATTACAAGCTGCTAGTGACATTATTTAGTTAATCGCCTGTCGCGAGTGCAAATGCAAAGTTGCAAAGCTCGATTTAAAAAATAGTTATATACAATATATATATATATATAATTTGTCAGGAATAAGAGGGCACATTGGTAGGATGCCTGTTGCCAAGTCTCAGCGGCTGAAATCGCGTTCTGAGGCAGGGTGGTGTGCTGACCAGAGGTGAGGCGGCGCAGTGACCTAGGTGGCCCGGCCGGGCCATGCCCCCTGGGGCCCCCTCGTGGCGCCGACCCTGCTTCTCTTGATTGCTAATCCACAACATGATGATTATTAGGTTAAACGTTCAGAATACGATTCCATATAAGGTTATATTTCAGCACTTCGCAAATGGACAGCGACTCTTAGGTAGCACGTAGAACGCGTTCTCGCGCGTTCACGTTACGTGCATTTTTGGGAAACGCTCGTGGAATTCCGGCGAGCGTTCGTAACCTTGCACGTAGAGAGTGAGATACATCGTTATCGGGAAACCCTGCCCAGAAACGTTCGTTTCACAACTTCGTAGCTCGTGGTCAATCGACCTTGGATGGTTTACTTTAGACATTATGGCTGAAAACGGAGAAAATGAATGGGATTTTGCTGGTCTGTTGGGGCCCCCCTTGAAGGGCGGGGCCCGTTTCAATTGAAACGGGTGAAACATAGGTAAGGCCGCCAGTGTATATGACGAAGCTATGCAACACGCATCGCGGCAGCTGAGCATCATCAAGCCAATGTGCAAACTATCGCAAATCCAAGTGAAAGTAAGTCGCAGACGCTTAACACACAATCATCTTCGTTAAAAGTAAAGAAACTAAACGATCTTACCAGGGCTGTTGCCACTCTCTCTTATTGCGGTCCTTGATTTTGAAATAAGCTGATGATCAATAAAATGCAGCTCATTACTGTTGCTTTCGGTGACATGAACTCCGTTAAATCTGCATATAGCGCGTTGTTTGAAGATCGGATTTAAATCCGTTTTGCCAAAACATATTTATGTGACCAGGTGTAAATGGAATCGTTTTGATAAATCAGATCAGTAAAAACGCATGAAGTGACCAGGTGTAAACGGCCATTACGAGCGCCATTATGAGCCAGCGACTAGTCGACGTCGACTCGACTTTGATGTCAAAACAGTCGACTTAAAAAAATCTGAAGTCGTTCAACCCCTGGCTCACACTACAAGCGACTTTGTCGCAGCATGTCGCCAGTGGCTGGCGATGAGGTCGCTAGTGGGCGTTCCCACTACTGGTTGCCTTAATGAATGACATCCAATGACAGCGAATCAGTTTTCTTGCCGCTCCACTCCTATTGGTTGTCGCTCCTGAAAGTCGCTCTTCATTTGCATAAAGTTAAACAGATCTCAACTTTGTGTCGCCAGACACGCCCCATCCGGTTGCCAACGGTTGCTGTCACGCATGTCGCCGGAAATCGCCCGCTCCCCATTTGAAATGAATGGTATCGTGTCGCTTTGTCGCTTGTAGTATGAACGGGGCTTTAAACCTTCCTATTACGACTCCGAGTCGAGTGTGAATTGAAAGCGCTTCAGTCGATTCATTGCGTGCAGGAAACTGAACAGATCATTCAAACTGATTCACAAACCGATTTAGACAGATCTGCCAACTTGTTTGATGAAGTCTTTGAACAGAATCGACTCAAAAGAGTAATTCATTTGTGAATTGAGCATCGCTCATGCCCTTAAAAATGATATAGCGCGCTTGGAATAAACTACGCATTTAACAACATTGCATTAAAATAAAGTAACGAGAGGAACGTCACCCAACGTAACGAAGTAAAAGTACTTTTTTTTCATTAGAAATGTACTCAAGTTTAAGTAAAAGTACCCACATTTAAATCTACTCTTAAAAGTACAAGTTCTCCAAAAAAAAAAAACTCAAGTAAATGTACTTCGTTACTACCCACCATTAAAATGTAACCCATCATAATTTTACTTGACTGATGAAACCTTTTGGGTTATTGAGTGTTGCTGTAATATATATAATATATAATATATATTATTATTATTATTATTATCATTATTATTATTATTTTATATATTTATTTATATATAATTTATTTTTTTTATACTTTGAATTCAGTTTAGGCTAAAATACAAATGTTATATTTGTTTTCTACAGGCTAACGGCACCCACTTCATCTATGATAACTTTATTCTGGGGACACCGAGGTCAGAAGGTCTAATCATCAGCAGAAAGAAAATCCTGAAGCTTTCTTTCAGCTGTGTTTATCCTCAATCACAAACACTTTCCATGAATGTGGAAATCAACCCACTGGAGAGGTAGGAGTGAAGCAGCACTATTTTTTTTAAAGGGGTAGTTCACCAAAAACAGAAATTTTGTTTGTTGTTATTTGTTCCAAGGAACAACATTTTTCTGCTCATACCTTTCAATGCAGTTAATCCTCATGGGGAATTTCAAGCTCAAGTACAAAAAAGAGGTCCATATGACTCCTGAACTATATTCCAAAACTTTTTAGGTGAACTAATCCTTTAAAGGGACATTGTGTAGGAATTTCTCCCATCTAGCAGTGAAATTGTATTTTGCATTCAAATGAATTGAGCTCTCCAGCGCCTCGCTTTTTCAAATGTGTGTTGCATCTACGGTAGCTGTTATGTACCAAAAAGCTATGACAAACAATGCAAGAAAAATCATATGATCTATTAAAATATATTCTTATTGAATTTCTAGGTTACAAAAAGTAAACTTACATACCTTGTTTTTTAGCGCCTTCTCAACTTTATTCAATAGCTGCTATTCATCAAAGAGCCTGTTTAACTTTTAACTATAAATGTTCTACTGTCTATCTATATAATAAAGTAGACAACCAAGCAATGAAAAAAGGCAGGCAACTTCAGCGTCTCTTTTGAAATCTTTCTCCTGCATTAGCTCTTTCCACCTGGAAAAAGCTATCCCGACATTGACTCTTGTTTTTTGTAATCTCCGGTCACGTTTCCTTTTAAGTTCAATTTTGGACTTTTTTGGCGACGAGGATTTCTTCTCCTGTGGCTCGGCATATGTATGCCATTAAAAATAACAGTGCAATGCAGCCTTTTAAACTTGCCGGGGCCGTGAAGCGCCTCTCACTGCTGCTCCTCCGTTTCTACTGCTTTCAGTCACGTGACGCTGGCTCTGAACAAAAACGCGTTGTGGAAACGCGTTTGCCTAGTACTTTTTGACCCTCTCTGCTATTATAGTTTTTCAAGATGGCGGAACGACATAGAAGCCTCCGTGGACCTACCCGTCACATGTATATAAAGATGATAAATTCTTCATTTACGTGGATAAGGCAGATAATTGGCAGAGGTATTTGTACACCATTGAGGACATGTTTTTGAATAAAAATATTGATTTTAGATGAATAAAATACCTAAAAAACTACACATTGTCCCTTTAAGCAGAAAAATAAATATATTTAAAAAGTAAATATATGGTTATATTCTCTAAACTATATTCTCTATACATTTTAAACCGAATTTTACCCATAAACAAAGTAGTTTTAACACAGATCTATCCATTATTTCTAACAGTATTGCACACAAGACTCTTCCCGCTGGTGAAGGCAGATATCGGGTCCGGATGATTCCATATGTGGATGATGAGTTTACCCGGCCCTTCACTGGTAGAGTGGATGCAGAGCTCGACCAGGAGATGCATGTGGAAGTTCGTGTTGAGGGGGTCGACAGCCGCCAGTTTGCCCTGGTGATGGACACGTGTTGGGCTACACCTGTGAATGATCCTGATTACAGCCTCCGCTGGGATCTCATCCTCTCAGAGTAAAGCAGGGATTTAAAAAAAAAAAAATCTTTTAAGTTTAGCCTTTACTCATTGTAATATTTCTACTGCATAAATAATAATCATATCAATATAGGATTACCTAACATGTCTTTCAGTTTTTCAGAACTAAAGGAAAATATAACATTTTTGAGCATGGAATGCACATGTGTGATGATTTACAGGAGATCCCTTTTGTATTGAATGATTCAAGTTAAATAATTTGTGATTATTGATATTCTCAGGTGTCCCAATCCAAATGACGGCACAGTGGATCTGCTGCAGAACGGCGTCTCGACATCCAGCCGTTTCTCCTTCAGGATGTTTATCTTCACTGCAAACTCCACTAAGCTTTACCTGCACTGTGCTGTTCACCTTTGCCTTCTGTCAAGCAATCGCTGCTCAACGGTGAGTTTAGTGTTCACTAATTGTGTGTCAGATTGTTCTTTTCCTTCAGAAGACACTGGTACTTCTTAATTCCAAAATCTGTTGGCATTATATCTCCATCTAGAGTGAAGTAGTCTGTGTGTATGCAGTAAGATACTGTTGTAGACTGTAAAAATCCCATCACATTATGGTCATCCATTTTCAATCTTTAGGACTGTTCCTCTGGACACCAGCGGAGAGAGGGCAGGTCTCTGGACTTCCATGACAGTGCTTCCATATCCATGGGTCCTCTGGTGTTGTCTGAACGGAGCTCAAGTAAACATTAAACTTAAGTAAAAAAAAGAAAAGAAAATTAAGCATTGAGTTTATTATGTCAAAGTTATGTCTGATTGAATCCATATTTATGTTTTGCAACTTTACCATGCACTGAACCATGTCTTGTCCCCCTTCACAGACATACTGTTCCCAGAAAAAGTGCCTGGGTCCAGGGCACCAGGCCTGTGTGGTTCCTTGATCATTTTGATGGTTTCACTCCTTAGTGCCTACACTTTGTTGCATGTTTAGACATACAATTACCTTTGAATTCTTTGATTATACATTTCAAAAAATGTTGTTTGTCATATCTGATTTGTACACTGTACATTGGATTAGGAACAATTGGCATTGAACATATAAATTGTTCTGCTTTGACTTTTATTTGCACCTAATAATAATGAGGACCCTTAAGTTTATGATAACTTTCTCTGTCTATTATGGTAAAATAAGAATTAATTTGATTGCTTCTTTCTTTATTTTCAATTGTACTTAAAATTCTTAAAATGTAATTTAAATACTCTATATATTTATTGCGACAAAATGCTTTCAGCTAATAACTGTGTATTATGAAGGGGAAAAAATGCTTCCTTGCTAAATAAAAATATTTTTTTTGAAATCCTCATCCAAACTATGATTATGTGAAACTGCGCGGTTCCTGTGTAATTGTATGATAATATTAGGCCATCTTATTTTTTTGTAGGGTGTCCTGACCTTCGACTGCTTCTAAGGACATGGATTTAAAGGTCTAATATTTTTAAAAATGTATTAACATTATCATATCTCTGTGTGTTTTGTTTAAAATATAGGGAAATATATATAGATTGCATACTTAAAATTAAAAGGATAGTTCACCCAAAAATAAAAATTCTGTCAGTAATTACTCTCCCTCATTTTGTTCCAACCCCATAAGACTTTTGTTCATCTTCAGAACACAAATTAAGATACTTTTGATTAAATCTGAGAGCTGGATCACTCCTCCATAGGCTTCTAAGGGATTGAAACTTGCCGGCCTCGAAAAGTTATTAAAGACATCGTTAAAATAGTCCAAGTGACTACAGTGGCTCAATCTTAAGTTTTTCAAGCGACGAGAATACTTTTTGTGTGCAAAAAAACAACAAAAATAACGACTTTATTTCAACTATTCATTTCCTACTCTGTGGGCCTTGAGTGAGTTCACTAGTGAAACAGCGCAGCGCTTCTGTGTTGTACGTCAGACGCATCACACACATGACCAGCGTCGGCCAATAGTGAGCCTAACTATTTGTGTTCTGAAGATGAACGAAGGTCTTACGGGGTTGAACAACATGAGGGAGAGTAAATACTGACAGAATTTACATTTTTGGGTGAACTATCCCTTTAAGTTAGAACAGTAAATAAACACAAACCGAAGAAAAATAGGACTTGTGCTTTTGTTACTTTTGATATGAAACAAAGTCTCAGCTTATAAATTCAAACAACTTACCAAAATCCATGTCATGATTTAACATGTCATGATATATTATTTAAAATAATTAAATCAATGTTTCAATTACTAAAAGATGCTAGAACAGCGCAAGTAAACAATGTAACTTTACATTTACCACAGAAAAGCTTTTCAGTTACCACACTGTAAAATCTAACAGTTGTTCTTACTAAGAATTTTTAGTTAACTTTACTTAATTTCCAATAATTTGTTTAACTTACTAAAACAATTTAGTAATCTATACTGTTTGCATGCTATGCCTTCGTTACTCAGAAAACCCAAGTAAACTTTACTTGACTGAAAGCAAAAACAAACAAAAAAAACAGGCGGGGCAGATGGTTTTTGAGGTGGGGCAATTCTTAGACTTTTCACTAATTTCTCCCACTTCTGCAGTCATCATTCTTCTAAGTTACATTCGCCCATTTTCCAGTTGTTTCTGAGGTAATCAAGTAGGGCTAGTTCATCAAGGTTTTCAGCCAGTAAACAGGATGGTGTAACGGTCAGGACACAGGAATAAAGACGAGGAGATGTAATTTCTTTTTTTCTCTCTTCTTTTAACTGTATTGAGCTCCAGCAGTACTCATCAGAACATTCCAATATCCAGCATTGTCATTATAGTCTGATAAAAACAAAGAAATCACCATTAGGTACTGTCATTTAAACAGTTACAGTACTTAAATTACTATGCAACGTGAATAATAAATCCACACAGAATACAAATCAGGATCATCAAACATAAATATCTCAATAAACATTGCTATGCCCCTTTAAACATAATCTACAATTACATAAATGAGGATATTACTCTTTGGAAAGATATAAGGAGCTCCACCTATCTCGCTGACTAGTTTACATGAGACTGTATTAAAAGGGGTTTACAGAACGAGCAATGGCGACACCATCTGGCCAGACAAGGCTACTACAGCCTAACAGTGTCCGCACATGGTCTCCTGAGCACGATATTAACTCTTCTTAACTCAATGTTATAAACGTTACGTAACTTAGACATCAGAAGACTCACACCAGTTAACTTATTTCCTGCAGTGTTTTACAGCATGAACATTGTTCTAACACTAGAAATCTCACTCATCACCCTGGGCACATGTTAATGCATGGTAACTCTACAATATAGAAACATAAACACAACAAAGTGACAGTCACTTACTTTTCATCATTAACTCAACACATGGAACATTGGAAGCTGGATCATTCAGGAGGAACTAAAGAGGCTACTCAACACAGGTACGTGGGCTAAACTATACCAGAGTCCGTCTATGGAGAGCCTTGGCACTTCCTATTAGCCCCGTTGTATATCATCTTGGTTGCAGTTCCATTAGAATTCCCCTGGAGGTGATCGCGGGTGCAGAATGAATGGGAGTCTATGGAGCTAGACGGCTAAATGTATCCCTTTATCCTGCTTGTCGTTGAATCAACGTAGATTTTATTGTTGATTCCGCAAGTTCAATATAGATTATAGACCAAAAGTCGAATGAACGAGTACTTGTGTCCTTTCGATTTCTTACAGGTTGGGTCGTTGTTGGCCGGAACACGCTAGCATTCTGCTATTATGTGACGTCATCATATTTTTTAACGGATTTTTAGAACAGATAAGTGAACTTAAAAATGCAATTTACAACGGAGTGTATTATCTTAGCCCCCTCTTTTGAATGCAACTTTCAAATTACTTGACAAAAAATTACATCCTGAGAAAAGTGGATTTCTGGGGGTGAAACCCTATAGACTCCCATTCATTCTGCACTGGCCTGCGAGCGCCCCCGCATGGACAGAGACATGTTACTGCAGCCAGTCCAGAAACCGGAAGTAACCAGACAGTGCCAATTCTCCCCTTATTAGACATTCTCTGACTATACTGCTGAACTTGAACACGTTTACGTTCCATAGACAGTAAAAGAAATGGACACAGCGACCCCATTGATTTCAATGGAGAAGACTGAAGCCCGATTATTACACTTCCTGTCTGATGGCTGAGCGACTGCGCAGGCTCAAACTGAGCGTGACGACAGTATGATAGTTGTACATCTTCTAGTAGCTGTGGCAAAACAAATCTGAATCACCTAATTCCTCAAAAACATTGTTGAAATATTTTGTCCCGTTATTTTTATGGACTCTCTATCTATGGGCTTCTCCCTTGACTTTATGCCTCTATGTCCCCCCGATTGCCTCATAGACAGTAAAAGATTGCTTGCGAGCTTCTCCTCCTGTCTATACGGTAATGTCTCTATTGTGCGACATAAAGTCGCATGGTTATGACGCAATCGTTAGCCTGTTTTTAACAAAAACGGCTTCTACGGGGCCATAACATAAGATACAAAGTAGTGGAGCCTTTTATACATTGTCGTGTTTATCTAGAAATAAATAATGGACAAATTAATTCTGTGGACGCCTCAGATGTAAAGTTATTCGCTGTCAAAGTGACGCCAAAATGAATGGGAGTCAATGGAATGCTAACAGCAGGTGAAGTTCTGCTACAATAGCGGCTCCCGCGAGGCTTCAACTTCCGGCTGATGGATTACCCCCTTGTTCCGTTCCCACTATGGCCAACACACTAGCTACACACTTCCTCTACCGTAATCACAGAAGAAGAGTCTTAAAGCAGCAGGCACCCAGAAATGTCAGAGCCTTTTATACACCAGTCATCTTGAATGTTATTGTCAATACAACTAAAAATTTTGGGAGAACGTCACATAAGTTGACTTCATAAATTCATGTTGAATTCCTAAAATGTATCACAATTATTATGATTAATGTTCCCTTTGGTTGGGCACTTGGATCTTAATTCTCTTCCAATTGATGCAGTGATGCAACATGAAATCACAGTTATTTGATTTCAAAGGAAGTGAAGTAATAAATATTATATATATTTAAACATATTATTTCCATGTTTTGAATGAATGTATTATTGATATATAACAAATATATTTAATGTAAAATAATGCTCTTTTAACATTTTATTGCTAACACTTATGGCATAAACGTTTAATTGGGTTGATATAATCTCTCTATATGTGTGACAATATCTTGCAATTTTGCTTGAGTCACACACAGACTTCAACACTCAGCATGCAAACCACAACAATGGTAACAAGTTTTTTTTTTTAATTAATTTAATTAATTAGACCATTACAATTTTATTTACTATCTCTTGTCAGTATAACCCCAATAACGATAGCAAATAAAATTTTCATGGTAAAATAAAGCCCAAAATAGTAAAACAAAGCAATTCATTCATTCCGCTATGCACTCTGGGAGTACACTTCCTCGGATCACAGATAGAATTAAGTTGACAAAACTTAAATGGATTAAGTAAGAAGAACTTGATGCAATCAAGTTATGCTTAATTAAATTAAGGCAACGAGTTTGCACAATTGAATTAAGTAAACTGAACAAATTTGTTTTTATGGTGCATTAACTTCATAGTTGAAGTTAAATAGTAGAAGGCACTGTGGAATTAAACATTAAATATGCAAGCTTACTGCATTACATATAGTTAGGGATGCTAAACAAGTCAACTGCATTTATGAAGCAGACTACTAGGTTGATTATATTATTAACTGTTTCCCCACCATTGACGGAAATATACAGCTTTCCGTTTTCTCTGATACGGTAGGGGGCGCTGTTACACAACTTCTGAAAGAGTACAGAATCTCTTGATTAAAGTGGTCATGAACTGAGAATTAAAATTTTCCTTGATCTTTTGACAGTTGAGAGTTATAGAAGGACGTGAGCTACGTTGCTGCCAGGCCTTGGCCCGTGTGGCTAGGGGTTGAATGAAATCTGGGGGTGGGTTGCCGTGTGACAGGGACCTGACCGGCCGAACTTTGGAAGCAAGAAAAATATTATTTTCTAGTGTGTTTTGGTTTGCTATAAAGGCAGCTTTTGTTATCAGTGGCGCGTGCTTTGTGACGGGCATAGTAACTGATTTTTGAACATTTTCAGCCGGCCGAACTTTGAGGGGGGCTGTTAGGAAAACCTTCAGTTCTCGCTCTGTTTGAGCTGCTGTAAAAACAGCGTTTTTTTAGCAGTTATAAGGTGGGTTAATAGAAAAGTGCTCTTTTTGTGCTTTATTTGGGTTAAAACAGCGTTTGTTTGTAAGGGTGGGTTCTTTGTAATGGGCCCACTGACTACAGTTAAAACCTCTCCAGTCACCTGAACTGAAGATGGGACTGAGAGAAGTGCACAAGCTTTCTTCAAGGGAGGTTCCGGCTGGGGCGGGACTTAAACCCTCTCTTTTCCCCCGTCTAGGAGGCCTTCCGAGGCTCAGGGTCCAACACAAATTTGGGTTGGGGGCCCTGACGTGCCAGGAACGGGTAGTCCTTTGCAGGCTTTAGGCGTCGGTGTCAAAGTGTTCAAACTTCAGCCGCTGGTCGGGGCAGCGAAGTCGGCGGCGCGGGCTTGGCTGGCTGAGGGGGTGGCGCTTTCTTGGGGCGCCCTGAAGCCGATCTCGATTGTTTGTGCAGAAAATGTCTCATGGCCTGCGATGATTTCTGCGCCTCAGTGAAGCCTGTGAAGGGCATCAAGGAAAGCGGTTCTGTCCCCGTCCTTGATCTCCATAAGGTTCAGCCAGAGGTGGCGCTTCAGCACAACCAGACTATACCTCTGCCGATCGCCTGGGCGGTGGTTTTGGTGGCGTGCAGGGCCAAGTCAGTGGCGCTGCGCAAGTCCCCAAAGGCCACAGGTTCTGGGCCAGTCTCATCCATAGAACGGAGGAGCTTGGCCTGGAACACATGAAGGATTGCCATAGTATGCAAAGCCGATGCAGCCTGGCCGGCGGCAGTGTAAGCGTGGCCGGTGAGGGCAAATGTCGTTTTGCAGGGCTTGGATGGATGGACCGCCTGCTAGAGGTGGGTGGATAGCTTTCACGAGGACGCGAATAAGTTCAGCGTCCCCGCTTGCTCTAACGCCGTCTCCGCTGGCTTGGGATTGAGGAGCGTGGTTAACTGTCAAGCCCGGCCAATCTTCTCCCTCAGATGCAGCCAGAGACCAGCTGTCGTCGCCATCTTCCTTAGATGCAGCAAACAAAACCAGTCCTGCCGCTTGAGAGGAGGGGGATAGATCCGTTTGCGATACCGGTGAGGGGGTCTAGCAAGAAGAGAGCGAGGCTGGATGGAGATGGGCAGCCGCCATTGTTGAGTGCAGTCTCTGCATGGGCGAGGCCCAGGCATGGGGCGCACTCGCTGTGTCCGTCAGTTTCATGCAGAGAGGTTACTTACTGTAGCCCTATAATTGCATTATTTAATAATTACATTATTTTAATTTAATTTTAATTCAGATTTGTCATTTTTACTAAAATAAAAATATCTGAGAGACCCCTCCTAAGTCTATTTTTTACTTCTTATGGGGGTTCCGGATCCCCCAGCCCCCCCCCCCCCCCCTCAATTCGAGCACTGCTTACCGCACGAACACAACAGTCATGCATCCTCGCAGCGGGGTGAAAGTCCAGTCCAAACGCAACAACAATACAGCTTGCGACGAGTCCCGTCCCGTCCCCCAAACACTGTTACGAGTCTATGTAGTGAAAACAGTCTCATTGTGCATCTCCTTCCACAAATGCACGTGAGAGATCCACATGTGCCCACACCAATCCACAAATGTGCGAGAGAGATCCGCATGCACGCACCAATCCAAGCGAGAGATCCACATGTGCGCGCACCAATCCACAAATGCATGCGAGAGATCCACATCCACACACAAAAAGCAATCCACAGATGCACATGACACGCAAATCAATCCACAAATGCACGCCATACACACACACACACACAGCGATCCATGAATGCACGCGAGAGATCCACATACACAACAATCCACAAATGCACGCGAGAAATCCACACACACACAGCGATCGACGAATGCACGCGAGAGATCCACAAACACACAGCAATCCACACACATGGCAATCATGCATTATTGTCCTTACTCATTGCTTTGCTCACAATCCACAAATGCCATCTTGCCTGCCTACCTGTAATTTCATGCACAGCAAATCACGAGTCTTTTGCATTGGTGTTCTGCCTTAAGAATGCCCCTGAATGTGCGCTTTTGTATCTGTGGAATCTTTTGAGACTGTCGTTCTGCGGCCTTGATTCACAAATGCACACAAGCCTATCTGTCCACATTACCTGCAAAGATGGTGTCTTCCTCCAGAGGGCGCTAACGGGCCTTCGAGCTGAATCTTCCAAAGGGCTGGATTCATTTCGTTTTCTGACTTGGCGAGACCAAGGGGGTAATCCATCAGCCGGAAGTTGAAGACTCGCGGGGGCCGCCATTGTAGCAGAACTTCACCTGCTGTTAGCATTCCATTGACTCCCATTCATTTTGGCGTCACTTTGACAGCGAATAACTTTACATCTGAGGCATCCAAAGACTTCATTTGTCCATTATTTATTTCTAAATAAACACGACAATGTATAAAAGGCTCCATTACTTTGTATCTTACGTTATGGCCCCGTAGAAGCCGTTTTTGTTAAAAACAGGCTAACAATTGCATCATAACCACGCAACTTTATGTCGCACAATAGAGACATTACCGTATAGACAGGAGGAGAAGCTCGCAGGCAATCTTTTACTGTCTATGAGAGCAATCGGGGGGACATAGAGGCATAAAGTCAAGGGAGAAACCCATAGATAGAGAGTCCATAAAAACAATGGGACAAAATATTTCAACAACGTTTTTGAGGAATTAGGTGATTCAGATTTGTTTTGCCACAGCTACTAGAAGATGTACAACTGTCAGACTGTCGTCACGCTCAGTTTGAGCCTGCGCAGTCGCTCAGCCATCAGACAGGAAGTGTAATAATCGGGCTTCAGTCTTCTCCGTTGAAATCAATGGGGTCGCTGTGTCCATTTCTTTTACTGTCTATGAGCGAGACAACTGAAGTCTAAACATTTTTCACTAAATATCATATACATAAATGCAAATATAGAGTAAAACCAAACCTCTTTTTTTTATTCTTCAGTCTTTAAAATTATTTCTGTAACTGTTAGCCAACTACTAGGCTGTATGTTTTCTTTTGTTTATATTATTGTAGTTCTGAATGTACTTTGTGGTAATGTAATTATTTATAAAGTTCTTTGGCGTAGGCCCCGTCCGTAGTTCATAACCCTAGGGTAGCGGATCTGCATTTCCTGCCTGAAGACGAAAGCAGGGGCGCAGCAGACCCTTATTATTTAATATTAAATTCAAATCGCCAGTAGGTGGCGGTAAGTCACTGTCTTTATGAGTGAGTCATTGATTCGTTCAGCAACAAAGCAAGTTGCTGTATTTATGAACGGATCATTGAATCTCACGATTCGCTCAAAGCCACAGATTCGTTCACGAATCACCGCTGTGTGCTGCAGTTCTGCTGTGGCTTTCGTTGCAAAATAAGCCTACTGACAATAATGTTAATGTGGATGGATAGGCTTTGTGTGCATTTGTGAATCAAGGCCGCGGCAGGGAGGCTCGAGCTGGGTCGGAGTGAAGACGTGCTGGAGGACTCTGCCACGTTGAAAATGGCAGCGACATCAGCAGGATGTGATCGAGGAAATAGTAATCAACTGAAAGCGGGAAATGCAGGAAGTGATTGCACAAAGATAAACGGTATTGATTGAATTTGAGGGGGAGAATATGCCAAAAAAGGTATACCTTGGTTAAATGAGCTACCCAGTGAGAATGTATGTGCCAAAACCATTGAGGTGTTTTAACTATCAGAGGTTTGGACATATAGCCAATAACTGTAGGTTATTAAAAAATAAAATACGCCGTTGTAATTACAAAAGCCGCAAAAAACGTGCGAAATACGTCAATGACGCCGCTTTTTACGCCTTTCATCTCGCTATATGACGGTGTAAAAAACGCTGTTTTGGTTACACACAGTGTTGCCAACTATTTTCAAAGGAAAGTAGCTAAGGCCTTCCCTAAAAGTTGCTAAATGTCGCTAGATGACATCACACGCCTATTAGCATATTCATGGCATCATCGCGTCGTACTTGCGTTCTGCCTGCCTAATTTTTTTTCTCTCTAAATTCATGCTCACATTCTGTAAATTAATATAATCAGTGGTTAAAGTGGGATTTGGTAGGTGGGGGAACCGTCAAATTTTGTGTAGGTGCAACAGGGAAAAATGACTCACCGTGGGACAACATATTGAGTATCGTGGTATAGCAATACTTTTTGGGACAAGAGTGTGCACCACATATCACAATACTTATTTACTTGATATTTTAATGGTTTTATTTTGGTCCATCAACACTGATATGATGACGATAATATGTTAAAATTGCTGAACACTGGGCCAAAAATTGAGCCCTGGCATTGTAGCCACATCAGCCCACATTACCCCCCACCCCCCACAGCCATGTGCATTTAAATGAGGTAGTTCGGGGCATGCTCCCCCGAGAAAATTTTGATTTCTCTGACCTACATATGTGCAATTTAAGACTTTTGAAGGCCAAAAAAAAAAAAAGAAGGATAATAAATAGCTTTAAAACCATGTCAGTGTGCATTAGATTATTTGTCAATACCTGCTCTCTCATCTTCTTTCTTTTTCTCTCAGTCTCCTTATCCTTCCGTATTTCTTCCCCTCCTAAAGCTGAACTTTGACTGATAGTCTTTTCATTTTCGTATGTGTCAGTGAAGAAAGTAAACATAGGCTCCGCTCAACTGATGAGTTTTATGAATCATTTTCTTAGATAAGTTAATTTACTCAAGGCTTCCAGATCAGCATTCCCAATAGGAACCTTCTACAAGCTTTGGAATTTGAAAAGTAATTTGAAATAATACAAATTATAGGCTACGTTTAATGCAGTTAGTGGAATTGGCAGACGTTCCCTTAGGCATGCGTTGTGGAAACGCGTCAAAGCATTCTCAGGTATAAATATGCAGCATTAATGCACAGTGATTTTGAACGAATATTTAATGTCGATAATGGTCACATAATGTTAAAACTAATCCTGCTATTGATATCTTTGTAAGACTGCCGACCCAATACCAGAACAGTGGCAAGGGAAAACAATGTCCGGCGAAATATCGAACATTAAACTAACTTTACCGCGATCACCGTGAGTGCATTTCACGCATTTATAATCACTCCCGTTCAGCGGGGAGGAAGGGAGGTTGGTCGCAGTCGGTCCATCCTGGGACCAGCGAGATTCGTTGAGATTAATGAATCTATTTATTTAATAATTTATCTTAGGTGCCGGAACGCAGTTCCGGACCGTTCCGGCCCACTTTAACCCCTGAATATAATATAATATAGCCGAATGTCCAATAAAGCTGTTCTCA
This sequence comes from Gila orcuttii, assembly GCA_026230005.1. NCBI lineage: Eukaryota > Metazoa > Chordata > Actinopteri > Cypriniformes > Leuciscidae > Gila > Gila orcuttii. Next base: position 41,097,856 of record JAPDVR010000017.1, on the reverse strand, counting down.
TTACCTATATTATTTTTGTCAGACAATAGAACAAGTAGCTATGATATAGTGAAAATTAAAAACATTAAATGGCTGCATAAGTACATTTTGTTTTGTTAAAGCCTTACACAAATCAACTTTATAGCTAATGCTGGAAAGACTTATAAAATACGTGTTAAATGTTTGTTTTACAGCAGTGTTTCTCAACCTCTCCTGCAGGGACCCCCTGACAGGACATGTTTTTGTTTTAACCCTGTTTGTTAAGAACCACTGTTCTACAGCATGTTTAAATTGTCACTTTTTAAGGCTCAGAAAAACGCACCGTTTTAGTGTGTATCCCTTTAAATGCAAATGAGCAGCTGCTGCCGGCCCAGAGGGCGGAGCCTCACGAGCTCTCAGGACGTGTGTCAGGACAGTCTCTCATCTCACGGAATGATAATATCAAAACATAAACTCTCAGTAGCCGTGCTCATTTCGACCCGGAATCGGAAAATAATGCCCACAGAGCCAGATAACATATGCTGTATGGAGACTGAACAGGTATAGTCTAGTTTAATTACGGTTATAACTTGTTTTTCCATCTTTCTTTTATCCACTATTAGTACAGGCCTGTTGTAGCGGACCGCGTCCGAATGTTGTAAAAATATACTGATGAGTTCAATGAAGTTTATTGTACATCACACAAAAGATGAAACATCACTGTAAGAGCTGAATAAACACTCTAACGTTATAAGAAGTCCGCATTAAAGTATTATCCATAAACTCTCTCCCTCTCCCTTTCATTATTATCATCATATACACAGCGAAGTACAAAAAAACACTCGTTACAACTAACAGTAAACAAATATTATACACACCTTTTCAAGGGGTGCTTAATAAACTGGTAAACTGTAGGCCTATATCCGTAAAACAACTCCTATGAACTGTAATAAAGTGCGCGCTCTCACTTTCATTACTGCCATGATCAATAATGTTACCTGTTAGGCCTATCGCTCCAGTAAATAAACAGAGCTATGTCAAAGAGTATAGAAGATTATAAAGTATTTATTTATTGTGTTTATTAACTATTCTTCTATACTCTTTGGCTATGTGGATTAATACATCCAGCTACACAACACCGACGACAGCGCTTGGGGGACATTCTGGTCAGGGCAGCAATGGCGGATGTGTACAACCAAAGCCGTCTAAAGAAAGCCTGGCCACTCCCTATTAAGTCCTATTGTACTGAATTTTGGTTGTAGTTCCACCAGAGTTCCACTGGGGGGCGATCGTCCGAATGCAAAATGAATGGGAGTCTATGGGGCTAGACGGCTAAATTTGTCTCTTTCACCCGATTGCCCTTGAGAAATCTCAGATTTGAATGTAGGTTTTGCAAGTTCAACATGGGTTATAGGTCCAAAGTTGAATGAACAAGTACTTATGTCCTTTCGATTTCTTACAGGTTGAGTTGTTGTTGTCCATAACACGCTAGCATTCTGCTAATGCACGCTGATTGGTCAGTGAAGGACTGATTACGTCCAGAGATACCGCTTGATGGCATCGTGGCATCCGAAGTATTTTCGGCGTGGTCTTTTAAAACAACAAAACAAAAACTCTTCTAGCACGTGTATTTACCTGTGTCAGCTGTGTTGTCGATGCCTCGAGAGAAAAGAAAGTGCAGATCGCAAAAGCACCAAAGTGACTGAAGGATTGCCGTAAAGCAGTTCTGTGGTCGTACAATGTGTATGATGCCATTGACATTTTAAAAGACTTTTTAAAGCAAATTAGTGACTTTAAAAAATCTAACACCCAGTAATCTCTAATTTCTTTCCATCTCCTTTCGAAAACAACATTCAAATTACTAGACAAAAAATTATATCCTGAGAAAAGTGGATTTTTAGGGGTATATCTCCATAGACCTCCATTCATTCTGCACTCGTCCTGTGAGCGCCCTCATATGGAACCAGAGTGGAACTGCAACCAGTTCAGAACCCGGAAGTTTACTGAGAGTGAAACTTCTCCCCATATTAGACATTCTCTGGAACAACTCTCAACTCGCTGTGAACTCGATCAGGGCGGTTCTATGTTAGAACGGCAGTGTCTGTCAACACTCGTGGGCGGGGCCTGTGGCTTTAGTGACGTCGCTAAAGCCACATTCTGAAAACAGGTCGTTGGGAGACACTGCTTATGATTTATGGGGATTTAAAAAAAAGGAGTGGGTGGATTTTTATCACTGCTGGGTGGTTGTGTACACACACTGCCATCACACATTTATGTCCAAACACCATGCAAAAGTGAATTTTGCATAATAGGTCCCCTTTAACTAAACACTAAAACAACTTTTTTTAGTTAATGATCTGTAAGAATGGAGCTTCATAAATGCTGTTCATTGATTCCAGTAAGTTTTTTGACATTTGGGTTTAAAGTGTTTTAATTCTACAATATATGGTTTAAAAACGTCTGAGTGCTGCCCTCTTCAGGTTGAACGGTGGCTACTGCAGTTGAATTTTCCTATTGGATGTTTGCGGTGGTTCGTGACGTAGCGGTTGCAGGTGACGTAGGCAGGTTCCATACAGAGAGATTCATCTCAGGTGCACGCCCCCCTCCGCTGGGCTCTGCCCACTTTTCCAGCATTTTTCAAATATTGCCAGTGGGTGGAGTCAGGCTCTGACCAGGGGTTTAGTTACCCTTTAACACATTGGCTGCGTTCGGAATCGCATACTTCCCTACTATATAGTAGGGGAAAAAGAGTAGGCGAGCGAAAAGTATGTACGAATCATAAAAGAGTAGGCGAAAATTACCTGGGTGACGTGCTAATTATCGCGAGATTCGGACGATAGTGCGTTCGAATATGCCTACTTTCCTACTATATAGTAGGCGAAAACAGTACGGGAAATAAGCAGTATACGTTTGAAACATCAGTATTCATAAAAGAGTAGGCGAGCAGTTCCCGGATGGCTTACTGCTTTCGCCCAGATTTTTGAGTGCTCAACCGATGGATACTCTTCTATCCCAGGAGACCATGCGAGAGGATACGTCATCAAACATCACAGAGATCAGCGACGCGGGGGTTTTCAAATGTGAGGAAACACGGTTCCTTGTTTAAATCGTATGTGTTAAACTACTATAGAGTAAACGTTTTAACTGTTGAAGGTGTAAAGGAGTTAGACAGTATAGTATAGTTGGGATTTTGCTGTAAAAACATGTTTTATTATGTTTAGCTAGCTAACAGGGGAGCTCCAGTAAGCACACATAACGTTACGTCTCTAAAGTGGATTTGCATAACCATATACATCTTAAACACGCTTATTTAAAATGTCTATTTACATCTGAAAGGAAAATATTGTATAAGTTTTGCAGATGAGCACATCACAACATGAAAAAGACATCCGAGTGATGTATGTGTGCTATTATGTAGGATAATTCACTGTTGTCAACACTGTTTATGTCACCGGGTGAGACAAAGAGGAACATTTAAACCGGGATTTGTTGCACGGGGGAGCGACTTCCGGTGTAACACCGGGCCGGTTCCGGTGGCATGTCATGGCCGCCAGTGTTGACGAGCGCCAGCTGTGGGCACTGATCAGGCCGTTATCAGTGAGCACATGCGGGAAGAGGGATATATAAGGAGAAGTTTGAAGACATGGAGGTTTGGTGTTTTTGTTTCCTTGGTGCTAGGGTTTCCACGTCGGGCTCCCTTGGCGTTTTTGTCAGCAGACAGCAGCAAGCAGCAACCGCAGTGCATACAAGTGTGGGGATGTTTACACATTCAGAAAAAGATGAGTGAGTGCCCCACATATGGAACTGAGGGAACAGAGTGATTAAGGGCAGCGCTGAAGATCCATGCTGTTACCAAGGAGAGAAGTTAAGTACACTTTTTGCATCAACCTACAAAAGGGGATGTTATGATGATTTACCAAGAAGCATTCTGAATATTGATTTGCAATGGCTGGCAGTGTGTGTTGTCTCTCTTGTTGTGAGTCTTAGAGACCAAGGAAGGAGCTGGGCTTTATAGGATTGCTCTTGAAACCTGATACCCCTGTGTAGAAAGCCATCGGTGGATTGTCTGACCCTGCAAAGATGGAGTAAAGGCCTGTTATTCACGAGAGGTGATGTGGCATTGCAGTGTCTGAAAGTGTGAAGTGAGCACGTGTAAAGAGTTATACTATTGTTGCATGCACGAGTGTGGGAGACCAAATCATTACCATCATTCTATGATCTTTGTTTGGGAAAGCCGAACCAGTGGGGAATCAATCTAATCTGATCCGTTGCTTGTAAAGTTGTGTCCAGGTTCCAACCACCTGATGTGATATTGGAGGAAGGAGAAGTTTAGCTCTGTGTGTTGTTGGGAAGAGCTGCATTCTGCTATTGCTGTCCTGTGGGAAGAGAAGACTCAGTTATTAACTGCTGGATTCTGTACTCACCATTGCTGTTCTGTGAACCGAAAGATTCTGCTGTCCGCCGCTGCATTCTGCTATTGCTGTTCTGTGGTAAGAGAAGACTCAGTTATTAACTGCTGGATTCTGTACTCACCATTGCTGTTCTGTGAACAGGGATTCTGCTGTCCGCCGTTGCATTCTGCTATTGCTGTCCTGTGGTAAGAGAAGACTCAGTTATTAACTGCTGGATTCTGTACTCCCCATTGCTGTTCTGTGAACAGAGAGATTCTGCTGTCCGCCGTTGCATTCTGCTATTGCCGTCCTGTGAGGGATTCTGCTGTCCGCCGCTGCATCCTGTCGCTCTACGAGCTGAGGAGAAGACTCAGTTATTAACTGCTGGATTCTGTACTCACCATTGCTGTCCTGTGAACGGAGAGATTCTGCTGTCCGCCGCTGCATCCTGCCGCTCTACGAGCTGAGGAGAAGACTCAGTTATTAACTGCTGGATTCTGTACTCCCCATTGCTGTTCTGTGAACAGAGAGATTCTGCTGTCCGCCGTTGCATACTGCTATTGTTGTCCTGTGGTGAGAGAAGACTCAGTTATTAACTGCTGGATTCTGTACTCACCATTGCTGTCCTGTGAACAGAGATTCTGCTGTCCGCCGCTGCATCCTGCCGCTCTACGAGCTGAGGAGAAGACTCAGTTATTAACTGCTGGATTCTGTACTCACCATTGCTGTTCTGTGAACCGAGAGATTCTGCTGTCCGCCGTTGCATACTGCTATTGTTGTCCTGTGGTGAGAAGACTCAGTTATTAACTGCTGGATTCTGTACTCACCATTGCTGTCCTGTGAACAGAGAGATTCTGCTGTCCGCCGCTGCATCCTGCCGCTCTACGAGCTGAGGAGAAGACTCAGTTATTAACTGCTGGATTCTGTACTCACCATTGCTGTCCTGTGAACAGAGAGATTCTGCTGTCCGCCGCTGCATCCTGCCGCTCTACGAGCTGAGGAGAAGACTCAGTTATTAACTGCTGGATTCTGTACTCACCATTGCTGTTCTGTGAACAGAGAGATACTGCTGTGTTTGATCTGCTGCCGCTCTACGAGCTGAGAGATCCTGTGAACCATTACTTCGAAGGAGAGTCTGCTGACTGCTGTGTCTGATCTGCTGCCGCTCTACGAGCTGAGAGATCCTGTGAACCATTACTTCGAAGGAGAGTCTGCTGACTGCTGTGTCTGATCTGCTGTCGCTCTACGAGCTGAGAGATCCCGTGAACCATTACTTCGAAGGAGAGTCTGCTGACTGCTGTGTCTGATCTGCTGCCGCTCTACGAGCTGAGAGATCCTGTGAACCATTACTTCGAAGGAGAGTCTGCTGACTGCTGTGTCTGATCTGCTGCCGCTCTACGAGCTGAGAGATCCTGTGAACCATTACTTCGAAGGAGAGTCTGCTGACTGCTGTGTCTGATCTGCTGCCGCTCTACGAGCTGAGAGATCCTGTGAACCATTACTTCGAAGGAGAGTCTGCTGACTGCTGTGTCTGATCTGCTGCCGCTCTACGAGCTGAGAGATCCTGTGAACCATTGCTCCAAAGGAGAGTCTGCTGACTGCTGTGTTCGATCTGCTGCTGCTCTGCGAGCTGAGAGATCCTGTGAACCATTGCTCGGAAGGAGAGATTGCTGACCGCTGTGCTCGATTATAAATAAAAAGAAGAGATTTTATATGATCTGTTGTCTGTCCTGATTGGTGTCTTTGGTGTCGGCTCCTCCGGAGTGTGGTTATTGACCCTTGGCCTAGGGGAAAACGGTTACATTTACATTAGACAAATGTGCTGTAAATAAACAAATCTATAAAGTAACTAAACATTTTATATTTTGTTTGTTCCTTGTTACTGTTGATGACTGCTTTTGTATAATGTTTGTGCGTTTTTGTAGGATCTGAAATGTCTGCAGACTGGTGTGAGCACTGAGGATGAGGAGCCCGGAGCTGAATCCTGGAAACGTTGCCATGGATGAGACGCTCCATTGCTCCACCGGCCCTTATGTGTCCCTCCATCACTCCACCGGCCCTTATTGCCTCAGATTGTGAAGCGCAGCACAGCAACAAGCTCCGGCACGAAGGCACGGTCACCTCTGGTGAATTCATCAGAATAAAGCCGCAGAATGGGAACCGCTGTTGTTGAGATGCCAGTATGTGGGGTTCAGCGCCTGTAAATACATGCTTGTAGTTTGAATAAAGCTTTGTTTCATGTGTTGACTTGTATATGCATTTGTTTATTGTGATGGTTACTTTTATTTGTTCTTTTACTCATTTATTCATGTTTCTTATTGTTGTCAGTATATAATATAATTATTTAATTAATGTAGGTGTAACGGAGTTAAAAATGCACTTTAATAATTCTTATTTTCAAATCAGCATTTGTGAATTTTATTTATCATTTAGTGATTTTATTGAATATATGTGAATTTTATCTCATTGAGCTACTTTTATTTATCTTTATTTTTGCGATTGTTTCCTGTGGAAATGACCCTTCCTGCACACTATCCCTTCTGTTCCTCTTAAGCTTCCGTAGTGCTTCGTCTCCCTCAGTCTCGTTTTACACTGCTGAGGGTGAGTTATGTGAAAATGTGCTGCTGGACTAATATACTGTTTTCTTCGGAAATTGAATCAAATAAGTTATGGCTTTTAACGTATATTGTCTGATGTTAATACAATAATGCTATGTAGCAGTCTTGTGTTAGTTTGACCGCTAAAATACATTTTAGCAGTGTTTTCAGATTCACTTTCTAGCCGCCATTTCACCACGGCAGGTGGGCCGCGCCACGTGAACAATGTAGCTTGTCTGAGATTTCAGCGTCACTTTTATCTAGAGTAAACGCTGTATTTATGTATGTTTAGGAAGCAGAGGTGCAGTAAAAGGAAGACAGAAGGCAATTAATGTGCATTGTGTTATACAGGAGCCAATAAATTGTGAAAAAGAAGTCATCTCGTGAGTCGTCCTTCATAACCTGATCACGCCCGTTACACTGGTGCCGTGACCCGGAAGTTGAACATTTCCTGTCTATGCTGTCTGGCCTGAACCCCTGGAGAGGTGAGGATGTTCCTATCAAAATCGGGACAGTCAGGTGTAACTCGGCTACATGCCTCGATCCTGGCCGTGAGTATCTCATCTGGGGTAAACTACCCAAAAACACAGCTGTTTCCCCAGGCAGTACCATCGTTACAGAGCCCACGTCATCACGCTCAGCACCAAGAGGTGTTTTGGTTGCGAAGATTGTGACTTCCCTGTGGGGAGACAGGTGGGTCCCACTAAAGCTCATCAACTCATCTGACAGGCCGGTGCTGTTGAGACGCAATGCTAAGTTGGCAGATGTCTATTCCTGTGTGTCTATTGAGGACATGGACGTTACTGAGCGTTCAGAGGCTCCACTGGTCAGCTGCACCCAGTCAGCTGCATCATGTACTGATGATGGAAATGCCGCCAAGGACAAGCTCGGGTCGGTTGGGCTCAGTGCTGTCGACATTGAATCATGTGAAGTTTCAGAGGACTGTAAGAGGAGGATGTCGGACCTTGTTTTACAGTATGAAGACGTCTTTTCACGCCACCACCTGGACTGTGGGGAGGCGAAGGCCTTTGTACACCGCATACACCTGTCTGACAGCAGACCATTCAGGCTTCCATACAGGAGAGTGCCCCCTGGCCAGTACCAGAAACTTCGCCAGGTACTGAGCGAGATGGAGGAGAAAGAAATCATCAGAAAATCGTCAAGTGAATATGCGTCACCATTGGTGCTCGTATGGAAAAAGAACGGAGATCTCCGCATCTGTACAGACTTTCGCTGGTTGAACAAGAGGACCTTCAAGGATGCTCATCCCCTCCCTCACCAAGCAGATTGTTTGGCAGCGCTGGGAGGCAACTGTTTCTTCAGCACAATGGATTTGACTTCTGGCTTTTACAACATGCCACTTCATGAGGACGATAGGAAATACTCTGCCTTCACCACTCCCATGGGCCTGTATGAGTACAATCGTCTGCCACAGGGCCTTTGCAACAGCCCTGGAAGTTTCATGCGCATGATGATCAGCATCTTTGGAGACCAAAACTATCTGAGTCTACTGTGCTACTTGGATGATCTGTTGGTGTTTGCTCCTGATGAAGAGACTGCCTTGTTGCGCCTGAAGATGGTGTTTGACAGACTGCGCAGTCACAACTTAAAGTTGGCCCCCAAGAAGTGCTTTTTCCTCAGGAGGTCTGTTAAGTTTCTCGGCCACAAAATTGATGAGAATGGAGTGTCAACGGACCCCAGTAAGGTTGAGAACATCACAAAAATGACGAGCTCTGACCTCATGGAGACTGATGGTGTTACTCCGTCGCAGAAGCGGATAAGATCATTTTTGGGGATGATTAATTACTATCAGCACTTCGTGCCCAACTATTCTGCCATCGCCCAACCTCTGTTTCAACTACTGAAAGGTGAAAAAAAAACTGTCAAGCAGGAAGTTGTGTGCATCTGACTGGACACAGGAGCAGGAAAAGGCTTTTGCAAACCTGAAGGCATCACTGGTTCACAGTGTTGTTTTGGCTCATCCTGACTTCACCCGTCCCTTTATGCTGTCAACTGATGCATCTCTGGATGGAATAGGTGCTGTTCTGTCTCAAGTTCAGGAAGGTGAAACACGTGCCAGGCCCATCGCTTTCGCCAGCAAGTCGTTATCTCAGTCACAAAAGTACTATCCAGCTCACCGTTTGGAGTTTCTGGCTTTGAAATGGTCAGTCTGTGACAAGTTCAGCCATTGGCTGAAAGGCCACAAATTCACAATTTGGACGGACAATAACCCACTGACTCATATCCTGACAAAGCCAAAGCTAGACTGCTGTGAACAACGCTGGGTTGCCAAGTTGGCGAGTTACGACTTTGATATCAAGTATGTCCCTGGTCCGCAGAACATCGTTGCTGATGCCTTGAGCCGTGTACCATTTGTCAAGGAGAGTGTTGGCTGCAGGCTGCTCGCTGAACCTTACGCTGGCCTGTTGAATGAGGTCAAAGACATGTCAAGTACTTCTGTCCAAAACGCCTTCCAGTGGTCACAGGAAACCTTGCCCAGTCAGTAACAACTCCCAGTCCGCATGCAGTCGACTTCGCATGCACACCCAGTCTGTTGAAGTGGAGGATGTGTCTGCTGTGCTACAGTCGCACATTGAGTAGGATGCTGGTCCGAGGGCTCGTGCTGTTTCAGTGTTGCAACACCTACCTCAGTTGGTTCCACCTGGGCAAGACAGCTTACCAGCCTACACTGAAAAGGAACTACGTGATAAGCAGTTGGAGGATGGAACTCTCTCTCGTGTTCTGTCCTATGTTGAGAGACGTAGGAGGCCTTCTAGGAGAGAAAGGTTCAAAGAGTCAGTGTATGTCACAAGGTACTTGAAGCATTGGGACAGGCTTACTGTGAGCAACGGCGTGTTGTACAGGGTTTCAAGAGACCAGAGAACCAAGGCAAAGCGTTTCCAATATGTGGTTCCTGACTCACTAAAGACTGATGTTCTGCGAGGAGTTCATGACAGAGCTGGACATCAGGCTCAGTCCAGGAGCCTCGGTTTGGCAGGACAGAGATTCTTCTGGCCGGGCCTCGACGGAGATGTGAGGGACTATGTTCGTCGTTGTCAGCGATGCATCGTCAGCAAGACAGTTGAGCCTGAGGGACGGGCCCCCTTGGAAAGTATAATGTCAACCAGGCCACTGGAGCTTGTTTGTATCGATTTTTGGTCGGCAGAAGATTCCAGAAACAAGTCTGTCGATGTCTTGGTAATAACAGACCATTTTACACGGATGGCTCAGGCGTTTCCATGTAAAGACCAGACGGCTAAGCAAGTGGCAAGGGTTCTCTGGGACCGGTACTTCTGTGTCTTTGGATTCCCAGAGAGGATCCACAGTGATCAGGGTGCAAACTTTGAGAGTCGGCTAATCAGTGAGCTCCTAAAAGTCTCAGGTGTGAGGAAGTCACACACAACCCCTTACCACCCTATGGGAAACAGCAGTGTGGAGCGTTTCAATAGAACTTTGGGTGGCATGATTCGCACACTTTCTCCTGAAGATAAAGCTGATTGGCCGCGACGCTTACAGACTCTGACTTTTATGTACAACTGCACAGCACATGAGACGACCGGCTACCCCCCCTTTTTACCTCATGTTTGGTCGTAACCCTCGCCTACCTGTTGACGTCCTCTTCCGGAGTGTCCTTCATAACCTGATCACGCCCGTTACACTGGTGCCGTGACCCGGATTCGAACCGGGGTTGCTGCGGACGTTCTGAGACAACAGGACCACACTCTGGACACTGAGACACAGGCAGACAATTTGTCAGACACTTTACACACTACTGTTCAGACCTCACTCATATACTCTGGTGACTCCAGTGCACTCACACAGGTTAGGTCAAGATTTGGACGCTTAGTCAAACCTGTAAACAGACTCATACAAACTATGTCCAGGCAGGACGTTGTTCAGGACAAGTTTAATGTTAAGACTGTTTGCAAGTCCATGTTCCAGGCTTTTACTGACAAAGGCATTACCATATAGCTTATGTTTTGGTCTGTAGTTTCTTCGTATTAATGTTTGGTATCCTTTTAAAAACTGCAAACGTTTTTTTTTACTATCATGGGCCTACATTGCACTGCGTTAGGGTCTTGTGGGGTGTACAAGGCATCCCTGTGTTGCCAGTTGCTGGATTGTGGGTTTAGCGCTGCCCTCATGCCACTTCATCCATATGGGATACATTAGGTGTTGGTTTTCTTGATGCTGACCCTCTGTAATTTGTCATTTTGTAGTGTTTTCTTCAGTGTTTGTGTACTAGGTGCCCAAGTTCGATAAAATTTAGTGGGGGTGGGTGTAACGGAGTTAAAAATGCACTTTAATAATTCTTATTTTCAAATCAGCATTTGTGAATTTTATTTATCATTTAGTGATTTTATTGAATATCTGTGAATTTTATCTCATTGAGTTACTTTTATTTATCTTTATTATTGCGATTGTTTCCTGTGGAAATGACCCTTCCTGCACACTATCCCTTCTGTTCCTCTTAAGCTTCCGTAGTGCTTCGTCTCCCTCAGTCTCGTTTTACACTGCTGAGGGTGAGTTATGTGAAAATGTGCTGCTGGACTAATATACTGTTTTCTTCGGAAATTGAATCAAATAAGTTATGGCTTTTAACTTATATTGTCTGATGTTAATACAATAATGCTATGTAGCAGTCTTGTGTTAGTTTGACCGCTAAAATAAGTTTTAGCAGTGTTTTCAGATTCACTTTCTAGCCGCCATTTCACCACGGCAGGTGGGCCGCGCCACGTGAACAATGTAGCTTGTCTGAGATTTCAGCGTCACTTTTATCTAGAGTAAACGCTGTATTTATGTATGTTTAGGAAGCAGAGGTGCAGTAAAAGGAAGACAGAAGGCAATTAATGTGCATTGTGTTCTACAGGAGCCAATAAATTGTGAAAAAGAAGTCATCTCGTGAGTCGTCCTTCATAACCTGATCACGCCCGTTACATATGCATTAATTAATTAATTGCTTGACTGACAATTGAGATGTTTCACTGCATTTATCTAGTGTGTATTCATGCATAACTATGTCATATGACAAAACAAATTACATTTTGTATGTTTTATTAAATTCTATCATTTTTAGTATATAAAAAAGTAATATAATTAAGTATTGGTCAGCATTTAATATTATTATTTTGTTTAAGTTTTGGGGTGGGCTAACGATACAATTCATTCTGTGGTAATATTAATTTTTAAGGAGCGATACTTACATTTTTTGAGTATAAAATCAACAGTTTTCGAACAGATCTTCGAACAGCTGCCCGTCTCCTTTGTGCAGACATTACAAACGCAGAGGAAAACTGTTCTAGGTTGTGCTGTCGAGTTACTGATGAAGTGTTAGTGCACCTGTCGCTCATATCATTTAAACTTATTACACACAAGATCATGGAAAGATACCATAGTTGTATCTAACAATGAACAATCATAATGACAAAACAGAAAACATAAAGAGCATTGGTTTGTGTACATCATAATATGATATTTATAGGCTACACAGGAAAAAAGAACAATAACAAGGCTAAATATCTTTAAATAGTTTTTCATAATAAAAAATTCTGAGGGATCAAACAAGAGGTAAATTCATCAAGAAAAAGAGGAAAACTTAAAGGAGAAACTTTTTGGGTATAAAATAAAGAAATTAACAACATATTCAAGAGATGACGATGTTGGGGTTTCTTAATAAAAAGTTATATCGTTAGGCCCTATAAGGATAAAACTGTGGGTCACATTATAGGGTTTAAAATATAACAACTTAAATCAACCCTAAATGTGTTCACAAAATAATGGACAGCTGTTTCTTCAATAATAGGCTACCACAAAATGAGAAAGTTTCATCAATATCAAGATATTTACAGATAGATGAATTAAATGTGTTGTTCATATCTTTTAAGTGTGATAACGCGTCGTAGGTCACATGATAACGTCAACATGGCTTATGATGTCCGGATCGCATTTATACTGGCTTTATACTGGCTATAAAGTACCTACTCTTTTAGCGCTCCTTAAGTAAGTACTCATTGAAATTAAGTACCCCACTCATTGAGTATGCGATTCCGAACGCAGCCATTGGCTGCTGAAGACTTGGGTCTAACCATTTCTGTGAGCTTAGGGGGGTGTACCTTTCATAGACTAGGCCAGTGTTTCTCAACCTCTCCTGCAGGGACCCCCTGACAGGACATGTTTTTGTTTTAACCCTAAAATGGCACACCTGATTCAATTAATTAAGGGCTCAAAGGCTTAATGTGTAGCTGACTAATTGAATCAGGTGTGCCATTTCAGGGTTAAAACAAAAACATGTCCTGTCAGGGGGTCCCTGCAGGAGAGGTTGAGAAACACTGGACTAGGCTACCACCAGTTTACATGCTATTAATCAGCTTATTAAGCCTAATTATTTTGTCCTTTTTTGTATAACCTATAGAAATAATATATTTAAATTGCAGTTTTATGAAAATTTAGAAAATTGCCTTGTTTTTCTCCACTCATGCCTTTTTGTAAATAAACAAATTAGTGGACATTCTAGCTTTAACATCAAATCATTAACATTTGTATGGTGAAATCAGAAACAGTGGAGGTAACCAATCAATGCAGGTTTAAGGTACAGACCACTGTAATCAATATCTGTCTTTGGAAAACAATGCAAGCTTTTGTTGTGCTTACATTTACAGCTATGGCAAGCAGGTGGCGCTATTTGAAACCTTTTTGTTCTGAGATTGGGCAATCATCAGACAAACAGTAATTAGGTACAGGTCAGGACAGGTATAAGAACTTGATTTGGCTTTCCTGACAGCAGAAGTAATTTACTGTACTAAAGTCCTAGGCCACCTTGATAATTGGTATTAAAGCAATTTATCTGTAAAAATTATTAGGCAATTTGTTAAAACACTATAGAACATTTAAGTAAACATATAAATATACTAAGTAGCTTATGTGTTTTTTTAGAATCACACACAATTAATCTGCAAGTAATCTGGATTGTTGCTGAGAAGCCTATTGCACACTTCATAACAGCTAGAATTAATTTTACGGCTGCTTTTGTGAGAGATTAAATGCTTGTTTAGCAATGTGACAGACTTGATTGGCTTACGGAAAGTATTAAAAAGCTAGGACAGAAGACTAATTATACTGCACACTAGGGCTGTGTATCACCAACAATGTCACGATACGATACGCATCACGATACTAAAGCCACGATACGATACGTATCACGATATGGATCAATTTTTTAATTGAAATTTCTTTTGAGAAGAGTTTAGTAACAATAATATCTTTATTGAATAAACAGTGATATAACAGTTGTGATAACTGAAAAACTATTTAGTTTTTGTCATTAAAAAGCAATGAGTTAAATTAAATAAGTGTTGGAATGTGCACCAAACACAGTAATTTCTTTACATTATGTTGAAATCATTTTAAACAAATAAATACAATAGAATAAAGAGAGCCTACCAATAAAGAGAAAAGTTTTTGAATAGGTCTAGCACTAGTATTCAGAAATACTACAGAAACTTAAAGTAATTAAATGTAATAACATTGGGTAGTATTTTAGTCCTGACTAAATTAAATACATCGACTATAAATCCAGATTCCTTATAATTAAAGCTATCTTTTGTTGTTTTGACAACAATATTAATGACAGACACATATGGCTGCTGTCACTTTAAGAGCTAGTGCACGGATCCTGTTTTCATTATACTGTCACGTGCATTTTATGCTTATTTAATACATAACCGACTGTGTTGGATACTCACCAAGACTGACGTTTTTGACATCATTTTGCTTGTTTTTGTCTGTAAAAGCGATATAATCCGTGAAAAAGAACTTTTGTTACTCACAGGCTGTTTGTGAGGCGGCTTAACTCTATGTAGCCTATGCATGCAGATAAAACCATCTCTCAGAGAGCGCGCGAGTACTGAATAGTTTAAAATCGCTTGAATGTTTAGCGTGGTAAGACTTAAAAAGACGAGCGAATGGTAAACTTAAGTGACAATGCAATGCTCGCCCGAATATGCAAGTGAATATCCCGTCATGTCCCAACTCCTAAAAGCGTGAGTGTTGTATCGCCGCCTTCAGCGCGTTTGACGCTTGCCTTGAGCAACCCATTTTGTGAGACAGAAGACGCGGCACAGCTGAACCAACCCAGTCTCTTACTATTGCGTATCTATACCACGAGTTTTCATTTTCATTTGGCGTAGTATTTACACGCCAAAGTCACATTTTGCGTTCATATGGTACGCAAAATCCTCCCGTTAAACTTCTATTGATGGAAAGTGCGTATGCATTGCACGTAGAAATGTATTATAGGCAACGTCATCGTCCCGCCCATTCAATCGTACGAAGATTCACGATTTCATCTCGTGCAGGTGCCGAAGTGGCATGTAGGTCTTTTTTTTTTTTTTTTTTTTACAGAAACATAACTCATCTCTAATGGGGGCTAATGTTGTTACTGCATCTAATATTACACGCTTGCTCAATAAAAGTCGGGTGATTGTTTTTACAGTTTAATTCTAAACAATCCATTTCCGGGGAATTTTTTTTTTTTTTTTGTAGAATTTTCAATAATTCAACGTGAATAATTTATGCTAGTTATAGTAGTTATATATCTGTCTGCTTTATTTATTCTGCTCTCTGCTCTTGTCTTTTTGGCGTGTACTGACTACACGCGTTTTTTATTCTTTTTTTGTGATTGTATTTGGAATGGTAAAAGTATTAACTAATAATAATAATTATAATAATATTAATAATAATACAAATAAATAAATTCATTAAAAAAAACAACCCATTCTCACTCCCAAAGCGTCAACAACTGAAGCATGGTCAAGCGCCCGAGGCGTCACGTGGCAGACGCCAAAGGCGCCCCTTGGCGTCACTCTATGACGCATTAGGAACTCCATTGCTTTCAATGGGAAACCTGTGGCGTCAATAACAAACAGACGCGAATTTTATCAGTGGGAAATAGCGCTGAAGAAGTCTCATTCCGAACACATCGCGATATTTGGCATCAGGTCACGTGTGCCAGATGTTGGTAAGTAGTCGTAAATACGCTGTCCAAATAATGTTTGCTATAATGTATTTTTCTGTGTGTCGATATTAATCAGATTAGCTCTCTCATGTTCATTCACTGCATTATATCTGTCATCTCCACGGAGGCTTTGCGTTTCATTGGTTTCTAATTCAAAACACATTACTATACTAACGTGATTATACACTGTCTGTCACGTGACGTGCTATATAGGCCTAGACCTTCAATCAGTTAATCATATATGATATATATTCATATCAGGTTCAAAGTAGTACAATTAGTTCCAAAGTGGTATTTGTAGTAGAAGCACAGTAAAAACAACACTTACCATGCTCTTACCACAGTAACCTTAGTTTTACTGTTATAGGTAACTTATAGTAAAAGGACAGTAACCACAAAACTTACCATGCTTTTACCACAGTATTTGCAGTTTTAATGTGTCATTTGTTGTAAATGCACAGTAACCACAACACTTACCATCCTTTTACCACAGTAACCTTAGTTTTACTGTGATACCGTGATAGGTATAGTATAGTAAAAGGACAGTAACCACAAAACTTACCATGCTTTTACCTCAGTATTGGTAGTTTTAAAGTAATATTTGTTGTAAATGCATAGTAACCACAACACTTACCATGCTTTTAATGCCTAATAATTTTAAATCCCAAAATTGTAAGATAAATCTGTATTTTTTCCTTTAAATAATCCTATATATTATACATAATGATATTTTATTTTCTCTTTTTTCAGGTGAAAAGACCAAAAGGGCCTTTAGGACTCAGTCAGCTCATTATTGTTTGAGGAGAAGTAAACAGAGGAGACGAAAAGCTACAAAGGCAAATATTCACAATGGTATGTATGTGTTGGTTTTAACCCGTAATCAAACATTTTATCAAGCATTTGTTGTTTCTTAAACCTTTTCTTATAAAACCCATAGCCCAATCAGTACAAACATAGTCTCTAAGTCTTAATAATTCACAAGATTTAACAAGTTGTCAAATTCATACGATGCTCGTACATATCTGTATACTCGTACATAATCCTGCAGCTTTTACTTCTCCAGCTGTCATTGGCTACTGCCTCAATTCCTGTACATATTTATCGCGATATTTGCAAGTTCTCCACATCTTCCCATGGGACACTGACATTCTTCAGGTGTTCGTGAAACATCTGTCTCCATGTCTTCCCTGTCTCCTGATCCTCCTGGTGGTGTCCACTTCAGTACTGTCTTTGTGCGGTGTTGTTTGGGCATGCGTAGGATGTGTACTTGAGGTCTGCCTAATGCCCCATCAGAATGGGTTGAAATGATATTAAATAACACTTTAAACAAACAAAATCGAGTAGATGAAAGTTCTGTTTGTCACTTTTGGCCTGTACTAAAACAAGTAGCAAAGTCTCCAAGAATGACGCTCACGTTCATTAGAACAAAGACATGTGCTGCACACTTTTCGCCATGTGCGATCTCCTTCCCTGTCGTCTCTATAACACAGCTTGCGTCCGTAAGCTTCAAACACTTCAGTTCAACAGAACATTCAGAGCTGCCAACTCTCACGCATTCACCGTGAGACTCACGCAATTGACCCTTTTCACACGCAATTGACCCTTTTCACATGCTCTCACGCCACAATCCATTTTCTCACGCAGAGAAAAATTGCAAAGCAAAGAGGACAGTGACACCGTGACAGACAAGGTAGAGTTACTTTTTATATGAAACCAATTCTCAGCTCTCAGATTCTGTCAATTTTATTACGAAATTCAAACAAATAAATACCATTTTGGCTCTTTTAAACGTGACGTGACAGATGCAGCACCTGGCGGCACATGAACCGATAATCTCTCTTTACTACTAGTTAATAGTAAATATACACAAATGACCAATAATAGGTAGCCTATGTTCAAAGATACAGTACAACTTACCAAAATGTATATACCTCATAAATCGATAAATCAGTGTTTTTCAACCGCGGAAAGAGGTCAATAAAACAGCTGCAGAACAATATGTCACATAACGTTACATTTGCCTCGAAAAAAACATTTAGGCCTAATGACCATAGCATAAATACTAATTATGTATTTATGCTAATAAATTAGTATTTTATAATATATTTAGTAGGCCTATTAGTATAAATGAGCATTTTGCTAAATATGTGCACTATTATATTTTTACCATTAAAATATTATAAAGTTGTTATTGTAATAAAAACTGCATGTATTTTTAACATTTAATAATACCAGCTGACAGGGCTCTCTGTAGCGTATGTTTACAGCATTAGGTAAGATTTTCTTAATTAAAAAAATTAACATGTATCTATTGTACCTAATATTTATCAAAATGAATCAATTGAATTGAAATTGTAAAATTTGTATCAAAGAAATAATAAAAGCAATAGTCTACCAGTCATTGCAAAAAATAAATAAAACGTTTAGATTTTAATACTCTGCATTTTCAAAACAAGGCATATTTTACCGGGTCCCTACATCTTGAAAGAAATTTTTCACCTTGTTTTGTTACAACAACAACAACAAAAAAAAAAAACGTATGAGGTAATAACCAAACACTTTCCCAATCAAGATCATTAACAAATTTAGCCCAATAAGCAGTAGAGCAAGATTTGGTGACAATATTGTTTAAAAATAGAGAACAAATAAATTTGTTATTGTTTTTGGACTGTAAAAAACAATTTTTTCAACACACACTGTATCAGTTTTTATAGCATCATGCCCGCACACAGATCAGATCTGCTGCGTCATCAGAGCATGATCGTCGTAACATCATGGTTGGCACCACTGATTTTCTCTACACGTGTGTATAAACTGTATTGTGATTTATATAATAATTATTTTTTTATGAATATTGAAGTGCTAGTCAATTCCTTGTTCAAAAATGTATTTTTTATCTTATTTGTTTATGAATGTTATGTGCTCACCTACTAGCATAAAAATATTAGCCATTTAATTTTGATTTGCATCATGTATAATGTAATAAATTAATCTTTAGTTTGTCATCAGAATCATTTTTGTTCAAATATGAAATAAAAGGGGGGGGGGGGCTTCTTAATCTGTCTATTTTCCTTCTTGTTTTTGAGTATAATAACATTAGTCAGCCTAATGAGATAAATGTGATATTGATATGTGTTATACCATCTGTGCAATTGTTTTCATTTCCATAGTGATGATACTGATACTTATTTGCGTCAAATGTGTGTGGCAATGCAACTTAATTTCTAAAGGATCTGAAGAATGCTGCGGCACTGGTTGCAGATCTCTATCAGAAGGTGAGGTAGGGTGAGGTTCAGGTAACGTTCACCACATCATGCTGAATGTTCACAGGTGTGTCTGCATACGGGCTGCGGAGGCTTTGATCCGCCCTGACTGACGGCTGGTTCTCCCAGTCAAAGTTGCCAATACTCTTAGAATAGCTTGAACGTAAAAAGAGGCAGCATTTTGCCATACACAAAAATACCATAATACACATGCATGCACGTCATTATGTTGCTGCTATTCATATCACGGGCGAGGCCACAATAGAGCACTGATTCACCCATGATTCATAATTCAATGTTAATTTGCTAGTACTGAAATT
The DNA here is from genome assembly GCA_026230005.1 of Gila orcuttii. NCBI lineage: Eukaryota > Metazoa > Chordata > Actinopteri > Cypriniformes > Leuciscidae > Gila > Gila orcuttii. The sequence continues at coordinate 41,078,314 of JAPDVR010000017.1, read as the reverse complement.
GACAACAATATCACAATATTAATTAATGTAACATTTTCCAGGCCTTTGTTCATCAAACAATATGATTGAATCTTGGAATTTGATTGTGCTCACAAACTACTATGACCCTTACATTGAACAGCATTATTTAAATTCAAAGCAACTTGTCATTATGGTTTTATAACATAATAAAAAGTTTCTCAACTGATTTTACACAAATTCTCCAAACTAAGTTTAATGATCTCAAAAACAATGAATACAAAAACATACAGCAAAAAGTTCAGGTTCACCACATAATGTAGTAAATGTAAGCATGGCATTCTTATCAATAACACATTTATTAAACAAAAGATGATGAGTCGTTTACTGTATAAAAGGTCTTGATGATCTCAAGACCACACATAACAGACTGTGATTTGAGATCCTCTGATCGCTGATTCATGAGATATATGAAGTCGTTTGAAGCCTCTCTATCTCTTCTCTCCAATTCTTACAACACATCATCTCTCTCTTCCAATGCCCTCCACTCTTATTCTCTCTTCTTCCTCTCCTTTGTATACATATTCTCCTCCTATTTTTCTTCCATCATCTCTTTCTTCCTTATCAACTCTTTCTTCTCCTCTTGTTCTGCCAATTGCACTTCTTCCTCTTCTTTTTCTTCTGGTAACTTATTTATATAAAGGGAAATCATAATTGTTGTCTGAATAGTTTAATAAAATGTACTTTGTGGAAATATGGCTTAATAGTAGTTGCCTGTGTTAACAATTGAAACTTGGATAGGAGAAATTTGTTTAAAATTTGTATTTTTTAAAATGTTGTATGTCATTTGTCTTAAACCATCAAATATTTACAATAATGTTTAGGAAAATCACAAACTTTTCAGGTGGCTCTGTTAACTGTTTTGAGAAGATTGACCTTAGTTTGACTAAATGTGTCAAAGCAAACTGTAAAACAGGCTGAGAGACTGTAATGTTTTTGGGAACGAGTATCCTCATAATTCAGATTCATTTGATTGTCTTAGTTCTATCTACGCTCATCTATTCAAGACTAAAAAATGTGTTTCTGAGTTACAGGTGTACAAAGAATCACTGGCGTCATTCAGCATGGAGAACAAATGTTGTTGTTGGCCGGTATTGTTAGAGTTGTCAACCCATCTAGAAAAGGTCCACCCACACTTAATACAGTCATAAGACTGTGAAGCCAGTAGTTCATTCTTCATTGTATTTCTGCAACTGGATTAACTAAGCGTCGTTTGTGAATTAACATTTTGTATCAGGTAATGTCACTAAGTTCATTTTATCACTTTGAACTCTAATTACTCTTTCAGTAATCTGCTTTTGGTAAATCTGAATTATTTTGTAATATAAATTTTGGTAACACCTTACAATAATTTGTTAAAATTAGTCAACTAACACAAAGTAACAATGAACAATTTCCTTACATTTATTTGTACATTTATTTACACCATATATATATATATATGTATATTAAGTTGCTTTCCCAAGTGTTGACAACACTAAATTTAATAAATAAATATAGAAACACATATTTCACATCTTTATGTTCATGTGTGCAGGTGCAGGAAGTGTCGTTTATTACAATGAGTTTTCTATTCTCATTGTGTGTTTCAATATTGCTGTTTGGTGAGTGTTTTTACATCTTTGAAGTTGTAATACACATGTGGCTGTAATGACGCTACAGTATGTTCAAATAAGTGAACTGACTGTATCATCTTTCAAAATTAAACCTTTTTTCTTATATTTTTTATTTGTTTTAAAGGTAAAATAATTGAAGGACAATCAGGTAATTATTTCCATTCATCTTCTTATAATAACACTGTACTTATACTTCATCTTCACCAGTTTTAATACTGCTTCCCCTTTCTATCTCTAGCTTTCTATTAGACAAACAAAGCATGTAGTGAAAAAAAGATCTTCAATGTGGAACTTTATGATAAACATGTTATTTCAATAGTACAGAGACACTTTTAATAACTTTTAGCTGAAAAGTTGGCACTTTATGTACATTTTACATAAAAAAATTGTTGGCTAAAGTAAGAGTCTAATTGCATCACTGTATTAATAGTTTTAAAGAGCAAGGACCTTAGTCTGGAGAAAAATAAAAATAAATAAATAAATAAAAGATTGAGGAAAACCTATAAATGGAATCAGAAGTTCCCTACTACTTAGTTTATTGAAAAGCGCAACCATTTAAGTCTCAGATAAATGCACAGATCATGAAAAATGTGTGCTGTGTTGCAATTTGCCCTAAAACTATGGCCTAAAAGTATGTACTGTTTGTCATAAGAAAGTACATATTTTTTGAGCATACATGTCATAATATGATTTATACGCATCTAACGGGATGTATACTGCGTCATGGAATTTCATCTTGAAAACCACATAGTGTAGGTGTGTGCATCATGTCACCACAAACCGACCTGTCAATCATTCTGTCACAGTTGACACCATGAGATACACATTCCACATTTCAATACTTTAAAACATTAGGTAACCAACACACCATTACAATAATTATCAATACTTAAAAGTTAGGCTGTTTATATCCCCTTTGTCACAACTAAAAGAAAAGAGATGTTCATTCTTAATCTAATTGTAAAAAGTATGTGTAATGGTATGTAGTATTGAAATAAGAATTTACAAAAATATTTACAAACATTATTTTGTTGTTTCCATAACAGCAGACCCCTGCAATGACTACAGTGATCTGGATAATTCATGGAGATCCACCAACAATCAATATCCTTCTGAAATAATGTGTGACTGTGAGGTCAGCTGGGACGGCTGGTACCGTCTCTTCATTCAGGGTCAGAGCGTTCAGATGCCAGACACATGTGTTGATGAGTATAGTTGTGGCACTCATGCTCCTCTGTGGCTGAACGGAGGACATCCAACAGTTGAGGATGGAGTGGTCACTCGAGATGTGTGCGCTCACTATGAGAATAACTGCTGCGCTTTTCAGTCCAATCCCATTAAAGTCAAAGCCTGTCCAGGAGATTATTATGTCTATGAGTTTGTGAAACCATCTTTCTGCAATTTTGCATACTGTGCAGGTAAATATATTTACATTTTTCTTTTCTTCTTTTTTTTCTTCTTCAAGTCATGATTGCATTTTTTCGATTTAATTTTGATCTTATTTTACTTTTTTCAGATGTAAGGAACATCAATTTCACCTATACCATCTCAACATCAGCTATAGAAATGACATCCATGGCTATTACGACTGGTAATATGATGTTTTTGAAATGTTTCTGAAGTATTTTGGTTCAGATTAGCAAACCTACAGTATGCAGTCAGATCAGATTCAAGTTTTTGACTGCATTTAAAGTGTGTGTAATGTGCAGCTGTGATTTTGATTCAGGTTTTCATAATTACTATTAGAGAGTTGTTTGAAAACAATGCATCTGCATGCAGATAAGTGCACTTTTATTCTGCAATCACAAAAGTAAAAAGGGTCTGGGGAAATGAATTGGAGCAAAGTAGAAATATTCCAAAAATAGGCCTAAGTACATTTCAAATCCTAAAATCACAAATTCAAACTAATTGATTTCTTAAGTATTCACCCCCTGTAATGTGACAAATAATAAATAGTACAGTCAGGGAGTTTCAATTGATTGTAGCTGGTGAGTCAGTAATTTGACATAATTTACATTATAAAGAAAAAAAAACCTTTTGGTAGCTTTGCTATCCAAGGCATGGATAAAAGAACGTTTCCAAATAACTGGAATCCTTTAGTATACAGTTTAATCAATAATTAAAAAACGGATCTTCTCTGCAATGGGAAGGTTAGTTTTCCATTAAGACAATGACCCTAAATGTCAAGCCAAAATCTACACACAAATGGATGAAAAACAACAATAATAATGTCATTGAGTGACCAAGTCAGAGTTCAGATCTCAATTAATTTACAGTATGGGTGACCTTAAAAAAAGTCTGTCAAATCCCAATCCCAATGTGAAAAGCTGATAGAGACCTACCCACACAGACTCAAGACTGTAATGTTGTTAAAGGTGCATCTACTAAATACTGACGTAAATGGAATGAGAGCAGTTAATTATTTGTGTTTAATACATGCCATACATTTTTTAAATGTATACAATTATACTAGTCAAAAATAAAACAAATTTTAAAAAATTCTGTTGTTCATTTCTGGAAAATAATTTAAAAAGTAACACTTCGAAGAGTTTTGATTGGTTTAAAAATAACTAATAATTTTAAGGCAACCAGGTTAAGGCTACTTACATCTTTATGTTAGACCAATAATTCATTGTTACAGTGTGATTGTGTCTTTAATAATTTCTGTGCATGACTGCATGTTAATCTAACGCCACATCCACAATAATCCATTTTGATTTAAATATTAAGTTTTCAACTTGAAATGTTAATGAGTCTGAAGCACTCCATTTTCACTAGAGGAAGACAACTGTAGTGTGATGAGAGGTAAACGCAATGAAAACGTTTTTACAGTGGATGGGAAACCATCTTTTATGACTCTGGCATCACATTATGTAAACCACATTTATAACAAAGAACTGCACAGATGCATATTTCATAACAATCTATCAATAAATGCACACACCTTGTCCTCTGCTTCTGGTTTTGGCACGCCATCACTGCGGACACGCAAAATAATGCAGACTAAAAGATAGGGAGGAGCTTAAGCATGCCGCCATTTTCATATGAGTTTGAAAGGGGACTGAGGCGATCACGGAGCTAATCACACATTTTTAGGGTAGCAGGGTAGAAATTGGCTCTAAAAAGGGCCTAGTGATGCCACTGAGTCTAGATATGCACTTTAAGATTGGTTAAAAACTGTCAAAAAGCAACCATTATAAGTCAGTTATAATAAATAAAAAGGCAAAGTCTACAGTGAGTGAAAGCATTCTTACTTAATTCAAACTGCTAGTAATCATTTCAGTACAATGGGACTTAAGGTCAACTGCTCATTTCATTTTGACAATGTTAAATGAGATGCTCAGACACAAAAACTGTTTTAAGATTTTGTAACCCAATTGTAAAAAAGTATAGGCCTATATTTAGTAGAAATCGACTTAATCAGAATTTTTTTCCCCACTACAGCTCCCCCTGTTGACCCCTGTTACAACTACAATATCCTGGATGATTCATGGAGAGCCACCAACAATCAATTTCCCTCTGAAATAATGTGTGACTGTGAGGTCAGCTGGGACGGCTGGTACCGTCTCTTCATTCAGGGTCAGAGCGTTCAGATGCCAGACACATGTGTTGATGAGTATAGTTGTGGCACTCATGCTCCTCTGTGGCTGAACGGAGGACATCCAACACTTGAGGATGGAGTGGTCACTCGAGATGTCTGCGGTCACTGGAGCAATAACTGCTGCTATTTCCAATCCGATCCCATTAAAGTCAAAGCCTGCCCTGGCAATTATTATGTTTATGAGTTTGTGAAACCAGATTTCTGCTCTTTGGCTTACTGTGCAGGTAAATACATTTACATTTTCCCTTGTTTACATAAGTTATAATTATAGCTTTGTTGGTTTACAGTGCATCAATATTTTTCAGATATAAGGAACACAATCCCCATCTATACTACTGTCACTCCTGAGACAACGTTAACCACAGAAACTACAACCATGGACATTGCAACTGGTAATGAAATGTGCTAATTTGCAATCTGTAGGATTTATTACATGACTAGATCCATCTTAAGCATTTGTGTCTGCATATAAAGAAGATCTCTTCGGTTTATGACTTCTGTTTATGATTTGCTATTAGTAAGCAAAGAGTATATATATATATAATATATATATATATATATATATGTGTGTGTGTGTGTGTGTGTGTGTGTGTGTGTGTGTGTGTGTGTGTGTGTGTGTGTGTATTAGTGTCTGAGTAATTGTATATTGTTTTAGTATTCATCAAATTTGTATTGATTTTTTTTTTCAGGTATCGGGCACAATACCACTTTCTATATTACTAACATGATGGAGACCACTTCAACCATAACAACTGCATTTATAGATGCTACAACAATGGACTCTGGTAATTTAACATACTATCTGAAAATTATATTTTTTGTTTTGAATGACCATCAGATATGTTATGAGTTGCATGTATATAAGTTAAACAGTTTGTGAAACGTGGAATTCCCAATTTTTATTTGAATTTCATTTGTGAAATAACAGATATTTTATAAATAAATACAAAAAAAACAAAGTATATATAATATATAAAAATAAAAATATATTTAAATATATAAATATATTTACTGCCCCTTACAGAAAAAGTGGATACAACAATGACAATGGAAACAACTCTGGGTACTACAACAACAGAAAGTACAACCAAAGGCACAATAACTCCAGAAACTACCACAACTGAGACAACAACACTGGACACCACAACAGAAAGTACAACCACAGGAACAACATCTCCAGAAAGTACCACAACGGAGACCACAACACCTGGCACCACAACTACAGAAAGTACAACCACAGCCACAACAACTCCAGAAAGTCCCACAACTGAGACCACAACACTGGGCACCACAACAACAGAAAGTACAACCACAGCCACAACAACTCCAGAAAGTACCACAACTGAGATCACAACACCAGTTAGCACAACAACAGAAAGTACAACCACAGCCACAACAACTCCAGAAAGTACCACAACTGAAACCACAACACTGGGCAACACAACAACAGAAAGTACAACCACAGCCACAACAGCTCCAGAAAGTCCCACAACTGAGAACACAACACTGGGCACCACAACATCAGAAAGTACAACCACAGTCACAACAACTCCAGAAAGTACCACAACTGAGACCACAACACCAGGCACCACAACAACAGAAAGTACAACCACAGCCACAACAACTCCAGAAAGTACCACAACTGAGACCAAAACACCTGGCACCACAACAACGGAAAGTACAACAACAGGCACAACATCTTCAGAAAGTACCACAACTGAAACCACAACACTGGGCACCTCAACTACAGAAAGTACAACAACAGCCACAACAACTCCAGAAAGTACCACAACGGAGACCAAAACAATGGGCACCACAACAACAGAAAGTGCAACCACAGTCACAACAACTCCAGAAAGTACCACAAAACCAGTCACCACAACAACAGAAATTACAACCACAGCCACAACAACTCCAGAAAGTACCAAAACTGAGACCACAACACTGGGCACCACAACAACAGAAATTACAACCACAGCCACAAAAACTCCAGAAAGTACCACAACTGAGACCACAACACTGGGCACAACAACAACAGAAAGTACAACCACAGCCACAACAACTCCAGAAAGTACCACAACTGAGATCACAACATCGGGCACCACAACAACAGAAAGTACAACCACAGCCACAACAACTCCAGAAAGTACCACAACTGAGACCACAACACCGGGCACCACAACAACAGAAAGTACAACCACAGCCACAACAACTCCAGAAAGTACCACAACTGAGACCACAACACTGGGCACCACAACAACAGAAAGTACAACCACAGCCACAACAACTCCAGAAAGTACCACAACTGAGATCACAACACCAGTTACCACAACAACAGAAAGTACAACCATAGCCTCAACAACTTCAGAAAGTACCACAACTGAGACCACAACACTGGGCACCACAAAAACAGAAAGTACAACCACTGCCACAACAACTCCAGAAAGTACCACAACTGAGACCACAACACCGGGCACCACAACAATAGAAATTAGAGCCATAGCCACAACAACTCCAGAAAGTACCACAACTGAGACGACAACACTGGGCACCACAACAACAGAAAGTACAACCACAGCCACAACAACTCCAGAAAGTACCACAACTGAGACCACAACACTTGGCACCACAACAACAGAAAGTACAACTACAGCCACAACAACTCCAGAAAGTCCCACAACTGAGACCACAACACTGGGCACCACTACAACAGAAATTACAACCACAGCCACAATAACTCCAGAAAGTACCACAACTGAGAACACAACACCTGGCACCACAACAAAAGAAAGTACCACCACAGCCACAACCACTCCAGAAAGTACCACAACTGAGACCACAACACTGGGTACAACAACAACAGAAAGTACAACCACAGCCACACAAACTCTAGAAAGTACCACAACTGAGATGACAACACCAGTTACCACAACAACAGAAAGTACAACCACAGCCACAACAACTCCAGAAAGTACCACAACTGAGACCACAACACTGGGCACCACAACAAAAGAAAGTACAACCACAGCCACAACAACTCCAGAAAGTACCACAACTGAGACCACAACACAGGGCACCACAACAACGGAAAGTACAACCATAGCCACAACAACTCCAGAAAGTACCACAACACCAGTTACCACAACAACAGAAAGTACAACCATAGCCACAACATCTCCAGAAAGTACCACAACTGAGACCACAACACTGGGCACCACAACAACAGAAAGTACAACCACAGCCACAACAACTCCAGAAAGTACCACAACTGAGATCATAGCACTGGGCACCACAACAACAGAAAGTACAACCACAGCCACAACAACTCCAGAAAGTACCACAACTGAGACCACAACACTGGGCTCCACAACAACAGAAAGTACAACCACTGCCACAACAACTCCAGAAAGTACCACAACTGAGATCACAACACCAGTTACCACAACAACAGAAAGTACAACCACAGCCACAACAACTCCAGAAAGTACCACAACTGAGACCACAACACTGGGCACCACAACAACAGAAAGTACAACCACAGCCACAACAACTCCAGAAATTACCACAACTGAGACCACAACACTGGGCACCACAACAACAGAAAGTACAACCACAGCCACAACAACTCCAGGAATTACCACAACTGAGACCACAACATTGGGCACCATAACAACAGAAAGTACAACCACAGCCACAAAAACTCCAGAAAGTACCACAACTGAAACCACAACACTGGGCACCACAACAACAGAAAGTACAACCACAGCCACAACAACTCCAGAAAGTACCACAACTGAGATCTCAACACCGGTTACCACAATAACAGAAAGTACAACCACAGCCACAACAACTCCAGAAAGTACCACAACTGAGACCACAACATTGGGCACCACAACAACAGAAAGTACAACCACAACAACAGCAGAAAGCACCACCCCTGAGATCACAACACCAGTTACCACAACAACAGAAAGTACAACCACAGCCACAACAACTCCAGAAAGTACCACAACTGAAACCACAACACCGGGCACCACAACAACAGAAAGTACAACCACAGCCACAACAACTCCAGAAAGTACCACAATTGAGACCACAACACCGGGCACCACAACAATAGAAAGTACAACCATAGCCACAACAACTCCAGAAAGTACCAAAACTGAGACCACAACACTGGGCACCACAACAACAGAAAGTACAACCACAGCCACAACAACTCCAGAAAGTACCACAATTGAGACCACAACACTGGGCACCACAACAACAGAAAGTACAACCACTGCCACAACAACAGCAGAAAGTACCACAATTGAGACCACAACACCGGGCACCACAACAACAGAAAGTACAACCACAGCCACAACAACTCCAGAAAGTACCACAACTGAGATCACAACACCAGTTACCACAACAACAGAAAGTACAACCATAGCCACAACAACTCCAGAAAGTCCCACAACTGAGACCACAACACTGGGCACCACAACAACAGAAAGTACAACCACAGCCACAACATCTCCAGAAAGTACCACAACTGAGACCACAACACTGGGCACCACAACAACAGAAAGTACAACCACAGCCACAACATCTCCAGAAAGTACCACAACTGAGATCACAACACCAGTTACCACAACAACAGAAAGTACAACCATAGCCACAACAACAGCAGAAAGCACCACCCCTGAGACCACAACACTGGGCACCACAACAACAGGAAATACAACCACAGCCACAACAACTCCACAAAGTACCACAACTGAAACCACAACACTGGGCACCACAACAACAGAAAGTACAACCACAGCCACAACAACTTCAGAAAGTACCACAACACTGGGCACCACAACAACAGAAAGTACAACCACAGCCACAAAAACTCCAGAAAGTACCACAACTGAAACCACAACACTGGGCACCACAACAACAGAAAGTACAACCACAGCCACAACAACTCCAGAAAGTACCACAACTGAGATCACAACACCAGTTACCACAACAACAGAAGGTACAACCATAGCCACAACAACTCCAGAAAGTACCACAACTGAGACCACAACACTGGGCACCACAACAACAGAAATTACAACCACAGCCACAACAACTCCAGAAAGTACCACAACTGAGACCACAACACTGGGCACCACAACAACAGAAAGTACAACCACTGCCACAACAACTCCAGAAAGTACCACAACTGAGACCACAGCACCGGGCACCACAACAACAGAAATTACATCCACAGCCACAACAACTCCAGAAATGACCACAACTGAGACCACAACACTGGGCACCACAACAACAGAAAGTACAACCACAACAACAGCAGAAAGCACCACCCCTGAGACCACAACACCGGGCACCACAACAACAGAAATTACAACCACAGCCACAACAACTCCAGAAAGTACCACAACTGAGACCACAACACTGGGCACCACAACAACAGAAAGTACAACCACAGCCACAACAACTCCAGAAAGTACCACAACTGAGACCACAACACTGGGCACCACAACAACAGAAACTACAACCACAGCCACAACAACTCCAGAAAGTACCACATCTGAGATCACAACACCGGTTACCACAACAACAGAAAGTACCACCACAGCCACAACAACTCCAGAAAGTCCCACAACTGAGACCACAACACTGGGCACCACAAAAACAGAAAGTACAACCACAGCCACAACATCTCCAGAAAGTACCACAACTGAGACCACAACACCAGATACCACAACAACAGAAAGTACAACCACAGCCACAACAACTCCAGAAAGTACCACAATTGAGACCACAACAACGGGCACCACAATAACAGAAAGTACAACCACAGCCACAACAACTCCAGAAAGTACCACAACTGAGACCACAACACTGGGCACCACAACAACAGAAAGTACAACCACAGCCACAACAACTCCAGAAAGTACCACAACTGAGATCACAACACTGGGCACCATAACAACAGAAAGTACAACCACAGCCACAACAACTCCAGAAAGTCCCACAACTGAGACCACAACACTGGGCACCACAACAACAGAAAGTACAACCACAGCCACAACAACTCCAGAAAGTACCACAACTGAAACCACAACACCGGGCACCACAACAACAGAAAGTACAACCACAGCCACAACAACTCCAGAAAGTACCACAATTGAGACCACAACACCGGGCACCACAACAACAGAAAGTACAACCACAGCCACAACAACTCCAGAAAGTACCACAACTGAGACCACAACACTGGGCACCACAACAACAGAGAGTACAACCATAGCCACAACAACTCCAGAAAGTACCACAACTGAGACCACAACACTGGGCACCACAACAACAGAGAGTACAACCACAGCCACAACAACTACAGAAAGTACCACAATTGAGACCACAAAACCAGTTACCACAACAACAGAAAGTACAACCACTGCCACAACAACTCCAGAAAGTACCACAACTGAGACCACAACATTGGGCACCACAACAACAGAAAGTACAACCACAACAACAGCAGAAAGCACCACCCCTGAGACCACAACACTGGGCACCACAACAACAGAAAGTACAACCACAGCCACAACAACTCCAGAAAGTACCACAACTGAGACCACAACACTGGGCACCACAACAACAGAAACTACAACCACAGCCACAACAACTCCAGAAAGTACCACAACTGAGATCACAACACCGGTTACCACAACAACAGAAAGTACCACCACAGCCACAACAACTCCAGAAAGTCCCACAACTGAGACCACAACACTGGGCACCACAAAAACAGAAAGTACAACCACAGCCACAACATCTCCAGAAAGTACCACAACTGAGACCACAACACCAGATACCACAACAACAGAAAGTACAACCACAGCCACAACAACTCCAGAAAGTACCACAACTGAGATCACAACACCAGTTACCACAACAACAGAAAGTACAACCATAGCCACAACAACTCCAGAAAGTACCACAACTGAGACCACAACACTGGGCACCACAACAACAGAGAGTACAACCACAGCCACAACAACTACAGAAAGTACCACAATTGAGACCACAACACCAGTTACCACAACAACAGAAAGTACAACCACTGCCACAACAACTCCAGAAAGTACCACAACTGAGACCACAACATTGGGCACCACAACAACAGAAAGTACAACCACAACAACAGCAGAAAGCACCACCCCTGAGACCACAACACTGGGCACCACAACAACAGAAAGTACAACCACAGCCACAACAACTCCAGAAAGTACCACAACTGAGACCACAACACTGGGCACCACAACAACAGAAACTACAACCACAGCCACAACAACTCCAGAAAGGACCACAACTGAGATCACAACACCGGTTACCACAACAACAGAAAGTACCACCACAGCCACAACAACTCCAGAAAGTCCCACAACTGAGACCACAACACTGGGCACCACAAAAACAGAAAGTACAACCACAGCCACAACATCTCCAGAAAGTACCACAACTGAGACCACAACACCAGATACCACAACAACAGAAAGCACAACCATAGCCACAACAACAGCAGAAAGCACCACCCCTGAGACCACAACACTGGGCACCACAACAACAGAAAGTACAACCACAGCCACAACAACTCCAGAAAGTACCACAACTGAGACCACAACACTGGGCACCACAACAACAGAAAGTACAACCACAGCCACAACAACTCCAGAAAGTACCACAACTGAGACCACAACACTGGGCACCTCAACAACAGAAAGTACAACCACTGCCACAACAACTCCAGAAAGTACCACAACTGAGACCACAACACCGGGCACCACAACAACAGAAATTACAACCACAGCCACAACAACTCCAGAAATTACCACAACTGAGACCACAACATTGGGCACCATAACAACAGAAAGTACAACCACAGCCACAACAACTCCAGAAAGTACCACAACTGCAACCATAACACTGGGCACCACAACAACAGAAAGTACAACCACAGCCACAACAACTCCAGAAAGTACCACAACTGAGATCACAACACCGGTTACCACAACAACAGAAAGTACAACCACAGCCACAACAACTCCAGAAAGTACCACAACTGAAACCACAACACCGGGCACCACAACAACAGAAAGTACAACCACAGCCACAACAACTCCAGAAAGTACCACAATTGAGACCACAACACCGGGCACCACAACAACAGAAAGTACAACCACAGCCACAACAACTCCAGAAAGTACCACAACTGAGATCACAACACCAGTTCCCACAACAACAGAAAGTACAACCATAGCCACAACAACTCCAGAAAGTACCACAACTGAGACCACAACACTGGGCACCACAACAACAGAAAGTACAACCACTGCCACAACAACAGCAGAAAGCACCACCCCTGAGACCACAACACTGGGCACCACAACAACAGAAAGTACAACCACAGCCACAACAACTCCAGAAAGTACCACAACTGAGACCACAACACCGGGCACCACAAGAACAGAAAGTACAACCACAGCCACAACAACTCCAGAAAGTACCACAATTGAGACCACAACACCGGGCACCACAACAACAGAAAGTACAACCACAGCCACAACAACTCCAGAAAGTACCACAACTGAGACCACAACACTGGGCACCTCAACAACAGAAAGTACAACCACTGCCACAACAACTCCAGAAAGTACCACAACTGAGACCACAATACCGGGCACCACAACAACAGAAATTACAACCATAGCCACAACAACTCCAGAAATTACCACAACTGAGACCACAACATTGGGCACCATAACAACAGAAAGTACAACCACAGCCACAACAACTCCAGAAAGTACCACAACTGAAACCACAACACTGGGCACCACAACAACAGAAAGTACAACCACAGCCACAACAACTCCAGAAAGTACCACAACTGATATCACAACACCGGTTACCACAACAACAGAAAGTACAACCACAGCCACAACAACTCCAGAAAGTACCACAACTGAAACCACAACACCGGGCACCACAACAACAGAAAGTACAACCACAGCCACAACAACTCCAGAAAGTACCACAATTGAGACCACAACACCGGGCACCACAACAACAGAAAGTACAACCACAGCCACAACAACTCCAGAAAGTACCACAACTGAGATCACAACACCAGTTCCCACAACAACAGAAAGTACAACCATAGCCAAAACAACTCCAGAAAGTACCACAACTGAGACCACAACACTGGGCACCACAACAACAGAAAGTACAACCACTGCCACAACAACAGCAGAAAACACCACCCCTGAGACCACAACACTGGGCACCACAACAACAGAAAGTACAACCACAGCCACAACAACTCCAGAAAGTACCACAACTGAGACCACAACACCGGGCACCACAACAACAGAAAGTACAACCACAGCCACAACAACTCCAGAAAGTACCACAATTGAGACCACAACACCGGGCACCACAACAACAGAAAGTACAACCACAGCCACAACAACTCCAGAAAGTACCACAACTGAGATCACAACACCAGTTACCACAACAATAGAAAGTACAACCATATCCACAACAACTCCAGAAAGTACCACAACTGAGACAACAACACTGGGCACCACAACAACAGAAAGTACAACCACAGCCACAACAACTCCAGAAATTACCACAACTGAGACCACAACATTGGGCACCACAACAACAGAAAGTACAACCACAGCCACAACAACTCAAGAAAGTACCACAACTGAGACCACAACACTGGGCACCACAACAACAGAAACTACAACCACAGCCACAACAACTCCAGAAAGTACCACAACTGAGACCACAACACCGGGCACCACAACAACAGAAAGTACAACCACAGCCACAACAACTCCAGAAAGTACCACAACTGAGACCACAACACTGGGCACCACAACAACAGAGAGTACAACCACAGCCACAACAACTACAGAAAGTACCACAATTGAGACCACAACACCAGTTACCACAACAACAGAAAGTACAACCACTGCCACAACAACTCCAGAAAGTACCACAACTGAGACCACAACATTGGGCACCACAACAACAGAAAGTACAACCACAACAACAGCAGAAAGCACCACCCCTGAGACAACAACACTGGGCACCACAACAACAGAAAGTACAACCACAGCCACAACAACTCCAGAAAGTACCACAACTGAGACCACAACACTGGGCACCACAACAACAGAAACTACAACCACAGCCACAACAACTCCAGAAAGTACCACAACTGAGATCACAACACCGGTTACCACAACAACAGAAAGTACCACCACAGCCACAACAACTCCAGAAAGTCCCACAACTGAGACCACAACACTGGGCACCACAAAAACAGAAAGTACAACCACAGCCACAACATCTCCAGAAAGTACCACAACTGAGACCACAACACCAGTTACCACAACAACAGAAAGCACAACCATAGCCACAACAACAGCAGAAAGCACCACCCCTGAGACCACAACACTGGGCACCACAACAACAGAAAGTACAACCACAGCCACAACAACTCCAGAAAGTACCACAACTGAGACCACAACACTGGGCACCACAACAACAGAAAGTACAACCACTGCCACAACAACAGCAGAAAGCACCACCCCTGAGACCACAACACTGGGCACCACAACAACAGAAAGTACAACCACAGCCACAACAACTCCAGAAAGTACCACAACTGAAACCACAACACTGGGCACCACAACAACAGAAAGTACAACCATAGCCACAACAACTCCAGAAAGTACCACAACTGAGATCACAACACCGGTTACCACAACAACAGAAAGTACAACCACGGCCACAACAACTCCAGAAAGTACCACAACTGAAACCACAACACCGGGCACCACAACAACAGAAAGTACAACCACAGCCACAACAACTCCAGAAAGTACCACAATTGAGACCACAACACCGGGCACCACAACAACAGAAAGTACAACCACAGCCACAACAACTCCAGAAAGTACCACAACTGAGATCACAACACCAGTTCCCACAACAACAGAAAGTACAACCATAGCCACAACAACTCCAGAAAGTACCACAACTGAGACCACAACACTGGGCACCACAACAACAGAAAGTACAACCACTGCCACAACAACAGCAGAAAGCACCACCCCTGAGACCACAACACTTGGCACCACAACAACAGAAAGTACAACCACAGCCACAACAACTCCAGAAAGTACCACAACTGAAACCACAACACTGGGCACCACAACAACAGAAAGTACAACCACAGCCACAACAACTCCAGAAAGTACCACAACTGAGATCACAACACCGGTTACCACAACAACAGAAAGTACAACCACAGCCACAACAACTCCAGAAAGTACCACAACTGAAACCACAACACCGGGCACCACAACAACAGAAAGTACAACCACAGCCACAACAACTCCAGAAAGTACCACAATTGAGACCACAACACCGGGCACCACAACAACAGAAAGTACAACCACAGCCACAACAACTCCAGAAAGTACCACAACTGAGATCACAACACCAGTTCCCACAACAACAGAAAGTACAACCATAGCCACAACAACTCCAGAAAGTACCACAACTGAGACCACAACACTGGGCACCACAACAACAGAAAGTACAACCACTGCCACAACAACAGCAGAAAGCACCACCCCTGAGACCACAACACTGGGCACCACAACAACAGAAAGTACAACCACAGCCACAACAACTCCAGAAAGTACCACAACTGAGACCACAACACCGGGCACCACAACAACAGAAAGTACAACCACAGCCACAACAACTCCAGAAAGTACCACAATTGAGACCACAACACCGGGCACCACAACAACAGAAAGTACAACCACAGCCACAACAACTCCAGAAAGTACCACAACTGAGATCACAACACCAGTTACCACAACAATAGAAAGTACAACCATAGCCACAACAACTCCAGAAAGTACCACAACTGAGACCACAGCACCGGGCACCACAACAACAGAAAGTACAACCACATCCACAACAACTCCAGAAAGTACCACAACTGAAACCACAACACCGGGCACCACAACAACAGAAAGTACAACCACAGCCACAACAACTCCAGAAAGTACCACAATTGAGACCACAACACCGGGCACCACAACAACAGAAAGTACAACCACAGCCACAACAACTCCAGAAAGTACCACAACTGAGACCACAACACTGGGCACCACAACAACAGAAAGTACAACCACAGCCACAACAACTCCAGAAAGTACCACAACTGAGATCACAACACTGGGCACCACAACAACAGAAAGTACAACCACAGCCACAACAACTCCAGAAAGTCCCACAACTGAGACCACAACACTGGGCACCACAACAACAGAAAGTACAACCACAGCCACAACAACTCCAGAAAGTACCACAACTGAAACAACAACACCGGGCACCACAACAACAGAAAGTACAACCACAGCCACAACAACTCCAGAAAGTACCACAATTGAGACCACAACACCGGGCACCACAACAACAGAAAGTACAACCACAGCCACAACAACTCCAGAAAGTACCACAACTGAGATCACAACACCAGTTACCACAACAACAGAAAGTACAACCATAGCCACAACAACTCCAGAAAGTACCACAACTGAGACCACAACACTGGGCACCACAACAACAGAGAGTACAACCACAGCCACAACAACTACAGAAAGTACCACAATTGAGACCACAACACCAGTTACCACAACAACAAAAAGTACAACCACTGCCACAACAACTCCAGAAAGTACCACAACTGAGACCACAACATTGGGCACCACAACATCAGAAAGTACAACCACAACAACAGCAGAAAGCACCACCCCTGAGACCACAACACTGGGCACCACAACAACAGAAAGTACAACCACAGCCACAACAACTCCAGAAAGTACCACAACTGAGACCACAACACTGGGCACCACAACAACAGAAAGTACAACCACAGCCACAACAACTCCAGAAAGTACCACAACTGAGATCACAACACCGGTTACCACAACAACAGAAAGTACCACCACAGCCACAACAACTCCAGAAAGTCCCACAACTGAGACCACAACACTGGGCACCACAACAACAGAAAGTACAATCACAGCCACAACATCTCCAGAAAGTACCACAACTGAGACCACAACACCAGTTACCACAACAACAGAAAGCACAACCATAGCCACAACAACAGCAGAAAGCACCACCCCTGAGACCACAACACTGGGCACCACAACAACAGAAAGTACAACCACAGCCACAACAACTCCAGAAAGTACCACAACTGAGACCACAACACTGGGCACCACAACAACAGAAAGTACAACCACAGCCACAACAACTCCAGAAAGTACCACAACTGAGACCACAACACTGGGCACCTCAACAACAGAAAGTACAACCACTGCCACAACAACTCCAGAAAGTACCACAACTGAGACCACAACACCGGGCACCACAACAACAGAAATTACAACCATAGCCACAACAACTCCAGAAATTACCACAACTGAGACCACAACATTGGGCACCATAACAACAGAAAGTACAACCACAGCCACAACAACTCCAGAAAGTACCACAACTGAAACCACAACACTGGGCACCACAACAACAGAAAGTACAACCACAGCCACAACAACTCCAGAAAGTACCACAACTGATATCACAACACCGGTTACCACAACAACAGAAAGTACAACCACAGCCACAACAACTCCAGAAAGTACCACAACTGAAACCACAACACCGGGCACCACAACAACAGAAAGTACAACCACAGCCACAACAACTCCAGAAAGTACCACAATTGAGACCACAACACCGGGCACCACAACAACAGAAAGTACAACCACAGCCACAACAACTCCAGAAAGTACCACAACTGAGATCACAACACCAGTTACCACAACAACAGAAAGTACAACCATAGCCACAACAACTCCAGAAAGTACCACAACTGAGACCACAACACTGGGCACCACAACAACAGAGAGTACAACCACAGCCACAACAACTACAGAAAGTACCACAATTGAGACCACAACACCAGTTACCACAACAACAAAAAGTACAACCACTGCCACAACAACTCCAGAAAGTACCACAACTGAGACCACAACATTGGGCACCACAACATCAGAAAGTACAACCACAACAACAGCAGAAAGCACCACCCCTGAGACCACAACACTGGGCACCACAACAACAGAAAGTACAACCACAGCCACAACAACTCCAGAAAGTACCACAACTGAGACCACAACACTGGGCACCACAACAACAGAAAGTACAACCACAGCCACAACAACTCCAGAAAGTACCACAACTGAGATCACAACACCGGTTACCACAACAACAGAAAGTACCACCACAGCCACAACAACTCCAGAAAGTCCCACAACTGAGACCACAACACTGGGCACCACAACAACAGAAAGTACAATCACAGCCACAACATCTCCAGAAAGTACCACAACTGAGACCACAACACCAGTTACCACAACAACAGAAAGCACAACCATAGCCACAACAACAGCAGAAAGCACCACCCCTGAGACCACAACACTGGGCACCACAACAACAGAAAGTACAACCACAGCCACAACAACTCCAGAAAGTACCACAACTGAGACCACAACACTGGGCACCACAACAACAGAAAGTACAACCACAGCCACAACAACTCCAGAAAGTACCACAACTGAGACCACAACACTGGGCACCTCAACAACAGAAAGTACAACCACTGCCACAACAACTCCAGAAAGTACCACAACTGAGACCACAACACCGGGCACCACAACAACAGAAATTACAACCATAGCCACAACAACTCCAGAAATTACCACAACTGAGACCACAACATTGGGCACCATAACAACAGAAAGTACAACCACAGCCACAACAACTCCAGAAAGTACCACAACTGAAACCACAACACTGGGCACCACAACAACAGAAAGTACAACCACAGCCACAACAACTCCAGAAAGTACCACAACTGATATCACAACACCGGTTACCACAACAACAGAAAGTACAACCACAGCCACAACAACTCCAGAAAGTACCACAACTGAAACCACAACACCGGGCACCACAACAACAGAAAGTACAACCACAGCCACAACAACTCCAGAAAGTACCACAATTGAGACCACAACACCGGGCACCACAACAACAGAAAGTACAACCACAGCCACAACAACTCCAGAAAGTACCACAACTGAGATCACAACACCAGTTCCCACAACAACAGAAAGTACAACCATAGCCACAACAACTTCAGAAAGTACCACAACTGAGACCACAACACTGGGCACCACAACAACAGAAAGTACAACCACTGCCACAACAACAGCAGAAAGCACCACCCCTGAGACCACAACACTGGGCACCACAACAACAGAAAGTACAACCACAGCCACAACAACTCCAGAAAGTACCACAATTGAGACCACAACACCGGGCACCACAACAACAGAAAGTACAACCACAGCCACAACAACTCCAGAAAGTACCACAACTGAGACCACAACACTGGGCACCACAACAACAGAAAGTACAACCACAGCCACAACAACTCCAGAAAGTACCACAACTGAGATCACAACACTGGGCACCACAACAACAGAAAGTACAACCACAGCCACAACAACTCCAGAAAGTCCCACAACTGAGACCACAACACTGGGCACCACAACAACAGAAAGTACAACCACAGCCACAACAACTCCAGAAAGTACCACAACTGAAACAACAACACCGGGCACCACAACAACAGAAAGTACAACCACAGCCACAACAACTCCAGAAAGTACCACAATTGAGACCACAACACCGGGCACCACAACAACAGAAAGTACAACCACAGCCACAACAACTCCAGAAAGTACCACAACTGAGATCACAACACCAGTTACCACAACAACAGAAAGTACAACCATAGCCACAACAACTCCAGAAAGTACCACAACTGAGACCACAACACTGGGCACCACAACAACAGAGAGTACAACCACAGCCACAACAACTACAGAAAGTACCACAATTGAGACCACAACACCAGTTACCACAACAACAAAAAGTACAACCACTGCCACAACAACTCCAGAAAGTACCACAACTGAGACCACAACATTGGGCACCACAACATCAGAAAGTACAACCACAACAACAGCAGAAAGCACCACCCCTGAGACCACAACACTGGGCACCACAACAACAGAAAGTACAACCACAGCCACAACAACTCCAGAAAGTACCACAACTGAGATCACAACACCAGTTCCCACAACAACAGAAAGTACAACCATAGCCACAACAACTTCAGAAAGTACCACAACTGAGACCACAACACTGGGCACCACAACAACAGAAAGTACAACCACTGCCACAACAACAGCAGAAAGCACCACCCCTGAGACCACAACACTGGGCACCACAACAACAGAAAGTACAACCACAGCCACAACAACTCCAGAAAGTACCACAATTGAGACCACAACACCGGGCACCACAACAACAGAAAGTACAACCACAGCCACAACAACTCCAGAAAGTACCACAACTGAGACCACAACACTGGGCACCACAACAACAGAAAGTACAACCACAGCCACAACAACTCCAGAAAGTACCACAACTGAGATCACAACACTGGGCACCACAACAACAGAAAGTACAACCACAGCCACAACAACTCCAGAAAGTCCCACAACTGAGACCACAACACTGGGCACCACAACAACAGAAAGTACAACCACAGCCACAACAACTCCAGAAAGTACCACAACTGAAACAACAACACCGGGCACCACAACAACAGAAAGTACAACCACAGCCACAACAACTCCAGAAAGTACCACAATTGAGACCACAACACCGGGCACCACAACAACAGAAAGTACAACCACAGCCACAACAACTCCAGAAAGTACCACAACTGAGATCACAACACCAGTTACCACAACAATAGAAAGTACAACCATAGCCACAACAACTCCAGAAAGTACCACAACTGAGACAACAACACTGGGCACCACAACAACAGAAAGTACAACCACAGCCACAACAACTCCAGAAATTACCACAACTGAGACCACAACATTGGGCACCATAACAACAGAAAGTACAACCACAGCCACAACAACTCCAGAAAGTACCACAACTGAAACCACAACACTGGGCACCACAACAACAGAAAGTACAACCACAGCCACAACAACTCCAGAAAGTACCACAACTGAGATCACAACACCGGTTACCACAACAACAGAAAGTACAACCACAGCCACAACAACTCCAGAAAGTACCACAACTGAAACCACAACATCGGGCACCACAACAACAGAAAGTACAACCACAGCCACAACAACTCCAGAAAGTACCACAATTGAGACCACAACACCGGGCACCACAACAACAGAAAGTACAACCACAGCCACAACAACTCCAGAAAGTACCACAACTGAGACCACAACACTGGGCACCACAACAACAGAAAGTACAACCACAGTCACAACCACTCCAGAAAGTCCCACAACTGAGACCACAACACTGGGCACCACAACAACAGAAAGTACAACCACAGCCACAACAACTCCAGAAAGTACCACAACTGAAACCACAACATCGGGCACCACAACAACAGAAAGTACAACCACAGCCACAACAACTCCAGAAAGTACCACAATTGAGACCACAACACCGGGCACCACAACAACAGAAAGTACAACCACAGCCACAACAACTCCAGAAAGTACCACAACTGAGATCACAACACCAGTTCCCACAACAACAGAAAGTACAACCATAGCCACAACAACTCCAGAAAGTACCACAACTGAGACCACAACACTGGGCACCACAACAACAGAAAGTACAACCACTGCCACAACAACAGCAGAAAGCACCACCCCTGAGACCACAACACTGGGCACCACAACAACAGAAAGTACAACCACAGCCACAACAACTCCAGAAAGTACCACAACTGAGACCACAACACCGGGCACCACAACAACAGAGAGTACAACCACAGCCACAACAACTCCAGAAAGTACCACAATTGAGACCACAACACTGGGCACCACAACAACAGAAAGTACAACCACAGCCACAACAACTCCAGAAAGTACCACAACTGAGATCACAACACCAGTTACCACAACAATAGAAAGTACAACCATAGCCACAACAACTCCAGAAAGTACCACAACTGAGACAACAACACTGGGCACCACAACAACAGAAAGTACATCCACAGCCACAACAACTCCAGAAAGTACCACAATTGAGACCACAACACCGGGCACCACAACAACAGAAAGTACAACCACAGCCACAACAACTCCAGAAAGTACCACAACTGAGATCACACCAGTTACCACAACAACAGAAAGTACAACCATAGCCACAACAACTCCAGAAAGTACCACAACTGAGACCACAACTCCAGTTACCACAACAACAGAAAGTACAACCACTGCCACAACAACTCCAGAAAGTACCACAACTGAGACCACAACACCAGGCACCACAACAATAGAAATTACAACCACAGCCACAACAACTCCAGAAAGTACCACAACTGAGATCACAACACCGGTTACCACATCAACAGAAAGTACAACCACAGCCACAACAACTCCAGAAAGTACCACAACTGAGACCACAACACTGGGCACCACAACAACAGAAAGTACAACCACAGTCACAACCACTCCAGAAAGTCCCACAACTGAGACCACAACACTGGGCACCACAACAACAGAAAGTACAACCACAGCCACAACATCTCCAGAAAGTACCACAACTGAGATCACAACACCAGTTACCACAACAACAGAAAGTACAACCATAGCCACAACAACTCCAGAAAGTACCACAACTGAGACCACAACACTGGGCACCACAACAACAGAAAGTACAACCACTGCCACAACAACAGCAGAAAGTACCACAACTGAAACAACAACACCGGGCACCACAACAACAGAAAGTACAACCACAGCCACAACAACTCCAGAAAGTACCACAACTGAGATCACAACACTAGTTCCCACAACAACAGAAAGTACAACCATAGCCACAACAACTCCAGAAAGTACCACAACTGAGACCACAACACTGGGCACCACAACAACAGAAAGTACAACCACTGCCACAACAACAGCAGAAAGCACCACCCCTGAGACCACAACACTGGGCACCACAACAACAGAAAGTACAACCACAGCCACAACAACTCCAGAAAGTACCACAACTGAGACCACAACACCGGGCACCACAACAACAGAAAGTACAACCACAGCCACAACAACTCCAGAAAGTACCACAATTGAGACCACAACACCGGGCACCACAACAACAGAAAGTACAACCACAGCCACAACAACTCCAGAAAGTACCACAACTGAGACCACAACACTGGGCACCACAACAACAGAAAGTACAACCACTGCCACAACAACAGCAGAAAGCACCACCCCTGAGACCACAACACTGGGCACCACAACAACAGAAAGTACAACCACAGCCACAACAACTCCAGAAAGTACCACAACTGAGACCACAACACTGGGCACCACAACAACAGAAAGTACAACCACAGTCACAACCACTCCAGAAAGTCCCACAACTGAGACCACAACACTGGGCACCACAACAACAGAAAGTACAACCACAGCCACAACATCTCCAGAAAGTACCACAACTGAGATCACAACACCAGTTACCACAACAACAGAAAGTACAACCATAGCCACAACAACTCCAGAAAGTACCACAACTGAGACCACAACACTGGGCACCACAACAACAGAAAGTACAACCACAGCCACAACAACTCCAGAAATTACCACAACTGAGACCACAACATTGGGCACCATAACAACAGAAAGTACAACCACAGCCACAACAACTCCAGAAAGTACCACAACTGAAACCACAACACTGGGCACCACAACAACAGAAAGTACAACCACAGCCACAACAACTCCAGAAAGTACCACAACTGAGATCACAACACCGGTTACCACAACAACAGAAAGTACAACCACAGCCACAACAACTCCAGAAAGTACCACAACTGAAACCACAACATCGGGCACCACAACAACAGAAAGTACAACCACAGCCACAACAACTCCAGAAAGTACCACAATTGAGACCACAACACCGGGCACCACAACAACAGAAAGTACAACCACAGCCACAACAACTCCAGAAAGTACCACAACTGAGACCACAACACTGGGCACCACAACAACAGAAAGTACAACCACAGTCACAACCACTCCAGAAAGTCCCACAACTGAGACCACAACACTGGGCACCACAACAACAGAAAGTACAACCACAGCCACAACAACTCCAGAAAGTACCACAACTGAAACCACAACATCGGGCACCACAACAACAGAAAGTACAACCACAGCCACAACAACTCCAGAAAGTACCACAATTGAGACCACAACACCGGGCACCACAACAACAGAAAGTACAACCACAGCCACAACAACTCCAGAAAGTACCACAACTGAGATCACAACACCAGTTCCCACAACAACAGAAAGTACAACCATAGCCACAACAACTCCAGAAAGTACCACAACTGAGACCACAACACTGGGCACCACAACAACAGAAAGTACAACCACTGCCACAACAACAGCAGAAAGCACCACCCCTGAGACCACAACACTGGGCACCACAACAACAGAAAGTACAACCACAGCCACAACAACTCCAGAAAGTACCACAACTGAGACCACAACACCGGGCACCACAACAACAGAGAGTACAACCACAGCCACAACAACTCCAGAAAGTACCACAATTGAGACCACAACACTGGGCACCACAACAACAGAAAGTACAACCACAGCCACAACAACTCCAGAAAGTACCACAACTGAGATCACAACACCAGTTACCACAACAATAGAAAGTACAACCATAGCCACAACAACTCCAGAAAGTACCACAACTGAGACAACAACACTGGGCACCACAACAACAGAAAGTACATCCACAGCCACAACAACTCCAGAAAGTACCACAATTGAGACCACAACACCGGGCACCACAACAACAGAAAGTACAACCACAGCCACAACAACTCCAGAAAGTACCACAACTGAGATCACACCAGTTACCACAACAACAGAAAGTACAACCATAGCCACAACAACTCCAGAAAGTACCACAACTGAGACCACAACTCCAGTTACCACAACAACAGAAAGTACAACCACTGCCACAACAACTCCAGAAAGTACCACAACTGAGACCACAACACCAGGCACCACAACAATAGAAATTACAACCACAGCCACAACAACTCCAGAAAGTACCACAACTGAGATCACAACACCAGTTACCACAACAACAGAAAGTACAACCACAGCCACAACAACTCCAGAAAGTACCACAACTGAGACCACAACACTGGGCACCACAACAACAGAAAGTACAACCACAGTCACAACCACTCCAGAAAGTCCCACAACTGAGACCACAACACTGGGCACCACAACAACAGAAAGTACAACCACAGCCACAACATCTCCAGAAAGTACCACAACTGAGATCACAACACCAGTTACCACAACAACAGAAAGTACAACCATAGCCACAACAACTCCAGAAAGTACCACAACTGAGACCACAACACTGGGCACCACAACAACAGAAAGTACAACCACTGCCACAACAACAGCAGAAAGTACCACAACTGAAACAACAACACCGGGCACCACAACAACAGAAAGTACAACCACAGCCACAACAACTCCAGAAAGTACCACAACTGAGATCACAACACCAGTTCCCACAACAACAGAAAGTACAACCATAGCCACAACAACTCCAGAAAGTACCACAACTGAGACCACAACACTGGGCACCACAACAACAGAAAGTACAACCACTGCCACAACAACAGCAGAAAGCACCACCCCTGAGACCACAACACTGGGCACCACAACAACAGAAAGTACAACCACAGCCACAACAACTCCAGAAAGTACCACAACTGAGACCACAACACCGGGCACCACAACAACAGAAAGTACAACCACAGCCACAACAACTCCAGAAAGTACCACAATTGAGACCACAACACCGGGCACCACAACAACAGAAAGTACAACCACAGCCACAACAACTCCAGAAAGTACCACAACTGAGACCACAACACTGGGCACCACAACAACAGAAAGTACAACCACTGCCACAACAACAGCAGAAAGCACCACCCCTGAGACCACAACACTGGGCACCACAACAACAGAAAGTACAACCACAGCCACAACAACTCCAGAAAGTACCACAACTGAGACCACAACACTGGGCACCACAACAACAGAAAGTACAACCACAGTCACAACCACTCCAGAAAGTCCCACAACTGAGACCACAACACTGGGCACCACAACAACAGAAAGTACAACCACAGCCACAACATCTCCAGAAAGTACCACAACTGAGATCACAACACCAGTTACCACAACAACAGAAAGTACAACCATAGCCACAACAACTCCAGAAAGTACCACAACTGAGACCACAACACTGGGCACCACAACAACAGAAAGTACAACCACTGCCACAACAACAGCAGAAAGTACCACAACTGAGACCACAACACAGGGCACCACAACAACAGAAAGTACATCCACAGCCACAACAACTCCAGAAAGTACCACAACTGAAACCACAACACCGGGCACCACAACAACAGAAAGTACAACCACAGCCACAACAACTCCAGAAAGTACCACAATTGAGACCACAACACCGGGCACCACAACAACAGAAAGTACAACCACAGCCACAACAACTCCAGAAAGTACCACAACTGAGACCACAACACTGGGCACCACAACAACAGAAAGTACAACCACTGCCACAACAACAGCAGAAAGCACCACCCTTGAGACCACAACACTGGGCACCACAACAACAGAAAGTACAACCACAGCCACAACAACTCCAGAAAGTACCACAACTGAGACCACAACACAGGGCATCACAACAACAGAAAGTACATCCACAGCCACAACAACTCCAGAAAGTACCACAACTGAAACCACAACACTGGGCACCACAACAACAGAAAGTACAACCACAGCCACAACAACTCCAGAAAGTACCACAACTGAGATCACAACACCAGTTCCCACAACAACAGAAAGTACAACCATAGCCACAACAACTCCAGAAAGTACCACAACTGAGACCACAACACTGGGCACCACAACAACAGAAAGTACAACCACTGCCACAACAACAGCAGAAAGCACCACCCCTGAGACCACAACACTGGGCACCACAACAACAGAAAGTACAACCACAGCCACAACAACTCCAGAAAGTACCACAACTGAGACCACAACACAGGGCACCACAACAACAGAAAGTACATCCACAGCCACAACAACTCCAGAAAGTACCACAACTGCAACCACAACACCGGGCACCACAACAACAGAAAGTACAACCACAGCCACAACAACTCCAGAAAGTACCACAATTGAGACCACAACACCGGGCACCACAACAACAGAAAGTACAACCACAGCCACAACAACTCCAGAAAGTACCACAACTGAAACCACAACACTGGGAACCACAACAACAGAAAGTACAACCACAGCCACAACAACTCCAGAAAGTACCACAACTGAGATCACAACACCGGTTACCACAACAACAGAAAGTACAACCACAGCCACAACAACTCCAGAAAGTACCACAACTGAAACCACAACATCGGGCACCACAACAACAGAAAGTACAACCACAGCCACAACAACTCCAGAAAGTACCACAATTGAGACCACAACACCGGGCACCACAACAACAGAAAGTACAACCACAGCCACAACAACTCCAGAAAGTACCACAACTGAGACCACAACACTGGGCACCACAACAACAGAAAGTACAACCACAGTCACAACCACTCCAGAAAGTCCCACAACTGAGACCACAACACTGGGCACCACAACAACAGAAAGTACAACCACAGCCACAACAACTCCAGAAAGTACCACAACTGAAACCACAACATCGGGCACCACAACAACAGAAAGTACAACCACAGCCACAACAACTCCAGAAAGTACCACAATTGAGACCACAACACCGGGCACCACAACAACAGAAAGTACAACCACAGCCACAACAACTCCAGAAAGTACCACAACTGAGATCACAACACCAGTTCCCACAACAACAGAAAGTACAACCATAGCCACAACAACTCCAGAAAGTACCACAACTGAGACCACAACACTGGGCACCACAACAACAGAAAGTACAACCACTGCCACAACAACAGCAGAAAGCACCACCCCTGAGACCACAACACTGGGCACCACAACAACAGAAAGTACAACCACAGCCACAACAACTCCAGAAAGTACCACAACTGAGACCACAACACCGGGCACCACAACAACAGAGAGTACAACCACAGCCACAACAACTCCAGAAAGTACCACAATTGAGACCACAACACTGGGCACCACAACAACAGAAAGTACAACCACAGCCACAACAACTCCAGAAAGTACCACAACTGAGATCACAACACCAGTTACCACAACAATAGAAAGTACAACCATAGCCACAACAACTCCAGAAAGTACCACAACTGAGACAACAACACTGGGCACCACAACAACAGAAAGTACATCCACAGCCACAACAACTCCAGAAAGTACCACAATTGAGACCACAACACCGGGCACCACAACAACAGAAAGTACAACCACAGCCACAACAACTCCAGAAAGTACCACAACTGAGATCACACCAGTTACCACAACAACAGAAAGTACAACCATAGCCACAACAACTCCAGAAAGTACCACAACTGAGACCACAACTCCAGTTACCACAACAACAGAAAGTACAACCACTGCCACAACAACTCCAGAAAGTACCACAACTGAGACCACAACACCAGGCACCACAACAATAGAAATTACAACCACAGCCACAACAACTCCAGAAAGTACCACAACTGAGATCACAACACCGGTTACCACAACAACAGAAAGTACAACCACAGCCACAACAACTCCAGAAAGTACCACAATTGAGACCACAACACCGGGCACCACAACAACAGAAAGTACAACCACAGCCACAACAACTCCAGAAAGTACCACAACTGAAACCACAACATCGGGCACCACAACAACAGAAAGTACAACCACAGCCACAACAACTCCAGAAAGTACCACAACTGAGATCACAACACCAGTTACCACAACAACAGAAAGTACAACCATAGCCACAACAACTCCAGAAAGTACCACAACTGAGACCACAACACTGGGCACCACAACAACAGAAAGTACAACCACTGCCACAACAACAGCAGAAAGTACCACAACTGAAACAACAACACCGGGCACCACAACAACAGAAAGTACAACCACAGCCACAACAACTCCAGAAAGTACCACAACTGA
This sequence comes from Gila orcuttii, assembly GCA_026230005.1. Taxonomy (NCBI): domain Eukaryota; kingdom Metazoa; phylum Chordata; class Actinopteri; order Cypriniformes; family Leuciscidae; genus Gila; species Gila orcuttii. Next base: position 41,047,526 of record JAPDVR010000017.1, on the reverse strand, counting down.
GATCACAACACCAGTTCCCACAACAACAGAAAGTACAACCATAGCCACAACAACTCCAGAAAGTACCACAACTGAGACCACAACACTGGGCACCACAACAACAGAAAGTACAACAACAGCAGAAAGCACCACCCCTGAGACCACAACACTGGGCACCACAACAACAGAAAGTACAACCACAGCCACAACAACTCCAGAAAGTCCCACAACTGAGACCACAACACCGGGCACCACAACAACAGAAAGTACAACCACAGCCACAACAACTCCAGAAAGTACCACAATTGAGACCACAACACCGGGCACCACAACAACAGAAAGTACAACCACATCCACAACAACTCCAGAAAGTACCACAACTGAGACCACAACACTGGGCACCACAACAACAGAAAGTACAACCACTGCCACAACAACAGCAGAAAGCACCACCCTTGAGACCACAACACTGGGCACCACAACAACAGAAAGTACAACCACAGCCACAACAACTCCAGAAAGTACCACAACTGAGACCACAACACAGGGCATCACAACAACAGAAAGTACATCCACAGCCACAACAACTCCAGAAAGTACCACAACTGAAACCACAACACTGGGCACCACAACAACAGAAAGTACAACCACAGCCACAACAACTCCAGAAAGTACCACAACTGAGATCACAACACCAGTTCCCACAACAACAGAAAGTACAACCATAGCCACAACAACTCCAGAAAGTACCACAACTGAGACCACAACACTGGGCACCACAACAACAGAAAGTACAACCACTGCCACAACAACAGCAGAAAGCACCACCCCTGAGACCACAACACTGGGCACCACAACAACAGAAAGTACAACCACAGCCACAACAACTCCAGAAAGTACCACAACTGAGACCACAACACAGGGCACCACAACAACAGAAAGTACATCCACAGCCACAACAACTCCAGAAAGTACCACAACTGCAACCACAACACCGGGCACCACAACAACAGAAAGTACAACCACAGCCACAACAACTCCAGAAAGTACCACAATTGAGACCACAACACCGGGCACCACAACAACAGAAAGTACAACCACAGCCACAACAACTCCAGAAAGTACCACAACTGAGACCACAACACTGGGCACCACAACAACAGAAAGTACAACCACATCCACAACAACTCCAGAAAGTACCACAACTGAGACCACAACACTGGGCACCACAACAACAGAAAGTACAACCACAGCCACAACAACTCCAGAAAGTACCACAACTGAAACCACAACACTGGGCACCACAACAACAGAAAGTACAACCACAGCCACAACAACTCCAGAAAGTACCACAACTGAGATCACAACACCGGTTACCACAACAACAGAAAGTACAACCACAGCCACAACAACTCCAGAAAGTACCACAACTGAAACCACAACATCGGGCACCACAACAACAGAAAGTACAACCACAGCCACAACAACTCCAGAAAGTACCACAATTGAGACCACAACACCGGGCACCACAACAACAGAAAGTACAACCACAGCCACAACAACTCCAGAAAGTACCACAACTGAGACCACAACACTGGGCACCACAACAACAGAAAGTACAACCACAGTCACAACCACTCCAGAAAGTCCCACAACTGAGACCACAACACTGGGCACCACAACAACAGAAAGTACAACCACAGCCACAACAACTCCAGAAAGTACCACAACTGAAACCACAACATCGGGCACCACAACAACAGAAAGTACAACCACAGCCACAACAACTCCAGAAAGTACCACAATTGAGACCACAACACCGGGCACCACAACAACAGAAAGTACAACCACAGCCACAACAACTCCAGAAAGTACCACAACTGAGATCACAACACCAGTTCCCACAACAACAGAAAGTACAACCATAGCCACAACAACTCCAGAAAGTACCACAACTGAGACCACAACATTGGGCACCACAACAACAGAAAGTACAACCACTGCCACCACAACAGCAGAAAGCACCACCCCTGAGACCACAACACTGGGCACCACAACAACAGAAAGTACAACCACAGCCACAACAACTCCAGAAAGTACCACAACTGAGACCACAACACCGGGCACCACAACAACAGAGAGTACAACCACAGCCACAACAACTCCAGAAAGTACCACAATTGAGACCACAACACTGGGCACCACAACAACAGAAAGTACAACCACAGCCACAACAACTCCAGAAAGTACCACAACTGAGATCACAACACCAGTTACCACAACAATAGAAAGTACAACCATAGCCACAACAACTCCAGAAAGTACCACAACTGAGACAACAACACTGGGCACCACAACAACAGAAAGTACATCCACAGCCACAACAACTCCAGAAAGTACCACAATTGAGACCACAACACCGGGCACCACAACAACAGAAAGTACAACCACTGCCACAACAACTCCAGAAAGTACCACAACTGAGACCACAACACCAGGCACCACAACAATAGAAATTACAACCACAGCCACAACAACTCCAGAAAGTACCACAACTGAGATCACAACACCGGTTACCACAACAACAGAAAGTACAACCACAGCCACAACAACTCCAGAAAGTACCACAACTGAGACCACAACACTGGGCACCACAACAACAGAAAGTACAACCACAGTCACAACCACTCCAGAAAGTCCCACAACTGAGACCACAACACTGGGCACCACAACAACAGAAAGTACAACCACAGCCACAACATCTCCAGAAAGTACCACAACTGAGATCACAACACCAGTTACCACAACAACAGAAAGTACAACCATAGCCACAACAACTCCAGAAAGTACCACAACTGAGACCACAACACTGGGCACCACAACAACAGAAAGTACAACCACTGCCACAACAACAGCAGAAAGTACCACAACTGAAACAACAACACCGGGCACCACAACAACAGAAAGTACAACCACAGCCACAAAAACTCCAGAAAGTACCACAACTGAGATCACAACACCAGTTCCCACAACAACAGAAAGTACAACCATAGCCACAACAACTCCAGAAAGTACCACAACTGAGACCACAACACTGGGCACCACAACAACAGAAAGTACAACCATAGCCACAACAACAGCAGAAAGCACCACCCCTGAGACCACAACACTGGGCACCACAACAACAGAAATTACAACCACAGCCACAACAACTCCAGAAAGTACCACAACTGAGATCACAACACCGGTTACCACAACAACAGAAAGTACAACCACAGCCACAACAACTCCAGAAAGTACCACAACTGAGACCACAACACTGGGCACCACAACAACAGAAAGTACAACCACAGTCACAACCACTCCAGAAAGTCCCACAACTGAGACCACAACACTGGGCACCACAACAACAGAAAGTACAACCACAGCCACAACATCTCCAGAAAGTACCACAACTGAGATCACAACACCAGTTACCACAACAACAGAAAGTACAACCATAGCCACAACAACTCCAGAAAGTACCACAACTGAGACCACAACACTGGGCACCACAACAACAGAAAGTACAACCACTGCCACAACAACAGCAGAAAGTACCACAACTGAAACAACAACACCGGGCACCACAACAACAGAAAGTACAACCACAGCCACAAAAACTCCAGAAAGTACCACAACTGAGATCACAACACCAGTTCCCACAACAACAGAAAGTACAACCATAGCCACAACAACTCCAGAAAGTACCACAACTGAGACCACAACACTGGGCACCACAACAACAGAAAGTACAACCACTGCCACAACAACAGCAGAAAGCACCACCCCTGAGACCACAACACTGGGCACCACAACAACAGAAAGTACAACCACAGCCACAACAACTCCAGAAAGTACCACAACTGAGACCACAACACCGGGCACCACAACAACAGAAAGTACAACCACAGCCACAACAACTCCAGAAAGTACCACAATTGAGACCACAACACCGGGCACCACAACAACAGAAAGTACAACCACAGCCACAACAACTCCAGAAAGTACCACAACTGAGACCACAACACTGGGCACCACAACAACAGAAAGTACAACCACTGCCACAACAACAGCAGAAAGCACCACCCCTGAGACCACAACACTGGGCACCACAACAACAGAAAGTACAACCACAGCCACAACAACTCCAGAAAGTACCACAACTGAGACCACAACACTGGGCACCACAACAACAGAAAGTACAACCACAGTCACAACCACTCCAGAAAGTCCCACAACTGAGACCACAACACTGGGCACCACAACAACAGAAAGTACAACCACAGCCACAACATCTCCAGAAAGTACCACAACTGAGATCACAACACCAGTTACCACAACAACAGAAAGTACAACCATAGCCACAACAACTCCAGAAAGTACCACAACTGAGACCACAACACTGGGCACCACAACAACAGAAAGTACAACCACTGCCACAACAACAGCAGAAAGTACCACAACTGAGACCACAACACAGGGCACCACAACAACAGAAAGTACATCCACAGCCACAACAACTCCAGAAAGTACCACAACTGAAACCACAACACCGGGCACCACAACAACAGAAAGTACAACCACAGCCACAACAACTCCAGAAAGTACCACAATTGAGACCACAACACCGGGCACCACAACAACAGAAAGTACAACCACAGCCACAACAACTCCAGAAAGTACCACAACTGAGACCACAACACTGGGCACCACAACAACAGAAAGTACAACCACTGCCACAACAACAGCAGAAAGCACCACCCTTGAGACCACAACACTGGGCACCACAACAACAGAAAGTACAACCACAGCCACAACAACTCCAGAAAGTACCACAACTGAGACCACAACACAGGGCATCACAACAACAGAAAGTACATCCACAGCCACAACAACTCCAGAAAGTACCACAACTGAAACCACAACACTGGGCACCACAACAACAGAAAGTACAACCACAGCCACAACAACTCCAGAAAGTACCACAACTGAGATCACAACACCAGTTCCCACAACAACAGAAAGTACAACCATAGCCACAACAACTCCAGAAAGTACCACAACTGAGACCACAACACTGGGCACCACAACAACAGAAAGTACAACCACTGCCACAACAACAGCAGAAAGCACCACCCCTGAGACCACAACACTGGGCACCACAACAACAGAAAGTACAACCACAGCCACAACAACTCCAGAAAGTACCACAACTGAGACCACAACACAGGGCACCACAACAACAGAAAGTACATCCACAGCCACAACAACTCCAGAAAGTACCACAACTGCAACCACAACACCGGGCACCACAACAACAGAAAGTACAACCACAGCCACAACAACTCCAGAAAGTACCACAATTGAGACCACAACACCGGGCACCACAACAACAGAAAGTACAACCACAGCCACAACAACTCCAGAAAGTACCACAACTGAGACCACAACACTGGGCACCACAACAACAGAAAGTACAACCACATCCACAACAACTCCAGAAAGTACCACAACTGAGACCACAACACTGGGCACCACAACAACAGAAAGTACAACCACTGCCACAACAACAGCAGAAAGCACCACCCCTGAGACCACAACACTGAGCACCACAACAACAGAAAGTACAACCACAGCCACAACAACTCCAGAAAGTACCACAACTGAGACCACAACACAGGGCACCACAACATCAGAAAGTACAACCACAGCCACAACAACTCCAGAAAGTACCACAACTGAAACCACAACACCGGGCACCACAACAACAGAAAGCACAACCACAGCCACAACAACTCCAGAAAGTACCACATATGAGACCATAACACTTGGCACCACAACAACAGAAAGTACAACCACAGCCACAACAACTCCAGAAAGTACCACAACTGAGATCACAACACCAGTTCTCACAACAACAGAAAGTACAACCATAGCCACAACAACTCCAGAAAGTACCACAACTGAGACCACAACACTGGACACCCCAACAACAGAAAGTACAACCACAGCCACAACAACTCCAGAAAGTACCACAACTGAGACCACAACACTGGGCACCACAACAACAGAAAGTACAACCACAGCCACATCAACTCCAGAAAGTACCACAACTGAGACCACGACACCGGGCACCACAACAACAGAAAGTACAACCACAGCCACAACAACTCCAGAAAGCACCACAACTGAGACCACAACACCTGGCAGCACATGAAAATAAAGTACGACAACAGGCAAAACAATCCCAGGTACCACAATAACAATGCAATAGTACATTTCAAAGCTATAGTGACAAAGGCAACAGTGGCAAAGAAAACTTTAAAATTTGGAAAAAACTACTTTTTTCCATACAAAAGTAATTTAGACAAATGGTGTTAAGTATAATACCGACAAATTCTTTTACGTAAATCATTGTAATGCAGATTTATTATTTTAAGCTAATAAATTGTTATTATTGTTAGATTTGCTAAACCCTTGGTTAATTGACATTTAAATTAGAGAAGACTTATCAGTAAATATGTGTTGTTATTTAAGTGATCATTCATTCATTAATCAATTTGATTATCCATTTTATTTCAAGAGTAATAACAGCGCTTCCATATCAACGGTCCGAGGAGAGCTGAGGTAAACAAACATTTAATAATCTGAATGCTTATATTTCTTTTTCACTTACGGCAGATTATGTACATTTTCTACATATTCATTTTATGCTTTGCATCATTATACTATGCACTGAGCCATATTCTTTCTTCTACTTGCAGAAAAATTAAAGAAGTCCAGGGCCTGGGCTCTGCGCTGTTGCTTATTTCACTCCTGAGAGCCTACCATCTTCTATTTCCACAAACAATTACCTCTAGCTTAAATTATTTCGATTTTTTTGTTGTTGTAATATTTATTGTCCACATTACACTCAAAAAAAAAAAAAAAAAGGAATTTAACTTGTATATTATTTTTATGTGTGAAGGAACTTTTTTGGTGGTGGTTGAGGAGATTCCCCCTTCCATGTAAAACGCTTTGAGTATATAAATATAACGAATTATTATTATTATTATTATTTGCTGTATGTAGTAATACTGGCTTTTTTATGGTCAAAATCTTGACGATTTGTTGTTTGAAAGTAATTTAAAAAATTGATTGTACAAATTTGCTTTATTTTTGTAAAATTACTGCTGTTATTGGGTAATAAATTATTTTTCACAGAAACGTTATAATTCCTTGCACTGATCACAGAATTTGAGATTTTACCACATTTTAAAAAATGTGAAAATTATTTAATAAAATTAATATCTAATGCCAAGTAAAAGTAATTATTGTCAGAAAAAGCAACTAGTTTGTTATACATGTGTTATAGAATGTATAAAAGTTTTATTTATTTTAAAATAAATAAATACAGTGACGATTAAATGAAAGCTTCTTTGATGCAGAATAATAGCGGTCCATGTAAAGGTTAAAGAAGTATTGAAAATGTGGCCATATTCTCGCTGACAATATAATTCATGAAAACAATCTGCATTTCCATTCAACTTCAATGTTTAAATTTTTCCAATCGTGCAACACAACTATATTTCTCTATAGTTTACTTATTCATCAGTGTTTGTGGACAGATGTGTACAGTAACATAATACCTTCATTTATAATATAAGAATTGATGAAATGGAAGTACTGTGAAGTCATCAAGAGCCAGGTTAGCTGTGAGCTGTCAATCATTCCAGAGTGAGGCAGCCTGACATTCCCTGTATCATTTCTGTGTGGTGTTTAGTTGCAATCTGATCCAGAAATGTGAAGTGAAAAGTAGCTGAGAGGGTGAAACAAAATGTAGCTTAATCATAAGCATAGGCAACTTTTATTAGATAGAATTCACTCTGAATGGTTCGAAATGAGACAAAATATTAGAGGGAAAAATCACTGTGACAAAGTGATTGATTACCTGTAAGTCTACCTGACACAGGAATAAGAGTGTTTTAATGACGGGCTGCTTCTTTCTGGGTGTGAAATTCAAATGCTCCTCCAGAGTGTCTGAGTCGTCACTCATCCTGTGAGGCTGAACGGCTCCAGAACAGGCACTCGGTCTCTTTCACAGAACAGTGCACTGATCCCATCTCCCCTCGCTCAGGTTTCTGCATCAAACATCAGAGAATTACACTATGCTCATGATGTTCCAGAACTGTTACAGCCAAAGCTTAGAACTAGTCGAGTTGCTGGATCGAGAAGTTTGGAACAGTTTTTTGAGAAAAGACATCTGTGGGTTTATAATAGGAAATTGCTCAGTTGTTTTAAGAAATTTGAGATGGGACAGTAGGCCTAATGCTGAAAATTCTTGTGAAATTATCAAAAAAATCACAGTAAAATGGTAAACACTTTAAAATAAGGTCTCATTTTTTAACTTTAGTTAATGCATTAGTTTATATGAACTAGTTACTTTTCTACATTTTACAGCATTTATTAACCTAGTCAAATTTGGTTCTTCTAATAATGACACAATGTAGCTAGAGATGATATAGAGGAGGTATTTTATGTATTTATGTGCAGTTTTTCAGTTTGACACTAAAAGGTGCTTTGACTTTTAGAATTTTCCAATAATGCAGTTTTGAATATTTGATGGATTTATTACTCATAATCTAATAACATTATACTGTAGGCAGTATTTCAGTAAATTCTCAAACCTTTATTGGAAAATTAAAGATTCAGAACAGGACTGTGACCCCTTTTTCAACCGATCCGTTGAGACCGATCAGTGTGAGAAATTTCAGTTCAGAGTTTCAACATCACTAAGTTACGCAGATAAAACAATGCTGCCTTCTTGTGTTCAGTTTTGTCTACGTTTCTCTCACTTTGCCTCGCCATGTATACACATGTGAATTTGCATAAATGTAAAATACACACATTTAAATGTTATGGTTTTTATGGTCTTTTTGTTGCCAGCGCAGTGTATCATCTATGCATTCTGTGTTTTAAAAGAAGTTTAATGCTTGGGTTGTGAAAATCCAGTCTAGAAATCATTATCTTATAAAAACCTCAGTATACAATGAAAAACAAAAACTTGGTGTAAACAATTTTGACTCAGAATTTGCTAGTAAATTTCACAATTTCAAAGAAACAGCAAGTACCACATTGACTTACGCATTACATTTTGAAGTGGAAAGAAAGTAAATTTTTTGTGAAATATACTACAATAATATTTTTTTAATTTATAACTTAAAAAAACATTTGTTACAGTGTACGATTCAATCCTCTAATTATTTGGTAACACTTTATAATAACTGCATGCCATGAAAATTAGTTAAGCATTAGTAAATAGTTAATTCATCATGTATAAAGCATTAATAGACACTAGAAAGCTGTTTATAAATACATCTATAAATGCTTTATTCTTGATTTATAAGCATATCTATAAGGTGTTATACAGGTGTAAGTAGTTTAATAATCTATTTAAATGTACATTTATACATAAGTAATAGTTACTCAGTGTGTTAACAAATGCGGTAACACTTTACAATAAGGTTCATTACTCTCTATAAAATTGGCTAACTTTATATCAAATAGACTAACATTATCTCATTTCATGTCTAACATTATATTTATTACCCAGCAAATTAACCAATCAGAAGATGGACCATTTTCTATGTTAAGTCTCACCAGATTACATGTATCCTGGTAAGCATTGCAGTTGTGACGGTGTGGGTGTTTTGTTTTGTTCCTTGTTCTTGTCTGGCATGTGTTTCTCTGTCTTTACATGTTTTGCTGTTCCCCGTTCTGTTGATTAGTTTCCCCAGGTGTTTCTGATTAGCCACGCCCCCTTGTTATCTTGTTAAGCTTGTTTGTCTGTGTATTTATACCCTTGTTCTTCAGTTGGTGTTTGTCGGTCGTTGTTTGATGTTGCTGGTAGCTGTTCCGTGTTCCTGTCCTGAGTCCATTGGATTACCGGTTTGTATTATTAAAGTGCTTGATATTGGATTCACTCTCTGCTTCGTCCTTGCTGCTGCGTAACAGAACGACCGACCCAATGAATCCAGCAGCACAGATCTCACCTGATCTTCCCAGCATGAGCCGGGAGTTCGCCGGTCAGATCGCGGCCTTGGCCCTGGATAGCTGCGATCTGTTCCAGTATACCTGGGGGTTTGCCCCTCTCGCTGCCTCCTGCTCTCTCGGTGACGAGGCGGTTAAGCTGTGTTACCGGCTAGGGGCTAAGGAGGTCGATCCGAGGGAGCTCCCCGATCTCTCAGGTCTGAACTGGAGAGAGGCACTCGGCCGATGTCTGGAGAGCTTCCTTCCGCGGTACGCCAGGTCATCGCCTGATCTCTGCGTCCAGCCAGAGCTTCACGTCAGCCACGTCCAGCCAGAGCTTCACGTCAGCCACGTCCAGCCAGAGCTTCACGTCAGCCACGTCCAGCCAGAGCTTCACGTCCGCCACGTCCAGCCAGAGCTTCACGTCCGCCACGTCCAGCCAGAGCTTCACGTCAGCCACGTCCAGCCAGAGCTTCACGTCAGCCACGTCCAGCCAGAGCTTCACGTCAGCCACGTCCAGCCAGAGCTTCACGTCAGCCACGTCCAGCCAGAGCTTCACGTCAGCCACGTCCAGCCAGAGCTTCACGTCAGCCACGTCATGCCAGACCCTTCACCGCTGGTCCCGTCCAGCCCAGAGCCCTCACCGCTGGTCCCGTCCAGCCCAGAGCCTTCACCGCTGGTCCCGTCCAGTCCAGAGCCCTCACCGCTGGTCCCGTCCAGTCCAGAGCCCTCACCGCTGGTCCCGTCCAGCCCAGAGCCCTCACCGCTGGTCCCGTCCAGCCCAGAGCCCTCACCGCTGGTCCCGTCCAGCCCAGCGCCCTCACCGCTGGTCCCGTCCAGTCCAGCGCCCTCACCGCTGGTCCCGTCCAGCCCAGCACCCTCTCGCTCTCCGAGACGGAGGAGGAAGAGGACTTCCCGCGTCCCGCAATGCCTGGAAGTCCTTCCTGTACTTCCTGTCAGCCCAAAGCCCTCGCCGCTGGTCCCGTCCGGTCCAGAGACTGTTCACGTCACGTCTGCCCGGCGAGAGACTGTTCACGTCACGTCTGCCCAGTCAGAGCCTGTTCATGTCACTTCCTCCAAGCCAGTGTCCACGGACAAGATGGCCGAGTCAGAGACTGTTCACGTCACTTCTGCCAAGCCAGAGACGTTTCACATCACTTCTACAGAGCCAGTGTCTACGGACAAGATGGCCGATCCAGAGACTGTTCACGTCACTTCCTCAGAGCCCGTGTCTACGGACAAGATGGCCGAACCAGAGACTGTTCACATCACTTCTGCTGATCCAGAGACTGTTCACATCACTTCCTCCGAGCCAGTGTCTACAGACAAGATGGCCGAACCAGAGACTGTTCACGTCACTTCTGCTGATCCAGAGACTGTTCACGTCACTTCCTCCGAGCCAGTGTCTACGGACAAGATGGCCAAACCAGAGACTGTTCACGTCACTTCTGCTGATCCAGAGACTGTTCACGTCACTTCCTCCGAGCCAGTGTCTACGGACAAGATGGCCCAACCAGAGACTGTTCACGTCACTTCTGCTGATCCAGAGACCGTTCACGTCACTTCTACAGAGCCAGTGTCTACAGACAAGATGGCCGATCCAGAGACTGTTCACGTCACTTCCTCCAAGCCAGTGTCTACGGACAAGATGGCCGCCTCCAAGCCAGTGTCTACGGACAAGATGGCCGCCTCCGAGCCAGTGTCTACGGACAAGATGTCCGGCCCAGAGTCTGTTCCTGTTCCCGAGCCAGAGTCTGTTCCTGTTCCCGAGCCAGGGTCTGTTCCTGTTCCCGAGCCAGAGTCTGTTCCTGTTCCCGAGCCAGAGTCTGTTCCTGTTCCCGAGCCAGAGTCTGTTCCTGTTCCCGAGCCAGAGTCTGTTCCTGTTCCCAAGCCAGAGTCTGTTCCTGTTCCCGAGCCAGTGTGTGTGATGTCTGTTCCCGAGCCAGTGTGTGTGTTGTCTGTTCCCCAACCAGTGAGTGTGTTGTCTGTCCCCGAGCCAGAGTCTGTGTGGTCTGTCCCAGAGCCGGAGCCAGTGTGTGTGTTGCCTGTTCCGGAGCCAGTGTGTGTGATGTCTGTTCCCGAGCCAGTGTGTGTGTTGCCTGTTCCCCAACCAGTGAGTGTGTTGTCTGTTCCCGAGCCAGAGTCTGTGTGGTCTGTCCCCGAGCCGGAGCCAGTGTGTGTGTTGCCTGTTCCCGAGCCAGTGTGTGTGTTGCCTGTTCCCCAACCCGTGAGTGTGTTGTTTGTCCCCGAGCCAGAGTCTGAGTGGTCTGTCCCCGAGCCGGAGCCAGTGTGTGTGTCGTCTGTTCCCGAGCCAGTGTGTGTGTCGCCTGTTCCCGAGCCAGTGTGTGTGTCGCCTGTTCCCGAGCCAGTGTGTGTGTCGCCTGTTCCCGAGCCAGTGTGTGTGTCGCCTGTTCCCCAACCAGTGAGTGTGTTGTCTGTTCCCGAGCCAGAGTCTGTGTTGTCTGTTCCCGAGCCAGTGTGTGTGTCGTCTGTTCCCGAGCCAGTGTGTGTGTCGCCTGTTCCCGAGCCAGTGTGTGTGTCGCCTGTTCCCGAGCCAGTGTGTGTGTTGCCTGTTCCCGAGCCAGTGTGTGTGTTGCCTGTTCCCCAACCAGTGAGTGTGTTGTTTGTCCCCGAGCCAGAGTCTGAGTGGTCTGTCCCCGAGCCGGAGCCAGTGTGTGTGTCGTCTGTTCCCGAGCCAGTGTGTGTGTCGCCTGTTCCCGAGCCAGTGTGTGTGTCGCCTGTTCCCGAGCCAGTGTGTGTGTCGCCTGTTCCCGAGCCAGTGTGTGTGTCGCCTGTTCCCCAACCAGTGAGTGTGTTGTCTGTTCCCGAGCCAGAGTCTGTGTTGTCTGTTCCCGAGCCAGTGTGTGTGTCGTCTGTTCCTGAGCCAGTGGGTGTGTCGCCTGTTCCCGAGCCAGTGTGTGTGTCGCCTATTCCCGAGCCAGTGTGTGTGTCACCTGTTCCCGAGCCAGTGTGTGTGTCGCCTGTTCCCGAGCCAGTGTGTGTGTCGCCTGTTCCCCAACCTGTGAGTGTGTTGTCTGTTCCCGAGCCAGAGTCTGTGTTGTCTGTTCCCGAGCCAGTGTGTGTGCCTGCTGTTCCCGAGCCGGTGTCTGCGGTTCCCGAGCCGGTGTCTGCGGTTCCCGAACCGGTGCCGGGGTCGTCTCCGCCCTGGCCGCCCGAGGGGTCGTCTCCGCCCTGGCCGCCCGAGGGGTCGTCTCCGCCCTGGCCGCCCGAGGGGTCGTCTCCGCCATGGCCGCCCGAGGGGTCGTCTCCGCCCTGGCCGTCCGATGGACTGTCTTCTCCGCCCTGGCCGCCCGAGGGGTCGTCTATGCCCTGGCCGCCCATCTGGTCATCTCCGTTCTGGTCGCCTGCTCCTTCCTGGCCGCCTGCACGAACCTGGCCCTCCGTCCCTCCCCCAAGACCGCCTCCACTTCACCACCCTCCTGAACTTTAGTGTTTTTTTTGTTTTGTTTTGTTTTTTGTCTCAAGGGGCGTCGGGAGCCGCCCATAGGGGGGGGCTATGTGACGGTGTGGGTGTTTTGTTTTGTTCCTTGTTCTTGTCTGTCATGTGTTTCTCTGTCTTTACATGTTTTGCTGTTCCCCGTTCTGTTGATTAGTTTCCCCAGGTGTTTCTGATTAGCCACGCCCCCTTGTTATCTTGTTAAGCTTGTTTGTCTGTGTATTTATACCCTTGTTCTTCAGTTGGTGTTTGTCGGTCGTTGTTTGATGTTGCTGGTAGCTGTTCCGTGTTCCTGTCCTGAGTCCATTGGATTACCTGTTTGTATTATTAAAGTGCTTGATATTGGATTCACTCTCTGCTTCGTCCTTGCTGCTGCGTAACAGCAGTAAAACTCTCACTAATTAATTCATACCAAATCTAGCATTTTAACAACTCAAGTTTATATAGGCTATATTTACATTATTTTGATATTTTATTAGGCAGAAGACTCTACCATTGCAGTCCCACCTGACCAGGAAGGTCGTAGTATCAGCGCACAGGTGGGTTAACTACTGGAAGGAGAACGATCATCACTCAGTGATTTCTTGCTTGTGTCTTACTGTGTATTTGTCTCAAACAGGAACCCCTTCACTGCAGACAAGCTGAAATGGGCTAAAACATCGATTTCAGTCTTTCTCTCTATGGATCTCAGCATTTTTGGACAGAATTTAGGACATGTAAGTATTAAAATTTAATCTGGCATAATTTAGTTAATCTGAAATGTTTGAAAATTCAATTGACAAAAAGCTTAAGTTTTAGTAAATAATAATAAAAATGTTTAAAAAAAACTAAAAATGGAATTTTCTCCCCTCTCTCGCTCTCTCTCTCTCTCTCTCTCTCTCTCTCTCTGTTTTATATAGTTTTGGAACCTCCTCTGAAGGACTGAGTACATTTGTGTTTGTGGACACGCATACAGACCAGGAAACGTTCTGATGTTGTCAGTCAAGTTCTGAACAGGAACCAATCTTTGGAGAAGTTAATTTATTCACAAAGGTGGACAAAAACATTGTGTTGGCTTTTTAAAGAATATTTTGATGATGACTTTTACTCCTATGCTGTGGAAAAGATGGAGGAGTAGACAGCCAGACATTGATAATAATAAGAAATCTTTCTTGAGCATCAAAGAGACTTCTTTCAAAAACATTAGGACACTTAAATACTTCTTTTGGCCACCAGAGTACATGAATCCAACAAATCTTTGGAAATAATTATTTTGAAGGCGGGGTTGTGTCATGTATTGTAAAAAGAACTGTGTTTTGCCCTGTTTTGGACATTTCCTTTTTGACTGCTTAATGTATTTATATTCTGTAGTTTTATGAATGTATTGGGTGCTATTTCATTATAATAATTGTATAAGCTAAACAACCAATGCCTCTACAATAATTTTGTCAAATGCTAAAGTTTTGTTTAGGATTTTATGTACTTTTTTTTAACAATGTGTGCAGTGATGGACAGCACATAATGTGTTAATTTAACGTTTACACATCTTTGTGCTAACCTTTCAGACATATTTACTTTGTTAAAATTAACACAAAACCCTAAACTCACCCATTAATGTGTAAAAATGTAACACATAATTTCCAGCATGGGCAGACTGTTTATTTTGTGATGTATATGAAATGTTTTAAATAAAAAAGGGTATTTTGTAATAATTTTGTCTAATTGATTTGAATGTCAGTAGTACTTATGTAGGATAAAAATAAAAATTAATTCTGTATCAAAATTATGAAATCTCATTTATATTTAGTACAAATAAAAATAATTACAGTAGTGTACTGATTAGCTTGATTTTTACAGTAATGCACTGTATTACACAATTACAGTACCATGTAGTTACTGTAACTCTGAAATACGGTATGGTACTGTAAATCTTAATTACAGTAACTTACTGGCAACAATGTTGCCAGTAAGTTACTGTAAAAAAAACCTTGAAAAGTCTAACAATGCAGGCTCAGTTGGGGGGCCAGTCCTCCTCTGGCCAAGAAATGAACAGTGTATGATTATGATTCAGGCAGCGTTACAGGTCAGAGGTCAGATTGGTTCAGAACATTATATTATGCAGTTCATCTGTTCACCGCTGTGACAATCACCTTTTTGCAGAGTATCCCGGGTAAGACAGAGTAACTTCTGGTAAGCAACAGAATGAAAAGAGTCATGAGATATATGAAAACCACAAATACAACACCCTTCAGTCTCACTATGATTGTACATTTTTTCTGCATCATGAAATAAATCAGGAATCTGGGTTTGAGTTAAATTAGTGTGAATAAATTCATTTATTAAGCATTTATAACATGTGAGTTAAAAATGTCTCACTATTTGGCAGGTAGTGTGTTAAAGTTGCCCTTTTTATTCATGCAGTTGTAACTGCTTATCAATAATGTATAAGGTATTTTAAATTACATATTAGTCATTAACAAACACCTTTATAAACCCTTTACAAACGGAACCTTAATGTGAAGTGTTACCAAGAAATGTTTTGTTGTTTGATGTGCTCCAGTATTTCCTTTTGAAACATGTACGTTTCTCTTATTCTCCGATTATTTAAAACATGAGTTACCAGTGTCACATGCTGCAATGACGACTGAATCACTCCTCTACATATTCTCTAGAAACCTAATTCATTCCATGTTGGTGTAAGGTTCACTGTTTTTTTTTTTTTGTCAATCTAATGTTGTTTTTTGGTGATTTCTTAAGTACTCAACAGATTATGTGAAGAATGAATGCGCTCAATGACGGCTAAACCTGTGGGAATCAGATGTGAGGTTACATGCAGGCAGGACAAAGACCACGGGTGCACATTCCAGTAGCCTCTGTTTCACTATTAGTCATATATCAGTAATAAAACCAATAAATGGCGTCATGATGTAATTTTTTTCTAGCTTTAGCACTATATGCACAAGCATGTTTTCAATCATGTTATAGAGTGTGTGTAGGTTTGACTATAGGCTACTTGTGAGGTTCAAACTGTCCTCATTAAAGGGTTGGTTCACACAATAATGTAAATTATGTCATCATTCACTCCCCCTCATGTCGCTCCAAACCCGTAAGACTTTGTGAGTTGATGAATATTTCTATGTGAATAAAAGCCTAAATTCAATCTGTTCATCACATAAAGCGATGGTGTCACTTCAGAAAATCTTGGACTAAACCACTCAATTCGTAAGAAAAAATCTGAGATCAAACCCCTTCAATAAAACAATAAAACACACTAATTTGGAAGGAAGATTCCAGAGAAAGAGCATAAAAAGAGCATTGCCCAAACTTTTACAGCTAATTAAAAAAACATACAGTACCAGTAAAAAGTCAGACCTTCTCCTTTATTTTTATTATTTTCAACATTTTACATTAATACTGAAGACATACAATCTATGTCACAAACTGCTCCGAGACATGAAGGTTAAGGATCCAAATGCAGTTTATTTAAAGAGTTGTCCAGAATCGTAATCCAAATCCAGGCAAAGGTCATACACAAGCAAACAATCCAGACAATAGCAGTTAAGGGCTGAGGCAAAGAGAGAAATCCGAGGGAACAGGCAGAGAATCAAGAACACAGGAAAAACAGACAGAACGCTCAGAAATGCAATGTAAACAATTAGCAAGAATTCGCAGATAATGAATGAGAAAAGCAGGCTTATATGGGGTGAGCTAAACAAGATAATGAGACACAGGTGAATGTGATAATGGATGAAGAGTCCGGGCAGTGAGTTATGGGAGATGTAGTTTGTGAGGTAATGACAATAGTCTGATGTGGAGTGCCCTCTGGTGGCTCTCAAGGGCACTTCAGCTGGTGACCGTTAGACTATGAAAGAGCACATATGGAATTATGATGTAGTAAACAAAAAAGTGTTAAACAACCCAGAATGTGTTTTATATTTTAGATTTAGCTTTGATGACAGCTTGGCACACTAATGGCATTCTCCCAGTCAGCCTCATGAGGTAGTCACCTGGTTGAATGGTTTTCCAGCAATCTTGAAAGAGTTCCCAGAGGTGTTGGCTGCTTTGCAAACCATCTCAATTGGATTTAGATCAGGTGATTGTGGAGGCCAGGACATCTGATGCAGTACTCCATCACTGTCCTTCTTGGACAAATTGCTCTCACATAACCTAGAGGTGTGTTTGGGATCATTGTCCTGTTGGAAAACAAATGATGGCCCATTACTGTAAGTGCAAAGCAGATGGGATAGCATGTTGCTGCAAAATGTTGTAGTAGCCATGCTGGTTAAGTGTGCCTCAATTTTGACTAAGTCACCAACAGTGTCACCAGGAAAGCA
Source organism: Gila orcuttii (assembly GCA_026230005.1). Classification (NCBI taxonomy): domain Eukaryota; kingdom Metazoa; phylum Chordata; class Actinopteri; order Cypriniformes; family Leuciscidae; genus Gila; species Gila orcuttii. The sequence continues at coordinate 41,029,727 of JAPDVR010000017.1, read as the reverse complement.
CCCCCACACCATCACACCTCCTCCTCCTCCATGCTTCACATGGGAATCACACATTCAGGAACCATCCGTTCACCCTCTACAACTAACAAAGACACAGCGTTTAGAACCAATAATCTCAAATCTGGACTCATCAGACCAAGGGACAGTTTTCCACTGATCTAATGTCCATTCCTTGTGTTTCTTGGCCCAAGCAAGTCTCTTCTGCTTGTTCTTCAGAAGTAATTGTTCCTTTGCCGCAATTCGACCATGAAGGTGTAAAAGGCCCGGCTGGATCGGCTAAAATAAGGATTTCCAGTCCGCAGGTTTTCTCATGTATTAACTCGTTATTTCATCTGACTCCATAAATTAAAAAGTTTTAATGATATATCTACATCATTAAGTGTGTGCCAATGTTTGACTATTCTTTTTAACTCTTTACTGAAAATAATTTGCCTGACGTCGTCATACTCAGATTCTAGTCAGAATGTGAGTCTGATACTGCTCCATTGGGCTGTGATTATGGGGTGTGTTTCATCCGAACCAGGAAGAAAAAATACCTCTGCAATGCCAATTGGATAGACCGAATCACGTATTAGGTATTATATAATACATGAGTTACAGAAAACTGTAAAATCCAACAGTGATTCTAACTAAAACTTTTTAGTTAACTTTACTTAATGTCTTAATTGTAAAAATCTAGTAATCTGTACTATTCACATACTATGCTTTGTTTACTCAGTAAACCCAAGTTAAGATTAATTTATTGGTTTGAGTGCGGTTTTTGGACTTTTCACTCATTTCCTCCACTTCTGCAGTTCTTTTTCTCTGTTTGCATTCACTCATTTCCCAAAGTAATCTTGAATTTTAAATTGTCAATACAACTGAAAAATTTGAGAGAAAATCAGTCGACTTCATAAATTGATGTTGATTTTCCTAAAATATTTTTAGTCACCATTATGGCGATTAGTGATCCCTTAGGTTGGGCACTTGGAACTTCATTGCAATTCTCTTCCCATTGATGCAGCAATGCAACAAGTCATCAGTTATTTGGTGTCAAAGAAAGAGAAGATATATATGCACTCACCTAAAGGATTATTAGTAACACCTGTTCAATTTCTCATTAATGCAATTATCTAATCAACCAATCACATGGCAGTTGCTTCAATGCATTTAGGGGTGTGGTCCAGGTCAAGACAATCTCCTGAACTCCAAACTGAATGTCAGAATGGGAAAGAAAGGTGATTTAAGCAATTTTGAGGGTGGCATAGTTGTTGGTGCCAGACGGGCCGGTCTGAGTATTTCACAATCTGCTCAGTTACTGGGATTTTCACGCACAACCATATCTAGGGTTTACAAAGAATGGTGTGAAAAGGGAAAAACATCCAGTATGCGGCAGTCCTGTGGGCGAAAATGCCTTGTTGATGCTAGAGGTCAGAGGAGAATGGGCCGACTGATTCAAGCTGATAGAAGAGCAACTTTGACTGAAATAACCACTCGTTACAACCGAGGTATGCAGCAAAGCATTTGTGAAGCCACAACACGCACAACCTTGAGGCGGATGGGCTACAACAGCAGAAGACCCCACCGGGTATCACTCATCTCCACTACAAATAGGAAAAAGAGGCTACAATTTGCAAGAGCTCACCAAAATTGGACAGTTGAAGACTGGAAAAATGTTGCCTGGTCTGATGAGTCTCGATTTCTGTTGAGACATTCAGATGGTAGAGTCAGAATTTGGCATAAACAGAATGAGAACATGGATCCATCATGCCTTGTTACCACTGTGCAGGCTGGTGGTGGTTTAATGGTGTGGGGGATGTTTTCTTGGCACACTTTAGGCCCCTTAGTGCCAATTGGGCATCGTTTAAATGCCACGGTCTACCTGAGCATTGTTTCTGACCATGTCCATCCCTTTATGGCCACCATGTACCCATCCTCTGATGGCTACTTCCAGCAGGATAATGCACCATGTCACAAAGCTTGAATCATTTCAAATTGGTTTCTTGAACATGACAATGAGTTCACTGTACTAAAATGGCCCCCACAGTCACCAGATCTCAACCCAATAGAGCATCTTTGGGATGTGGTGGAACGGTAGCTTCGTGCCCTGGATGTGCATCCCACAAATCTCCATCAACTGCAAGATGCTATCCTTTGCTTAGCATCAATATCAATATGGGCCAACATTTCTAAAGAATGCTTTCAGCACCTTGTTGAATCAATGCAACGTAGAATTAAGGCAGTTCTGAAGGCGAAAGGGGGTCAAACACAGTATTAGTATGGTGTTCCTAATAATCCTTTAGGTGAGTGTATATATATATATATATATATATATATATATATAAATTAATTCAAGAAACTCAGGCTCGGCAGGACTGGCATGAGCTGGCTCTTGCTGAGAGGATACTGTGGGCTTGTGGGGCTCCTCATTTGCTCCACAACAGGGCAAAGTCGATACATTGTACAAGAGTGTTGTGAGGGGTATTGCCAGGCATGAGGTGGTAAAGAGGCTCATTAAGTCCATGGCGGAACATGTCCAAAGTCTACCCCATGGCAAAGCTCACAAAACTCCCTCACGTAATCCTCAATAGGACCGTTACCTTGGCTGAGACGGAAAAGACAGATTGCTGGGTCCATGTTGGGTCTAGTATTCTGTAATGAATGAGGTCCACTGGAGGCAAGATGTAGAGAACCCAAATGCAACTTTAATTTATCAACCCAAAACATAATCAAACAAAAAAACAAAGGCATGGCAAAGCATGAATCAGAACCAAGAACACAGGCATGAAACAGAAACAAGAACACAGGCATGAAACAGAAACAAGAACACAGGCATGAAACAGAAACAAGAACACAGGCATGAAACCTGGACAAGAAACATTCAATACTAGACAAAGACACAGGGCAAACATGAGGGCTTAAATACACAGACTAATCACTAGACAAGGGACACCTGTGAACAATGATCAGACGATTAACAAATGACAAGACGCATGGCAGGATCACATGACAATCAGGCAATCACATGACAGACAAGAACAAAGAACAAGACACAAAACCCACAATGTGACAGTAAGTGAACTATACTGACTAAGCATTTGTCAGTACCACATACTATTCCTATATCACTTTTTAAGGTAATCGGTTTCCTGATATTTTCCTAGTAATGTGAACTCTAAGGAGAAGTTAACACAACTAATAATTTTGTTTCAACAGTACTTGAGTATACTTGATTAACAAGTTTTCTACACAAATGTTATTAAGTTGTGACAACTAAAAATTAATACACTACTTGGAAATTTTAATCCAATCGCGTTCCTCACTTTTTCTAAGTTAAGTCAACTTATTAAATTTTACAGTGTACCCTTCGGCGTACTCTGCACGTGCACCTCTCCAAAAATGTAACAACGAGTCAGTTCTACGCGGACTCAAGCGCTGTGATTGGTCTGCTAGAACCGCTCCCTCGGGTTTCACATGCTCCCTCTGCATGCGTAATTGCGTGTCAACACGGACAACGACGCAGAAGTAATTGAAAACAAACACATTGCCTACAGCGTAGAGGCTCCGTCGTAGGTCCGACGCAGAAGTATAAATCAGCCTTATTCTGTTCACTTTTCAGAGAGCCGTCAGTCAAATCTATTCCACTTGAGGAATGACCTAATAAATTTTAATCCATTCCGTGTTTTAGCTACAGCGTTGATTTCCATGCTGAGTCCCACCAAACACTTACTTTTAAGGCCAGACGAGCCAATGCGCATGTGCTGTCCCAAGCGTGAGTCTCAGGTTCCTATGGGAACCGGAGATTCTAACAGTTAGAATACAGATCATACAAAGTTTAAAACGTTTAAATAGACATATCAAGTAGTAATTAATTAATGTATATGAATCTTAGTTGATTATTGGCTATTAGAGCTGGTTTGGTTGCTGAGAAGCACAGAGACGGCAGTTAACGCGCTGTTTGATTTGTGACCGTGCTGTGCTTATTCCATTCATTCGAGTAGCCTATCATATTGTACAAGTCTTAAATCATTTAAATATACATACAATAATATACAACATCATATCGTAGAACATGTAGTAGCCTATTTGAGTTGATCTTACTCTTGCCAAGCTCTGATTTCTGAGAGATGCACGCATAGACGGATTTGCGCTTGTTTCATTTTTACTCTCACTCATTCACTTCACTCATTATTGCATAGAGATTTTATAAAAGGTATTTGGCTTCGGTAACACCCCTAATCTACTCCAGTAAAAAAATTCTGGAGGCTGGCCCACTCACATTTGTTTTGTTTCCGACGCCCATGCACTGAAGCGTGTTTCTGTCTCCAGCCACATCATGTGACACTCTTTGGGAGAATGTGTGTCTATTAGCAATGGGAATTCCAACTGCAATACTGTCCAGTCTGTCTGACAATAATAACACCAAAGAAAGTGAATTCTTCTTTCTGCAACTTTATTACAATACCTTATATTCGTGACTGGGGCAGGTTTTCACAAATGCTTTTCTGTTTGGTTTAAACCCTCCCCTTACACTATTGTTTGTTTGTTTATATATATATATATATATATATATATATATATATATATATATATATATATATATATATATATATATATATATATATATATATATATATATATATATATATATATATAAACAAACAAACAAAATGTAACAACATTTTGTGTTTATTTGTGTATTCATTTGTTTTTTTTATCTTATAATGACAAAATCATCCCATAATTGGTAACACTTTATAATAACTGCACACTATTAATCATTAGTTAAGCATTAGTAAACAGTTAATTAATCATTTATAAAGCATTAATAGACATTAGTAAGTAGTTTATAAACAACTATAAATGCTTTATTCTTGATTTGTATGCATATCTATAATGTGTTTAATAATTGTATTTACATACTTTATTAATGATCAATTTATCAATTGTAAATTATGTATTGCATTATTTACAAACCAGTTATTTGAGTTGCCGGTGTTTCATAAGATCAATTAGAATGTGTAAGCAACTTATTAATAAACTATTTAAATGTACATATTATTCAGACATATAGTAAGAGTTACTTAGTGTGTTAATAAATGCTTTTTAAACATGTATTTCTACTGTAATTCAGGTAGTTGTAAAACATTTAGTAGAACATTTAGTTAATCTAAAGTGAGGACTATTTATGCCTTGTAAAGCATTTACAAAGGAAATTTAAAGGCTCAGTTATCTTCTAAACAGAAAAAGGAAACAAACACAACACAGTGATACAGAACATAGAAATATTTTAGATGTATGAATGTACATTTAAATAGTTTATTAATTATTTACTTACACTTGTGATCTTATGACCCACTGACAACCACTAATTAACTGGTTTGTAAATAATGCAATATTGAATTTAGAAATGATAAATTGATCATTAATAAAGTGTGAAAATACAATTATTAAACATTATAGATATGCTCATAAATCAAGAAGAAAGCATTTATTGCTGTAATTATAAACTGCTTATTAATGTCTATTAATGCTTTATAAAAGATAAATTAACGGTTTACTTAACTAATGATTAATGCAGTTATTATAAAGTGTTCTGGTAAATATAAGAAATACTGTGAAGGAAGTGAAAAAAGGAAGTAATGAAATAAAAAGTGTCTGGGGAGACTGGGCTCTCTGCTTAGACTGCTGCCACCACGACCCGGCCCCGGATAAGCGGAAGAAGATGGATGGATGGATTAAAAGTTCTCTCAAAAAAATCCTGTCGTCACCGGAGCGCATTTGTAGGCCGCATTTAAAGGAGCGTTCGAGCTGGGACAACTGTAATCGCTCCGCGGTGTCGTAACCGACCTTTGAAGGATGCAGCCCCTGAATCGGGACGCAGCTTGTGTGTGTGAGCTTGGCCAGAGAGCGCATGTAACATGAACAAACAGTTCATACCCTGCTGCTTCGGGTTTTCGGCTGCCCAATTAAAATTTCTTTGATCTGTCTGCCATTTAACATCAAAATCTACATCAATACTAACGTGAATATTATGAATCGTTTATTTACTTATTTCCAAAATGCAACACTGTTGCAGAAGAAAACATCCAGGGGAAATATGAATACAATAATTATGTCCATGCAACAGCCAATAAATACAACAAAACGTATACATATATTTTGTATACTTAACTGTATTCACTGCAATAAAAAAAAAAAAATCATATTGTTTGCTGATGTTACAGCCAGTCAGGAACAAGACGGAGAGCGAATCCAATCGCAAGCACATTTAATAAACAAAAACACACAGGTAATCCAGGGAACTCAAAACAGGACAGAAGTAACATTAAACAACAACCGACAGCCAACAATTGAAACACAGGGGTTTAAATACACAGACAAACAAGCTAAACAAGATAACAAGGGGCGTGGTTAATAAGAAACACCTGGGGAGACTAATAAACATGGACGAGGAACACCTGTGGACACTAAGCAACGACAAACAAAAGACAAGACACATGGCAGGGTCACATGACAAACAAGGAATCACGTGATACACAAGACACAACAAAAACCCACACGTAACAGCTGATACTAGATGACAGACGTGCAAATAAAGGGGAGTAGGTACTTTTCCAACTTCGACTGCTGACAAAGTAAATATGGGAAATATTGCATAATATTAAACTGACCCTCCCACTAGCATGAATTCTACACCCGTGTCTCAAATGGCAGTATAAACTGCCTATATAAAGAGTGATCGTCCGACTAAAAGCACCAGAAAACGACTGGAGAGAAACAGAGGAACATCTGACACTCAACGCAGGTATGATGGCATATCCAATCGATTACATCAATAATCTAAATCACTAAACACTTTTAGCATTTGTATTTAATTATGTAGATAATTAAGTTAAATAGAAACTTTAAATATTCCTTGACCAGGTAAATTAATATTTTTAACATTATGGCGATTGATTGACATTTCAGAACTTGATGAACAGAAAGCATCTTTAAGTAGAGCTTAAAACTTGAGCTCTTGTTATTTTGTCCTTAACTTTATAGCCTATCGCCATACAAGTATGTTTGTGTTATTTTCTGTGTTCTTAAATCACATTATAAATGAGTCATCACAAAAGTGCATGTTAGCTGATTAAAAGCATTAGATCTTTCAATTTAGTTTTAAAATGTTATTATTATTATTATTATTTAGACTGCATTGAAAAGGCTCAAGAAATGTCTGGGAAAAAATGGGTTCTCCTCGTCGCCGGCTCAAAGGGCTGGGAAAATTACCAACACCAGGTTTGTCTTTGTCTTTTGTTCTTTTCATTAGCAAGACATATTGCTCATAAGTTCCTATAAGTGTGCTGTACCACAGTTTGATTATGATGACAGTTAGTGAACATGGAAATCATCTTTTTCCTGTGTGTTTCAGGCCAATGTGTGCAGTGCATATCAGATATTTAAGAAACAAGGAATTCCTGATGAGCAGATTGTGGTGATGATGTATGATGACATCGCTAGCAATCCCAAGTGAGTCATTTCCTGAATCTTTTAAGTATGGTTGATCTCAATCTTCAGTGCTAAACATACAGCTAAATATTATACAGGAACAACAGTGTAATGAACCCTAGTAACATTTCTGGGGTTCTCAGAAACAAAAGAGGGGTGAACGGAAGACTATAGGCCTATACAGTAAATATGATTTTTGCATTCCCATTTACCACAATTGCAAAAGGAAAAAAAAGTTGTTGTTTTTTTAAATGCATGACAGCAGCATTTCCAAATAGAGAGATTGATTATGGAAGTCAGAAGAGAGAAAGATGTAAAATTTACTGTCACCCCCTCAGTCATGTATTAGGAACACCCTCATAACAGCGTTAACTAGGTTTTTTTTTGTTATTTAATGTCAAGGTCATATAACACATACTATAGTGTTAAAATGTACATTTAGTGAAGTTTAGTAAAGGAGTAGGCCTATAGTGTAAACATGTATTTATTTAAATTAAAAAAATATAAAAGACTTTGCTTGATTGAATCATTCTGGAAACATGTCATCACAGAAAGGGATGGTAGATTGTTGGAGTTAACACTTTTCTTCTCTGCAGAAACCCTGGCGGAGACATTGCCAGCGTGGTCGACAACACAAACGCGTACTTAGGAGTTCCGAAGGACTACACTGGAGAGGTAACGTTTGTGTAACGGTCACCAGCTGGAGTGCCCTTGAGAGCCACCAGAGGGCACTCCAGATAGGACTATTATCACTCACAAACTACATTTCCCATAACTCACTGCCCGGACTCACCATCACTTATCACTGATCACATTCACCTGTACCTCATTCACTGATTGCAGTCACCTGTGTCTCATCCTGTTAGTCTGTCTATTTACACCATGTTCATTCATTCACTCACCGCAAAGTCTTGTTTTACTTTTATTGCATTTCTGAGCGTTATTATCCTGTGTTTGATTCCTGTGTTTGATTCCTGTGTTTGACCTGTGGATTGTTTATCGTTGCTGACCCTTCTCTGCCTGCCCTGACCCTGGACTGTTTCACTGGACTAATAAATGCTGCGAATGGATCCCCTTGTGTCTGTCAATTTGTAACAGAAGACTTCGCCACACCGAGATCCAGCAGCGATGCCAACTATGAGTCCAGACGTCCAAATCATGCGTCTCCGTCAGGAGAATCGGTCCTTTGAAGACTATGTTGCAGATTTTATTGAACTGGCACATCTCACCTCAATGAGCACAGCGTGCCAGATGATCTTTTTCCGAGGAGGACTATCTGAACCGCTCAGTTCATTCATGCCCTTGCATGACCCTCACGGGACATTAGAGAGCTATATTGAAATGGCCCTTCTGTTAAGCGGTTCAGTGTATTAGGTGGGTGTGGTAGATGAGGAACTCCGTGAACCCATAGTATCCCCTCAGCCTGAGTTTCACGTCAGCCACGACGAGCCTGAGTTTCTCCACGTCACACCAACCATCAAGCCAGCCATCGGATCGGTCTATGGCCATCCAGGACTTGTTTCCAGCATGGCTGACCCCCAGCTGATGTCAGCTCATGCTGCCAAGAGAACCGTCGCTCCCGTGCCCCTCCAGCCAGAGCCTGTCAAGCCAGAGACGCTTCACGTCACTTCTGCCGATCCAGAGTCTGTTCACGTCACTTCCTCCGAGCCAGTGTCTACGGACAAGATGGCTGAACCAGAGACTGTTCACATCACTTCTGCTGATCCAGAGACTGTTCACGTCACTTCCTCTGAGCCAGTGTCTACGGACAAGATGGCCGAACCAGAGACTGTTCACGTCACTTCCTCCGAGCCAGTGTCTACGGACAAGATGGCCGAACCAGAGACTGTTCACATCACTTCTGCTGATCCAGAGACTGTTCACGTCACTTCCTCCGAGCCAGTGTCTACGGACAAGATGGCCGCCTCCGAGCTAGTGTCTATGGACAAGATGGCCGCCCCCCGAGCCAGTGTCTACGGACAAGATGGCCGCCTCCGAGCCAGTGTCTACGGACAAGATGGCCGCCCCCGAGCCCGAGTCTGTTCCTGTTCCCGAGCCCGAGTCTGTTCCTGTTCCCGAGCCCGAGTCTGTTCCTGTTCCCGAGCCCGAGTCTGTTCCTGTTCCCGAGCCCGAGTCTGTTCCTGTTCCCGAGCCCGAGTCTGTTCCTGTTCCCGAGCCCGAGTCTGTTCCAGAGCCAGTGCCTGTTCCAGCGCCAGAGCCAGTGTTTGTTTCTTCATTTGTGTCTGTTCTTGTGGCTGTTCCTGAGCTGGTGTCTGTTCCTGAGCTAATGCCTGTTCCTGAGCCAGTGCCAGTGTCTGTTCCAGAGCTGGAGCCAGTGGCTGTTCTAGAGCCAGAGCCGGTGCCGTCTGTTCCAGAGCCAGTGTCTGCTGTTCCAGAGCCGGTGTCTGCTATTCCTGAGCCGGAGCCAGTGCCAGTGTCTGTTCCAGAGCCTCTGCCCTGGCTGCCCGAGGGGTCTTCACCGCCCTGGCCGCCCGAGGGGTCTTCACCGCCCTGGCCGCCCGAGGGGTCTTCACCGCCCTGGCCGCCCAAGGGGTCTTCACCGCCCTGGTCGCCCGATGGGTCGTCTGCTCCGCCCTGGTCGCCTGCACAGCCTGCTCCGCCCTGGTCGCCTCCACAGCCTGCTCCACCGCAGTCTCCAGGTCCTCTTCCGCTCCACGGGCCTGGCCCTCCATCCCGCCCCCAGGTCCGCCTCCGCTCCACCTCCCTCCTGGACAAGTTGAGGAGCGTCTGGAATCCGCTCCTTAAACGGGGGGCTATGTAACGGTCACCAGCTGGAGTGCCCTTGCGAGCCACCAGAGGGCACTCCAGATAGGACTATTATCACTCACAAACTACATTTCCCATAACTCACTTCCCGGACTCACCATCACTTATCACTGATCACATTCACCTGTACCTCATTCACTAATTGCATTCACCTGTGTCTCATCCTGTTAGTCTGTCTATTTATACCATGTTCATTCATTCACTCACCGCAAAGTCTTGTTTTACTGTTACTGCATTTCTGAGTGTTTGATTCCTGTGTTTGATTCCTGTGTTTGATTCCTGTGTTTGATTCCTGTGTTTGACCTGTGGATTGTTTATCGTTGCTGACCCTTCTCTGCCTGCCCTGACCCTGAACTGTTTCACTGGACTCTGATTCTTCTCTGCCTGCCTCGACCCTCTGCTTGTATCTGGTTTGTCTCTGCCTGGTCTCCATTGCCCTGTTTGCTGTTGTTGATCCCTGCCTGTTGACAACTCTAATAAATGCTGCGAATGGATCCCCTTGTGTCTGTCAATTCATAACAGTTTGTAAGGTTAAATATGGTTTTGATGTGTTTTATTTCATATCTGAACACAATTACAACTTACGATGATAGTGATCACATCAGTTATGACAATTGTGATCTTACAGGATGTGACCCCAAGGAACTTCCTGGCTGCTCTTCAAGGGAAGGACAGTACAGGGAAAAAAGTCATAAAAAGGTTTATTTTTATGTTTGTTTGTTAAGAAGAAATCATTGAATGCTATCAATAAGTCATTGAATGCTATCAATAAATAACTTTAGTGTAGTTAACTATTGGCCAAGCACTGAATGCGAGGAAGCAGCACAGTTTAGGTTGTAACTTTTTTATGTAATATTTGTCAATGTGTTTGTCTAAATGCCACAGTTTTCTATGATTTAAATGAAAGCACCACCTACTGGTCGAAAAGCATGTGGATTTCAGAAACTGCTTTGCTTAAAATGATCACCTGGAATGCTATGTACAATTAAACAATTTTAACGGATCTGCCGCTTCCGTGCTTGGCCCTGTAATATGAATTTGCAGCTAAAATGAAGAACCATTTATTATTTTATTTAATGCAGTGAAGCAAATGACAGCATATACGTTTACATGACCGGTCTGGGAACTAAAGGCACATTTGAATTTCCTGAGCAGTCAGTAAGTATAAAAAGCAAAGATATACATGCAGTTTATATATATATGAGCATAATCCGAGGGGAACATCTTTTCCCCCTAATGCAAAACTTATTTTGTTTTATATAATTATCTTAAAGAGTATCTTAAAAATGACACTATTTACCTTGTTACTGTTATGGATTTTAGAATTTAGCATGAGATTTCAGGGAATATAATAATAAATCCAAGATTTTGTATGTAAAAACATGGATTAAGATATTGTGTTTAATCTGACAACCTGCTGACTTCTAGATCATTAATTCGGTATTTTTTATGACAGCTTGGTGCCGCTGATCTCATTGGCGCAATCAACAACATGAGTGAAAATAAAAAATACTCAAAGGTACGTATTTAATTATTTTTTTACGTATATATATATATATATATATATATATATATATATATATATATATATATATATATATATATATATATATATACACACTACACACACACACACACACACACACACACACACACACACACTCTGTTTAATATAAATTGAATTTAAATATCACCTTCTGTCAAATGTCCAAATGTGACAATCTTCCACTTTATTTAACAAATCCCAATCTCTAATCTCTAATCTGAAAGGAAACCCAAACCCTGTGATTCTTCTTGCTTCTCTTCTGCTTGTAGCAGGTCCATCGTCCTCAACAGTCACAACATACACAAACTGCTTTTACAACTGCTATGTAAAGCTGTCGAAAGGGGCGAAAACAACCTTTAGTGACATAAAACACCTGAAGTAAAGCAAATGAGCTGACTATCTCTGTTTCCTCATAATGTATATGTGCTACAGATGGTGATATTCATGAGCAGCAGTTTCTCTGCATCAATGTTCCAAGACCTTTCCAAAGATGTAAATGGTAAGATTTTACTTGAAAACCACAACTAATGGCCCTCCCTTAAAAGTAACAAGAGTTGGGCTCACACTAATTTTAATTGAAAAGTTTTGTGTCCATAATCCGTTTAAAAATGAAAAAAATCTGATCTGATCTGAATGGGTCCTCTAGTGTATGCATTGACTTCCAGTGAGAACCAGTCCACTGATCGTGACTCAACCAGCAACGTCCAACTCGCTGATCGATTCTCCTCTGCTCTGTTGAAGTTCATTCATACGGTAAGTGTTATCAATGAACTTTAAACTCTATATGGCTTTTATAGGTAAATATTCTGATCTAATTACATTCATGATAAATGTGTGTATTTGTCTTTATATTCTCAGGCTGACATTAAGAAAGAAACATTCCATGGGCTGGTACAGCAGAAACAATCTAACTATCTGAAACACAATGACATCTGCCCCTTCCAGTTTGGGAACATGGTAATAAAAATACAAAGCTTTACACTCATTATTTAATCATTTTTATTATTTTAATATAACAGGATATGAACACATATTTATATCTCCATTCAAATGATACATAAATGTTGTTCTCTTTCTAAATTGGTTTCTATTTATTTTCTTCTTGTTCAGCAAATCAGTCACTGTCTCCTCAGTGAGTTCCTGCAAAACTGAACTTTTACAAGCTGTTCGTAGCTTGTTCAAGAAAACATCCTTCTGAGGACGCATGAAAACTATGAGATTAATCTGATGACCTTTTGTTCTAGTTTCTTGTTTCAGACTTCTGGCTTTATGATTAGAAATAAATTGATTGCAAGTTTTGCAACATAACATATCATTCGAAAGCTTTTGATTTGAGGTTGATTTTTGTGTTTCTGGAATTCTTATGTTCACCAAGGCTGAATTTGTTTGATAAAAAAGCACAAAAGAGTTATATTGTGAAATAGTATTACAATTTGAATATATATCAAAAATGAAAAAAAAATAATTTAGCATGGGTGTGTGTGTATGTGTGGATGTGTGAACTACTAACTACTAACAACTGTTAATGGGGTTAAAAGTCCAATGATTGTATGTGAATGCGATTATTAATATTATTGACCAGACTTTAAGCACACAGTAAGCAAAATGAGAAAGTTGTCTTAAAGTTGTCTTATTAAATCTGGAACCATTAATCTTCCTCCATTATAAATACTATATTGTGCATAGACTCACTGATAGAGCATAACCAAGTTACACTAACCAATAAAGTGAAAGAAAACAAAGAAAAATCGCATTCATGATTTATTGCTCACACATAACTGGTTGCATATGTAATGTTATTCTTAAAGTGATGCTGCCAATTGAGTGATGCATATCGAAGCAATGCAAATCAGAGAAATAGATGATCAACTTTTAGCAATAGTTAACATAAGACATACAGTAAGTAGATTGATTCCCATGACAGGTGTAAATAATGTTGCTCTTTCAAAACACTGTTTCACTGACCAATAGAGAATCACCGAGCCTTCCAGTAGATCTCTCCAGGTGGAGGAGTTCAGGTGCTTGTGTCACTTATTTTTTTTTCAGAAACTTATTTTCTAAAATGTTTTAAAGGTCTGATTTTCTAAATTGGTAAAAAAAAAAAAAAAAAAAAAATTAATAATAATAATAATAATAATAATAAATATATATATAATATATAAGTTACATATATATATATATATATATATATATATATATATATATATATATATATATATATATATATATATATATATATATATATATACATATATATATATATATATATATATATATATATATATATATATATATATATATATATATATAAAAGATAATGATAATGTAAAAAATGTAGATAAAATGTAGTTCCGGAAGAAGGGCAATTGTAATATCAATCCTGAGTGAACCTAAAGAATGTATTATTTTATTAAACTCATCCATAATTCGCATATTTTACATAATTCAGGCATTTTTAATTCCATTTTTATCTCATGGGAGAAACTTTTTTTAAATATAGCTTCTATGATTGACTACTTCAAGGAAGATTCACCTGTGAAGCAAAGATAAACCATCTACAGAAGTTGTTTTATATATGTATGTATGTGCAGTTTTCCAGTTTGACACTAGAGGATGCTGTGACTCTTTGCTTTTTCCAACAAACTTCATTTATGTTTGAGAGATTTTCTTGAGATACTTGGACATTACAGTAGCTGCTATAGCCAGTATTTCAGTCAACTCTCAAACCTAAAGGTAGGTTCAGAACAGAACCGAACCGAACCGAACCGAACTGAACTGTGACCCAGTTTTGGGTCTTGAGCCACCAGCTGAAAACCACAGCTGTAATTATTACAGTATTAGATTGATTTTCAGGGTTTCTACATCACTAAACAGATAAAACAATGCTGGCTTCTTGTGTTCGGTTCTGTTGTTGACTCTGCACTGCATCTCAGTGTTTTCTTAACTAAAACTACTAAAAATAAAGCTGAAAAACTAACTGAAAATAAAACTAGAAATAATGCCTTGGCAACTGAAGTTGAATTATGAAGTACTAAAACGTAAAAAAAAACAAAAAACAAATAAGGCTAAAGAGAAATAATAATAATAAAAAATACTAAAACTAAAATGAAAACTGAAAATATAAAAATTAAAGCTAATTTGTATAATTTAAATAATACTATGTAAATAATACTAAAATAACACAGTTTCTCTCTTTCTCTGTGTAATTAGGCCAGATGTGAACATGTGTAAATATGAAACACATAAACCTAAATTTTTTTTTGTTTATGTGTTGTTGTTGTTTTTTGTGCAGTTATTACTGATGACATAATTTGTACACATTCTGTGTTTTAAATTAAGTTAAAAGAAATCAGTATCTTACCAAAAAAAAAAAAACAAAAAAAAACAGTATTCAATATTTATTCTCTTTGAGCATTTAATTATTTAGATATTATGGGATAAAACAATGTGTATAAAAGTTTAAGAGGAGTGTTTGGAATCAAAACCAATGCTAGAGAAAACAAATATTTATGTAATTAGACATCTCATACAGAGATACTGTGACAAATTCCCCATGTGACAACTTGCCCCGGCCACTGTAGGGGAAGTTACAGAAACACTAACCCGCTATAGTTGTAGTAACTGGACAATGTTAAAAAAAAAAAAACATCACAGTAGGAATTTCCACACCTAATATACACACATTCTCCCAGAGAGTGTCACAGGCGGCTGGAGTCAGAAACACGCTTCAGTGCATTTAGATTTATAAACCCGTGTGTGTGTGTGTGTGTGTGTGTGTGTGTGTGTGTGTGTGTGTGTGTGTGTGTGTGTGTGTGTGTGTGTGTGTGTGTGTGTGTGTGTGTGTGTGTGTGTGTGTGTGTGTGACACACTGATGAATGCAGCTGTGTAGAAGAGAAAACGCTTAATGTATCGCTCGACTTTACAAAGTCTCTGCGCCTCTTTCCTCCAAATTATACATGAATGCACTAAATTGTGTGTGTTTTCTCCCATTATTCTATACACACTTCAACTCTGGAAATAAAAAGTGTGAGGTTACAGTTTATTTTCACACATTCAGTATTGTTTTAATCGCTCTGAATGTTCTATGTTTGTTCCTTGAAAAACCTCAGTGGAACAGAAAGTCAGGGAATGAGAAAAAAGTGAACAGCGCTGCTGTCATTCAGGCGCCTGCTTTCACTTGGAAATGTTGTCTTTGCATCCGCTTTAATATCCTATATCCTTGTTCCTCGAGGAAAACATGATTATTTTGTGTGGAAAGCAAATTGCTGCGTTTCACTTTGACATTTTGCCATCACCTCACAAGACCAATGGGGCAAAACTGAAATGTGGGCCAAATCAGCCACTGTACATGTTCAGGTACGATGCACCAATTACGTGTGTGTGTGTGTGTGTGTGTGTCTGTCTTAAGTTAGTTTAAGACCATTAGTGAGCTTGTATTAGTGAGTGAGTGAGTGAGTGAGTGAGTGAGTGAGTGAGTGAGTGAGTGAGTGAGTGAGTGAGTGAGTAAGTGAGAGAGTGAGAGAGTGAGTGAGTGAGTGAGTGAGAGAGAGAGAGAGAGAGAGAGTGAGAGAGAGAGTGAGTGAGTGAGTGAGTGAGTGAGTGATAGAGTGTGAGAGAGTGAGTGAGTGAGAGAGTGAGTGAGTGAGTGAGTGAGTGATAGAGTGTGAGAGAGTGAGTGAGTGAGTGAGTGAGTGAGTGAGTGAGTAAGTGAGAGAGTGAGAGAGTGAGTGAGTGAGTGAGTGAGAGAGAGAGAGAGAGAGAGAGAGAGAGAGAGTGAGAGAGAGAGTGAGTGAGTGAGAGAGAGAGAGAGAGAGTGAGAGAGAGTGAGAGAGTGAGTGAGTGAGTGAGTGAGTGAGAGAGTGAGTGAGTGAGAGAGTGAGTGAGTGTGTGAGTGAGTGAGTGAGAGAGTTAGAGAGTGAGAGAGAGAGAGAGAGAGAGAGAGAGAGAGAGTGAGTGAGTGAGTGAGTGAGTGAGTGAGTGAGTGAGTAAGTGAGTGAGAGAGAGTGAGAGAGAGTGAGAGTGAGTGAGTGAGAGAGTGAGTGAGTGAGTGAGTGTGAGTGAGTGAGTGAGTGAGTGAGTGAGAGAGAGTGAGTGAGAGAGTGAGAGAGTGAGTGAGTGAGTGAGTCCTGAGAGAGTGAGAGTGTGTGTGAGTGTGAGTGTGAGAGTGAGTGAGTGTGAGTGAGTGAGTGAGTGAGAGAGAGAGAGAGAGTGAGTGAGTGAGTGAGTGAGTGAGTGTGAGTGAGTGAGTGTGAGTGAGTGAGAGAGAGAGAGAGTGAGAGAGTGAGAGAGTGAGTGAGTGAGTGAGTGAGTGAGAGAGTGAGAGTGTGAGTGTGAGTGAGTGCGCGAGTGAGTGAGTGAGTGAGTGAGTGAGAGAGAGAGAGAGAGAGAGAGTGAGTGAGTGAGTGAGTGAGTGAGTGAGAGAGTGAGAGTGTGAGTGTGAGTGTGAGTGTGAGTGTGAGTGTGAGAGTGAGTGAGTGTGAGTGAGTGAGTGAGTGAGTGAGTGAGAGAGTGAGTGAGTGAGTGAGAGAGAGAGAGTGAGTGAGAGTGTGAGAGAGACTGTGATATTGTCATCACAATAAGCTAAAGCAGAGCTCAGTACAGATATTGGAATTAAATAAAATATTTTATTGTAAAAAAATGTATAATGAGACTATGGAGTGATACAAATTTGTGAAGAATTTACTGTGATAAGCAAATACAAATAATCATTATTTCTCATCACCACCAAAGCAACCCTTTGGTTCAAAAATCAAAAATCTAATTTAAAAATTTTGATACGCAGTTCATTTGCGTGTAATACACACGCACCCCACACCACTACTAAACCTACCATAACGTACTCGGTTACTAACGTAACCTCGGTTCTCTCTAGAGAGGGAACGAGTACTGCGTAATATCTTACGCTATGGGGAAAACCTCTTTTCCACGAGATATTGAAGCAAAAAATTATCCTTAATTTTGAATTAATGTAAAACGCTGTGCAGCAGCATGCAGATATAGGCAGGACGGCTCGCGCGCCTATTGGCTGCCCTGCGGCAAACAGCAGCAGCCTATCGAGAGAGGTGCTGCGTGACATAATCCTATGGGGGCATTTCGTGCCCATTTCGTCACGTCCAGCCAGAAAAGGGCGCAATTTCGCCCTATAAATATAGCTCGATAAGGCTGGTACACTGGTTTTCATCGCCGAAGCGAACCAGAGCTGTGTATGCACGGCAAGATACGCAGTACTCGTTCCCTCTCTAGAGAGAACCGAGGTTACGTTAGTAACCGAGTACGTTCTCTTACGAGAGTATCTCTCGTACTGCGTAATATCTTACGCTATGGGGAACACAATGCAAAACGCCGTGCGTACTGGGATCCGACACCAAAGTCCCAAGGGCAGTAGCCCGGGGCTCATGTAGTGCATAATCACCATAGACTCATAGAGAGTCGGAGAAGAGAGGCTGCAAGCATCATTCCCCATGAAATAGCATCCTATAGGGGCTAGTTATGTTAATAGTGTTTCACACAGACAGGGTGAACGTGTTCAGCCTGAACTGGTTAAGATTACGGCTTATTCAACACCCATCGAGCCGTGTTATCGCTCAGTGAGCGATGCACAAGCAAAACTCAGCATCTGGGCCGGCACAGCGGGGCAGATAACACTGAATTCTATACCGACAGAAGCTTGGCTTGTAGGTCGGGAACCTCTAGGTTATAAAACCTTATAAATGTAGACGGCGAGGCCCAGCCCGCAGCCGTACAGATATCTTGCAAGGTAACGCCACTATACCATGCCCACGACGAGGCCACGCCTCTCGTGGAGTGCGCTCTGACACCCAAAGGACACTGCAGGCCCTTAGAAGTGTAAGCCAGTGCTATGGCATCGACTATCCATCTGGATAGGCTCTGTTTTGATGCGGCCAGTCTCTTGGAACGTCCGCCAAACAAAACGAAGAGCTGCTCGGTCTGCCTGAAGGCAGACGAGCGGGACACATAAGCTCTCAGTGCCCTGACAGGGCAAAGGAGACTCGCATCCTCCTCCTCATCTTGAACCGAGAGAGCACACAGGGAAATCACCTGGGCTCTGAACGGTGTGTTGAGGGATTTGGGCACGTACCCGTGCCTCGGTTTGAGTATGACTTTTGAGTCATTAGGCCCAAACTCCATACATGATGCGCTTACTGAAAGCGCTTGTAAGTCCCCTATGCGCTTCACTGAAGCGAGAGCCAAAAGAATCACCATTTTGAAAGACAGATGCTTCATGTCTGACAAATGGATTGGCTCGAACGGGGCACCTTTCATGGCTTCCAAAACCGTAGAAAGGTCCCACACCGGGACTGAAGGAGGTCTAGGAGGGTTCAACCTCCGAGCTCCCTTGAGGAATCGCACGACTAGGTCGTTCTTCCCCAGTGACTGGCCAGACACAGGTTTTGTAAACGCTGCTATAGCCGCCACGTACACTTTGAGCGTGGATCGGGTTCTGCCCTTATCCAGCAGCTCTTGAAGGAAGGAAAGCACTTCCGTGACCCCGCAGTCTACGGGTGAAAAGCCCTGAGCTTGACACCAGGCAGAGAACACAGACCATTTCTAGGAGTAGAGCCGTCTTGTAGACGGGGCCCTTGCCTGCGTGATCGTGTTTAGCACTCCCTCCGGGAGGATAGCGGGTACCCGTTGATGGCCCATGCGTGCAGGGACCATTGCTGGGGGCGAGGATGCCAAATCGAGCCCTTGGCCTGGGAGAGGAGGTCTCTCCTCAATGGTATTGGCCACGGGGCAGTGCTGGTCAGCTGCATCAGGACTGGAAACCAAGCCTGGTTTGTCCAGAGCGGAGCCACAAGCAGCACTGGGCATCCATTTTCCCTGATCCATTCCAGCATTTGAGGCAGGAGCGAGATGGGGGGGAAAGCATAGAGGGGACAGCGGGGCCAAACGTAGGCCAGCGCGTCCTTGCTATTGGAGAAATATTTCGGACAGTGAGCGTTCTCGTTGGACGCGAACAGGTCCACCTGCGCTCTGCCGAATGTCTCCCACAGCAGTTGGATCGTCTGCAGGTGCAGCGACCATTCCCCTGCTGGGACATTGTCTCTGGACAGCCTGTCTGGTCCCAGATTCAGGTGACCAGGCACGTGCGCTGCTCTCAGTGAAAGCAGGTTGTGCTGAGCCCAGACCAGGAGGCACTCCGTCAGCCTGTAAAGGTTTCGGGACTTGATGCCGCCCTGATGATTTATGTACGCCACCACTGACATGTTGTCCGACCGGACCAAGACGTGGTGACCCCTTATCTGGGGACAGAAGCGCCGCAGCGCGTTGTCGACTGCCATCATTTCCAGACAGTTTATATGTAGGAGCTTTTCCCGTTCTGACCACTGGCCAAAGAACGGTCTGCCCTCGAGCAGTGCTCCCCATCCCGAGGTGGAGGCGTCCGTGGACACCACCTTCACGCTCGAGGGAGTCCCCAGACTCACACCTGACTGGTACCAGTCGGTTTTCTTCCAAGGCTCCAAAGCAGATGCATTTCAGACCGACCCGGAGGCGAAACGACCAGCGGTCCATGCCCTGGGCGGAACCCGCGCTTTCAGCCATAGCTGCAGTGGGCGCATGCGAAGCAGCCCCAACTGGAGCACTGAAGCTGCTGAGGCCATGAGACCCAGCATTTTCTGAAACCTTTTGAGCTGGACAGTTGAGCCGCGGCGAAAAGATTTCGCGGCGCGCTGAGTGTCCTGTGCGCGCTCTGGCGACAGATGCGCTGTCATAGATAGCGAGTTCAGCACTGTTCCCAGAAAATATATTTTCTGGCTGGGAGACAGCGAGCTCTTCGCCCAATTGACTGTGAGACCCAGATTCTCGAGATGTTCGAGTAATGTGGCCCTGTGTTCTATGAGCTCTGATTGTGATCGAGCTAGAATCAGCCAATCGTCCAAGTAGTTCAAAATTCGCATGCCCTGAAGTCTCAGGGGTGCGAGAGCCGCGTCCATGCACTTCGTGAAAGTACGGGGTGCCAGGGACAGGCCGAACGGCAGGACTTTCTATTGGTATGCCTGGCCTTCGAAGGCGAATCTCAAGAATTGCTTGTGACGTAACGCTATTTGTATTTGAAAATAAGCGTCCTTTATATCTATCGACATGAACCAGTCTCCTTGGCGCACTTGCGCGAGGATTTTCCTGGTTGTAATCATTCTGAACTGACGCTTCGTGAGCGTTCTGTTCAGCCGTCGCAGATCTAGAATGGGTCTGAGACCCCCGTCTTTTTTCAGTACCAGAAAATACCTGCTGGATAGACCCCCTTCGCTCTGAGCCTGAGATA
This sequence comes from Gila orcuttii, assembly GCA_026230005.1. Classification (NCBI taxonomy): domain Eukaryota; kingdom Metazoa; phylum Chordata; class Actinopteri; order Cypriniformes; family Leuciscidae; genus Gila; species Gila orcuttii. Next base: position 41,008,635 of record JAPDVR010000017.1, on the reverse strand, counting down.
AAGGTTCTATAGCCCCTTTGCTCAGTAGTTTCGCTATCTCGGCTCGAAGTAGGTGAGATACTTCATTTTTTACCGTTGTTTCGACTCACGCCGCGCAACGGCGGGGGTGTCGAGCGAACTGCAGCGAATAGCCTCTTTTTATAGTGTTCAGCACCCATTCTTATACCCTGGGAAGCTTTGCCCACGCATCTGCATGAAAAGCTAGAGGTAGAATGAAATCTGGGCTCTGGCCGTGATATAGCGGCGGCCGGAGAGCTCCGGTGTGCTGAAATAGACACTGTGTTTATAGTGTGCGAGGCGGGGGGTGCGCTGATCACAGCGGGCAGCCTGACCACGCTAGGCTTCTCTCTGACGGGATGTGGAGAGAAGGCGAGCGGGGCGAGCCCCGTGGGGTTCGGCATGTCTGTGAGGGAATGTGGGCGCGGGATAGCGGGCATACTCGCTGCACTGAGAACACTGTCGGCTCGCGCCAACTGAAAATGTGTTGGTTTCGTTTTTACAGAAACCGTGGGACATGCTTCATGTAGTGTTTGTGGGCACGGTGTTGTGGGCACGTACACTACATTTATTGCACAATCGACATGAGTCGATTTTTTTTTTTTTTTTTTTTGCTAGCCCTGTATTGTTGCGGGCTGTGTCTGCGTGTGGGAATGGGCACTGAGACGTGGGCATTCTTACAACACTCATAACACCATCGGCGGTGGCCTGGAATTCCAGAAAATACACTCTTTTTGGGATTTATCTGGGTTGCCTTAAAGCTGGCGTTTGTGTGCAGGCAAGCGGGCTGTGGTACTAGCTTGTTTACTGCAAAATACACTGGAACAGTCACATTGTTTGGAACTGAACGAGCGAGAAGTTTCGGTAGAGTCTGGCCGCGGCGAGACTTAAACACCGTGGGCCTTAGCTGACTGTATGTGTGTTGGTTTCTTTTACAGAAAACGTGGCACATGCAGTGTGTAGTGTTTGTGGGCACTGGGTTGTGGGCACATTCACTATAATTAATGCACAATTGACATGAGTCAAACTCATTTGTGCGAGCCCTGCACTTTGGCGGGCTGTGTTTGTGTGTAGAAATGAACACTGGGCTGTGGCATTTTTAATACACTCATAACACCATCGGCTGTGGCCGGAATACCAGAAAATACACTGCTTACATGATTTTTCTGGGTCGCCGTGGAAACGGCATTTGTGTGCAGACAAGCGGGCCATGTTACCGGCTTGTTTACTGCAAAATACACTGGAACAGTCGCATTTTCTTGGAACTGAACGAGTGAAAAGTTTGGGTGTAAGTCTGGCTGCGGCGAGACTAAATTTTTATCCGCTGCGAGAGCTGGGCTCGAACACGGGTCTCCCGTGCGAAGGCTTTGGGTTTCGCCACTGAGCCACAGGGGGAAACGACAAAAGCTTAAAATAGCCCAAGCGGATAAAGAGCGTCATCACAGTTTTGTGTGCGTCGGCGTTTGTTTGCAGGCGTGCGTGTAATACAACAGGCTCATTGCTGCAATATTGACATTTTCAGCCGCTCAAACCAAGAGGAGCTGAGAAATGTTTGAGAAAAGGAGATTGGCCCGGCCTCGGCGGGACTAAAAACACACTCTTTCCTCATTTCGCCGGTGACGCATGCCCACGGGGGGCGGGGTAGCTTTCTTATAACGTAAAGAAAGCTAGCCGCGGTTTTGAACCTGGCCTTCTCTACAGATGCAGCTATCTCTTCGTCATTAATGGCGGAAGCGGCGGCGCGCTGCGGCCGTTGTCCGTCAGCGAGCGACTCGAGTGAAGCTGGTGAAGCTGGCGGGCGAACCGGCGAGCTATCACGGGCTGGAGAAGGCTCGGGGCTATTTCGTCGACCTCAATGGAGGAAGCGGCGGCAGACGGTGGCCGCTGTCCGTCGGTGAGGGACTCGAGCGATGCCGGCGAAGCTGGCGGGCGAACCGGCGAGCTTTGGCGGGCAGGAGAAGCTCGGGAGCGCGCTGAGCACGGCGCTTTTTACGGCGCGGCGCTACAGCGGGCTGAAGTGCAGGCTCTGAGAAGGATGCCAGGCGAGTCCTCAGAGTCACCATAGGCAGTAGCTCACAGTGAGGGCATCCGCCATCGACGAGAGCGAGAGCCGCATGATCCTCACCCAGGCAGGAAACGCAGATAACATGACGGTCCCCGTCGCTGAGTGTGGCTCGGCACGAGCTGCAGGATCTTTGCATCTTGAAAAAGACGCAGCTCTTTTAGCAGAGAGAGATAGACAGTGAAAAAATGTGTGTCGCAGCGGCGAACACACACACACACAGTTTGAAAAGGATATAACGCCGGAAAGCGTAGCAGGTACGGCGGCTAAAGGCGGCGATGCCAGCGACTTCAGACTCAATGGCTCGTCCCGCTGTGTGCTTTTTCTCAGACGGCGTGGCTTCTCACTTCGGATCCAGCGATGCGTGATGCTTCGCTGAAGAGATGAAAATCAGTGTACCAGCCTTATCGAGCTATATTTATAGGGCGAAATTGCGCCCTTTTCTGGCTGGACGTGACGAAATGGGCACGAAATGCCCCCATAGGATTATGTCACGCAGCACCTCTCTCGATAGGCTGCTGCTGTTTGCCGCAGGGCAGCCAATAGGCGCGCGAGCCGTCCTGCCTATATCTGCATGCTGCTGCACAGCGTTTTACATTAATTCAAAATTAAGGATAATTTTTTGCTTCAATATCTCGTGGAAAAGAGGTTTTCCCCATAGCGTAAGATATTACGCAGTACGAGAGATACTCTCGTAAGAGAACCAACGCGTATCCTATGCACGTAAAAACTCATTTTAGCGTATAAATGACACGACAATACACATGCGTGCTATAAAGACGCATTTAGTGTGATTGGGTTGTTATGAGAGAGTCAGCTGGCTGGTAAAACAGAAAACTCAGTCTGACAGCTCCTGATTCACTTGTATTGTGGGAGTTTACGGACCTCATTTCGGAAAGAAAGCTGCTTGTATACTATTAAATAAAGATGGTCCATCAACAGATAAAATCCCAGAAGTGAGTAATTAATTTGAATTTGTCACTCAGAAGGAAGTTCATGCTAATGAAATACCAATCAAAAGTCGGAACAAGTGAAATTTATAGTCATTTCGAAGGATTTCATAGGTATTAAAAGCATCTTGTAACAAGCCAGTATTACAAGAAAAATGTTGCATGTTTGTTTTGCCTCTGTGGTTCATAGCTTTTATGATAATAAACACAGTTTAATAAGATTTGAGAGAACACGAGCAGGCTGATGCCAGAATCCATTAAAATGTCTATGATACACAAGCCCTGCAAGTGTGCGTATCTTTAAATACGCTGTATATTGACACATAATGTCTTGCTAACAGTGATTGTGTTGTTTAGATTCTCTGTTAACCATCAGAACAACTATAAAACCCCATTACAGCAGGATTCCTGAAAACACTGCTTTAAACTACTTGATGGCATAATGTGTTTTTTTACACCACAAATCAAAACTCATCACAGATATATATACTGTATGTACATGAAGTGACTGCACAAATTATCTCAAATATGATCCCTTAGAAGAGATATATAAATCCTTGAAATGAGTTAGACAAATATCTTTTAAGAGCAGACACAGTCATGTATCCAGGCCGATGACTTTGAAGAAGCTTAAATATAAGAAAGTTTTGATTTAACTAAACTACAGTATTAAAATGTAGAAAAATAGCAATAATATAAAAATGAGTGATACTGTCCACGTTTGAATCTTACCGTGTTGATATTTCTCAAACATTCAGATTTGTGTGTTCTTCTAAATAATTCAGCCCAAACCACTGAACACACAGACTCTCTTTTAAACTTTCACACTGCAAAGTGACTGTGTTGATTCTGACGTTTGCATCACATGACCAGCTCTATATGTATGTCTTTTCTGACGTAGTAAAGTTGTGAGATACAAAGTGCTCGTGTACGAGTCGCGTGAAGCTTGAGTCACGGATAAAAGAGCTCAGAGAATTGAATATTATTAATCTTACTTAAATTGTTCACCTAATAATAATTTTTTTAAACAATTTTCTCACTCATGTTGTTCCAAACCTGTATGAATGTCTTTCTTCTGTTGAACACAAAAGATATATTGAAGAATGTTGTAATCAAACAGTTGACTGTAGCCGACTTCCAGAGAAGCAAAAAAAATACAACTGTCTGGTTACAAACATTCATTTAAAACAACTGAATGTCTCTCTACAAAGATAAACATGCAGAATGTATTCTTTCAAAGCACTGAGATGCTGCTGCGTGTGTGTGTGTGTGTGTGTGTGTGTGTGTGTGTGTGTGTGTGTGTCAGGTAAACATCAAGCATCAGTTCTAGCAGGTCACGTTAGTCAAGCTGTCGTGTTTCTCAGGAGCTGATTACCCTCCTCCCTCCCCAGTTCCACCTGTCTACAATCAGGATTTGGGATTCTGATTCCCCTCGAATCAGAATAAACTCTCGAATTATGTTGTACTTTAAAATCTTGAATTAATGATATCTGCATACATTCATGTTGGTTCTGTTCTGTTTACTCGAAGACGGGTTATTGCTGCTCTTATACATGTTAGGCTGCATGGATCCACTTCTTGCCCAGAACAGAATCATACTCACAATCCTAACTGTATGCTAACTATAAATCATATTTGACGATAGTGGTCCTGACAGAACCTAAGTTCAGTCAGGACCACTTTGAGAATGAAATTTATTGACAATCTTTGGATTTGGCGAGAGGCTTAAGGCTCTAAGGTGCTCGAGCTGCCATACTAGACAGTTTGAGATAAATCCTTGAGACACAAATCCCCCAAGCCTTTTAATAATCAAATGTTTCATAGCATATATTTACAGAAGGAGATATAATGATTACGTACATAGAGTTTCTATACAGAATCCACTGCTCTATTATGAAGATGCTAGGCTGGGAGGTGTAGGGTGGAGGTGGGTGTAAAAGTCTGCAACACTGCGGAGCATTCGTTGAATGAGCTTAAATACTATAGTTGATTAGAGTCTGCCCGAACTACGCTTCGATCACTCAAGCTCTATTTACCACCAAATATGGCAATATGCAAAATCCTTGACCTTGTAGAGACATTATTTGGTACCATGAGGAAACCAGCTTATAAATCATACTACGTGATGTTTTATGAACATGTAAAAATGCAGAAAGTTTGTTTGTGTGTGTGAGAGTGTGTGTGAGAGTGTGTGTGTGTGTGTTTGTTTCTGTTTGTGTGCGTGTGAGAGAGAGAGAGTGTGTGTGTGTGTGTGTGTGTGTGAGTGTGTGTGTGTGTGTGTGTGTGTGTGTGTTTGTTTGTGTTTGTGTGCGTGTGTGTGTGTGTGTGTGTGTGAAAGAGAGAGAGAGAGAGAGAGAGAGTGTGTGTGAGTGTGTGTGTGTGTGTGTGTGCGTGAAAGAGAGAGAGAGAGAGAGAGAGAGAGAGAGAGAGAGAGAGAGAGTGTGTGTGTGTGTGTGTGTGTGTGTGTGTGTGTGTGTGTGTGTGAGTGAGTGAGTGAGTGAGTGAGTGTGTGTTTGTGACAGAGTGTGTGTGTGTGTGTGTGTGTGTGTGTGTGTGTGTGCGTGAGAGAGAGAGAGAGAGAGAGAGAGAGTGTGTGTGTGTGTGTGTTTGTGTGTGTAGCAGAAAGGTTGTGCTGTGGTGAGTTTGGAGCATCTGTGCAGGCATCAGTGTGTTCTGCAGAATGAGGCTAATTAAAGGTTCCATGTGGCCGATCAGTGTTTTAATGTCCCTTCCAACCAAACATCCGTCTCCGGTAATGGGGTGTGGCTACAGCAGCTTCCAAACGCACACGCACACACACACACACACACACACACACACACACACACACACACACACACACACACACACACACACACACACACACACACACACACACACCCTTTAGGACTGTATGCCTTACTGGAGAAGCTTAATTCGTGCAACTGACGTCACAAGTGCATTATGGGATAGCTATGTCATCACCGGCACCTAATTGATGTTGCAACAGGACCTGATGATGTCTGATGACAGTGTGTGATGTATCGAAGGCCCGTTTCAACAGTCTGACCTTTTTAAGGAAAGACAAAGAAGAATAACCATCAATAAAACATGAATCATTTGCTATAAGTTATAGTGGGGTTGTATAACTCATTTGTATTGGAAATCATTTGTTATAAACCGGTTTAAACATCGTTTGTGCTCTACTTGAGGAACTCTTAAAGGTTGTGATATAGACAGAGTTATTATATCTTACGTAACTAAAACTGATAAATAAAAATGAATGAAACTATACAGACAAATTTTAATAATAATAATAATAATAATAATATAAATGACAAAACATATTAAAATTACTAAAACATAATAATAAAATATAAATATATAATATAAAAATTTAATTTACACCGAAATATAATAAAAACCATAATAGAACATTGATGATATAAAATAAAACATGGTTCTAAATAAATGACAGTAGTTAGGAACTGCGTTTAAATATAAAAAAAATAATAATAATTTATTTTGAAATATAAACCTGCATGTTACTGTGTTCTGAATAGGCACCAAGGCTGCCCCTGCTGGTTGATGATGTAACTACATTCATAATCTTTCTCCATTAACAAGCATGAAAAGTCTGGAAAAACTCGAGCAAAATAAGCAGTTTGTTTAGTTCTAGGAGTCATAGTGGGCATTGAGATGATCGAGCGCACAGCTCTCTGCACCTCCTTGATAAACACAAACACACTCCTCACTGTTTTACTGCTTTGGTGTAAAATCACACATGACAGGTGAATTCTGACAGTACAGCAAACCTTGCCTGGGTCATTAGTGCTAATATCACATTTCTTTGCCAATCCCTCATCGTTTTTGTGCTTCATTGACTATTTCTCTTCAAAAGATATTAAGTATTCAAACCTCATTTGCGTCCTTATTTTTCAATTTGCTGCCGCAGTAGTTTAATTTATTCCATATAATTTCTTTTTTCCGAGAGGGACATTAATCATTGCCTGTTCCTTTTAGTGCCTGTGGGATTCTTCTTCCTTCTGTTTTTAATCAATAACACAAGGACCCCTCCTTCGCTGAGTAAGATAAAACAGTTAGCTAAAGGATATCTACTCTCTTACTCTGCAATGATCACGCTGGATCTTACCTGCTCGTTCTACAATTTTTTTTACAAATTTCTACAAGTTCTGTGGCTTAAGGGAAATCATGGTTCAGGTCTGTGACAAACCAAAGGCTTTTGACTACTTTAGTTTTTAGCAATTACACTGAACAGAATGGAACTGTTATGATGTCAAATTAGATAAATGCTTATAGTGCAACAGTAAAAACTGAAATTGATTTTGAACTATAACGTAACCTTTAACGTAAAGCTACAAGGTTGTTTATTGGTGGTATTTGAAGCTCATTGGTTGTTAAAACTCATTATTTCATCTTATTTTTTAAAATAACTGTATTTAACAGTGGAATTCCCGGTGAAAAACTACATTACCCATGATGCTGTACAGAAAATTTCACCAATAAGAGAGTTGAAAAAAGCAACACAAGGCAAACTAGCTCTTTAGCTCCACCCACTCCCATGAAGCACTGCGAATGACGTTATTGACTCGATCTTTCTACGCTATCAAAATGTTTGTATACTTTATATACTGCATATTTTGCAATAAACTTAACATATATACAGTATATATATATATATATATATATATATATATATATATTTACATTTATCCATTTAGCTAACGCTTTTATCCAAAGCGACTTACAATTGCTATATGTCAGAGGTCGCACGCCTCTGGAGCAACTAGGGGTTAAGTGTCTTGCTCAGGGACACATTGGTGTCTCACAGTGGATTCGAACCCGGGTCTCTCACACCAAAGGCATGTGTCTTATCCACTGCGCCATCACCACCCCTTATATATGTATATATATATATATATATATACACACACACACACACACACACACACACACACACACACACACACACACACACACACACACACACACACACACACACACACACACACACACACACACACACACACACACACACACACACACACACACACACACACACACACACACACACACACACTTAACATTTGTAAATAAGTAGTTTTATATTTCCCCATCATTTTTTATTTGATTATGCTGTTTGCAATTGTTCATGGGATTGTAGTTCTTTCCCTCACGAAAAGTACACAGTTTTGTATCTTTGCCTTTTTGTCTGATTTTCAACTTTTTTTTCTTACTTCAAATCAAAGTTTGTAGTGTTGTCATCAGTCCTCGTAGCTGATTGGCTCGGTTCATGCTATATAACTCTTTAACAAAGATTTCACTATGGTAACAAAATTAATGGAAAAAAAATATTTCCGGAACCAGCGCAGGCACTGTTGCACTCTATAAATTTGATGGCATTTAACTAGCATCATTTGATAAATCCACGCATGAATTCAATATTCTATATACATCAAATGGTTCATAAATATATATACATTCCTATTGCTGTTAATGCCTAAAAAAATGAAAGAAGAAACATTATAAAAATGACACACTTTATGTGTGCAAATGTGCATGTTTAATCCGTTTTTTTAGTTCTGTTTAATTTATCTCAAGACTCACATCAACCTGATCAAGAACACAGTTTCCTTGAAGGCAATCTGTTCATTAAGATAATATGTTAATTTATGGGAAGTGCTATTAAGATGTTCTCCAAAAAAGAGTGCCGGTCAGCATTTTTCCAAACTTGGCCTTCTTAATTACATCATTCTTTTGCTGTCATTAAGGATATTAAAAATTCATTAAGAGGACAAGTACTGCTGAGCTGCAACAAATCAGACGAGAAGTCCCTTGATGTTCTTCTTAAGGCCATAACTGTCATTAAGGCACTGTTAAAGCCCACAAAGTCTTTTACTTTAAATGAATTAACAGAATTATTTACATGATATGCCATATAATATTTCCTCAGAAAAAAAGCCCTGAAATAAGTATAATTAAATGATTTTCTGATCCAACTATATTCCAGTAATACTCATTTTAGAGGAGAGCACTTTGTAACAGCATTGCGGCTGTTCTTGAATATTTTTACTATTAATATTTTTAATTCTGTCGACTCATGTTTGTTGGCTGAAATGCTCCTCTAATGTGCTTGTGCCTAATATCGGACTGTATTTAACATTTACACCCCATTTTGTCGGTCATGGCCCAATGATTTTGCACAATTTGATTTGAGCGGAGGGCTGGAGCGCAGTGTTGTGTCTGTGTCCACAGCTCAGTGGGTGTATACTGTAGAATTTTATTGATATTGCTCTGCGATAGCTTTGCTCTGGGCCTCCCTGTTTGCCCCGCCGTTGAGGAGTCAGTGCCGTAGGTGACCCGACAGATCAATTTATCTGAGCGAGAGCAGCAATCCGTGAGAGGCATCTTTACCCAAGAATGAATTAAATGAACGTAGTGGGGACAGACGAGTTTCTGTGATGGCCCGCAGTCAAATACACTCTCGATCCTCTCTGCAATACCAAAAATCATATATTATTCTCATTTTAGAAGTGAAATTAATGTACTGTACAGAAAATGGATTCTTAAAGTGTTAAAATAAAGCAAGAAGCAATCAACCTTATTGCTTTTCTAAAATGTCATCAACAGCAATATGACAAAAGAAAACACTCAATAGAAAGTTGAGGAGCATCCTGACGCAGCAACATTGGCTCGACCGACAGAAATGACAGATGTCCAGAAATTAAGAAATGCACAGAAATCAGATGTATGTGTATGTTTCAATCATAAAAATTAAAACATCAGTAAGTCTGCTCAGCAACTTTCTCAGTTCTGTTATAGTGTGTTTGTGCACCATCAAAATTGTTGGCAAATTGGGCTACAAATGTTTGTTCATTTAACATTTTGTTAATTTTTTTTGCAGTTAAACTAAACACTTCAGATATGCAAAGATGGTGCACTTATTGTAGTTATGAATGGGAGAAAGTGCAACTAGCAAATTTTGTGGAATAAGCTTCGTCTTCTAAATAAAAGAGCCAATAGACCCCTTTTCAGTTGGTAAACATGATGACGTTTTTATGTGGGCGGAGCTTAGGTGGAGGCAGAACGATCCCTCTGGCCGCTTCACTAACGCTAGTTTGCAAAGTTTTGTTAGCTTGATTTTTAACAATGATGGGAGAAAATCAGATTTTATCTTAATGTGCAAGGTCACTCACTGTCCAGGACCGCGATTGTTATTTGCAAAAGTTAATTTTAACAGACGGAACCAGATTGGCCGACCCGTACACGCTCAGTCAATGGATGAACGATCTGACAGGATTAACGTTACCTCGGTCGAGTGGCCTGAAATCTACACCTGATAGAGAAACCGAGCGTAAAGACAAACTGAGGGCATATAAATCTTTAAACGCCTATAACTATGTGATGAATGGTCTTGACTTGTGGCAAAGTTACATTGTGCGGTCCTGCCCTGCCCGTTTGATATAGAAACAGTCAGTGTTCAGATACATGCACATTGGCTAAAAACTGCCTGAAAAATGCATGTGTTTTTTATGATTTGAGCATTTAAAAGCATTTGTCAGATTTCATTGATTTGATGTTTCCCCATTCCATAAGATAAGAGCTGTACTTGCTTGACTGAAATGCTGACCGAGAGGCGTTTCAAAGATAGCCACAGAGTGAAATGACTTGCCTTGAAGGGACTAAAAATTACTTGGGCTGTATAGTAGGTGAAAAACAGTATGTGACAAAAGAAGCAAGTCAGAATTTGCAATACTCATAAAAGTGTAGGCAAATAGTACCCGGATGACCTACTACTACTTCTGGTGAGATTTTGAAGTGTGCATATGATGGACACTTTACTGTCCCATGAGGCCACTGGAGAGGATTTAAGGCCCTGATATACTCACAGCGAAGATATTTTGCGTTCTTCGTTTTGGGGTAAAACAGTGTCAGTGTCTCGTTTTATCAGAAGTACAACTTCATTTTCTACTATAAAGCAGCTTTCCAGTGTGTTTTGATTTCCACGTGAAAGAAGACGGACCAACGGTAGAACAAAGGTGTTTATTAGCCAAAGCAAACTTTTCTGGAGAGTTGTTTCGAATTCCCAAAACGAACTGCGAATGAAGTTCGTTTTGGCCTTGTTTTGTTCGAAATGACGTCACATAAGTTTCGTTTGAAGTATATTGGGGCCTTTATGAATAGCAGTGAAATGACGTAACTGATGCCAACATGGTGAATGTAGTAGTACAGTACACATTCATACTATATATAACGTACTTTTTCGTGAAGTAATTACTTATTCAAAATAAAAACCTACTTAAGAGTACACAATTTCGGACCCAGCCTGTAACTTTGAAAGAAGTTTTTAACTTCTTCACTGATTTACTGTGAAGATTTGTCCAATGTATTTGAACCAAAAAATTTTTTTTAAATTATTTTAACGTTTAACTTTAACTTAAGTATTTGAATTTTTTTTAGTGTTCATTGTGTAAACCTTTCACTGCTTAAATTTTAAATCACTGACAAAAAAACTGGACAAACTAAAACAATCATGTTGTGTCAGAGCAATGATTCGAAGCACATTCATGGGGTTCCTTGACTCTTTGGGGGTCCAGGACTCCCTCTAATACACCCTCAATTTGAACTGCATTGCAGTAATCATATTTCCAAAAATGATGGCAAGCTAC